>BJKM01000292.1:292500-712129 GCA_015082035.1 Chaenogobius annularis
TATGTTAGATATTGACCACAGGTTCTACATAAACTAAGTCCTAATTAGAACAACAGGAGAACCTTCATATGGACTTTAATGAAGACTAAATGATCAAACGATGAACAGAACTGGTGACAAAGAGCAGCCCTGAGGAGTGCAACATGCAGGCCTGAGGTACTGACGGAAATGCCATGGGAATTTGATTTAACATTTCATAATCGTGATCTCAAACTTAAAAAAGAATGTTCAAATCAAATATAGCATTTTTACTTTTTCAATGCTGATTTATTCTTAAGTACGAAACATTGGACACGAAGGACACGTTCTTCCTGTCGTCATTGTTGTTTCCGTTTCACTTCCTTCGCTTTGCAGCCATTAACTGAGAAATTTGAATCTTTTTTTTTTCTTTTTTTTAAATGTGGGTAAAACTATTTTTAAAAAACTTCAGTGGAACTTGAAAACCTGCCTGAGGTCGAGCGAAACGTTTGAGTCGTTTTAACGTCACTCAACTTAAATTAAACACGTTAACTAACGACTTTTGTAAGAACTTGTCTTCCCTCACGATAACTTGTTATGATAAGTGAAATACTTTTGTTGACTGATCTTTTAAAGTCCGAAATTCGACTAAAACTCGGACACATGAGTTTAACATTTAAAGTGCCCCCTACAGGTCGGACGACAACAACTTTGTTCAGAGAAATATATTTTGAATTATGAAAATGTTATCCTAGAAAAGCTTATTTTTTAGGTTTATAATTTGACTTCCTGTTTATAATTGTTGACATCACGGCAGGAAATGACCCGACGAACACAAAATCTCATGAATGTTAAAAAAAAACATTTAATTTTGAGAAATGAAAATACATGAGAGCGACTTTATTTTGTTGAATTTATGTCTAAAGAGTCAAAAAAAAAAAGTGTTTCTTTGCGTAAATTCTGCATAAACTTTGACTGGAATGAGTGTTCCTGGTGTGATGTCACTTCCTGTCATTTTCCACAGATTTTTCAAAGTTTTCTCCACAAATACCCGCTCGATTTGTGTAAAAGTATCATTTATATGTACAACAGGTACAAATACACCAAATAAAGTCAAAATTTGAACGTCGTAAAACCCTGTCATGGGCCCTTTAAGTTCATACATCTTATTGACTCTTTACAGTGTCAAATGTGATAAACGAAAGCTCCTGTTTCGCCCTGGTTTACGTCCTCTCTGGGGGTTTTTTTTGGGGGGGCGGCGTCTCATCCTTGGTGGCCCCGCCGCATTGACCCGCTCTAACCCGTTCTCCTGCCCCATTCTCCCAGCCTTCACCCTGGACATGTCGCCACCGTTTCGCAGACCTCCCTGGTAATTAGCGAACCGGCCACGCCCCTCCGCAGCACCCCCAATGAGAAAAGCCACTAAATTTCCTGTTCCAAAACGGCAAGGCGCCATTCAAACCGGCACTGTGACCCCCCTCCCGGCTCTACATTTTGGCGCCTCCTCCAGGTTTTGTCCCGCTGTCCAAATCCATCAATCTTGCCATTATCGGCGACGTGTTACGGAAAACGCCCCCCCCCCCCCCCCCCCCCCCCCCCCCCTCGGCGCACAAGGCGAAGGGACTGACTGGGGAGCGGGCGGGACCTCCTCCTGCCCACTCCATAACGTCCGGCGGCCCGAACCGGACGTCAAGAAATGTAGCTTTTGTCAAAACCGGGACGCGACAGTCAATGGCGGATTTATTCTCCCGCACAATGTAAATACCACCGGCGCAGAATGGGCCCTAATGTGTTGGGAAAAAACACGGGACCAAACGTGGTTTTATGGGGGTCCGACGGATTCAATTAGCTGCTACTGTAAAATGGAGAAAAAATATATAAATACATGAAAATAATTTTAAAAAAATTGGCGGCCAGGGTGTACCCCGCCTAAGGCCCAAAGGCACTGGGATAGGCTCCAGTCACCCGCGACCCCTGACGGGAACAAGCGGTAGAAAATTAATTAATTAATTAAAAAGAACTATCAATTTTGTTTTATTATTATTATTATTATTATTATTATTATTATTATTATTATTATTATTATTATTATTATTATTATTATCAGTTCTGTTTTGTTGGAATAAAAATAATAAACAATAATAATAATAAGAAATGAAAATAAGACATTATTTAAAGAAATACAACGTCACTGCCAAAATAAAAAGGATTTTGGTAGTGACGTTGTATTCGTTTAAATTATTTATCAATCAATAGTTTCCTGGGCTGGTTCTTGACCTAGTTTTCAACACTTTTACTTCCTGGTTGTCGTCTAATTCGCACAAATAAACATACATTTGTTTTTCCTGAACTGAATGTTTAAGCTGTCAGAAATGTGTGACGTCCGTAAATTCTCGCCAGATTTTCAATATTTTTTTCACTATTTCTTTGCAAATTTAACATAAAAACGTTGAATTTAAATGTATTTAGTAAATGAATGTCAGTCTGTGCAGTAACTCATACAACGCAATGCATCTGTGTGGATTCTGCCGTGGTTAAATGCGCCATCCCTCGCTCACGCATTACATTTATTTACAGGCGATGTGGGTTGAAGTGTCTTGCGCAAGGGCACGGCAACACTGGCCGGAGCTCAGATCGAACCACAAATTTTGCAATAATCCTCTTAAAAAAAGAAAAAAAAGTGGAATTGTGAGTGTCTTTAAAAGTGCGTCGTTCGTCAGGATCAGCGGTCGTGGCGTTGGCGTTTTAAAGGGGCGGCGTTGACCTTTCCTGGTGCCCGAAATGCTCCGCAGTACGGCATTAAACCGATCCAGCAATGTAGAAAAGTTACGCCCACGTTGTAACCGTGCATTTTCCATTTTCAAATTGTAGATGTTGTATTCAAATTTGAGCCCTGATTCAATTTGATCCGTTTCCAGTTTTATTTTTAACCGCGATTCTTTACGTTCTCGCCAAACGTTTTGTTGTTGTTGTTGTATTTTTTAAAAAACTTTCTCCAGTGTTTTGAACTTTAGTTTGATTTTGCGAATGAGAAAATGGCGGCCCAACAAAGCCTCCAAAGGCCTCAGAAAGATCACGGTTTCATTTCCCTTTTTGTGAGCAAATAACACATGAAGTAAGAATTCATAATGAACAAATACTCAAAACACTCATAGTCACGGACACTCGTTGCACATATAGTTCTGTAGCTTTTACATGTTCCTGCTCAGTATTTTATTATTTATGTCTCTGTTCTCCCGCAGGTAAAGGTTCTTTTATCTTCTCTAATCTCATCCAGGAGCGAGTTCACGCTTGTCGTTGTTTGGCCCTCAATCGAGTCCTGTTCTAGTCCTTGTCCAGTCCTGATTTGTCCAAGGTTTAGGTTCCAGGGTCTTTGAAAAAAGGCCCAAAACAGGCGAGTTCGACGTCACAAAAACGAGCCCTAAAAAGGAGCAACGACTGTAGAAACGTTGTGTGTGGACCCGAAACGAGCGCCATGTCTGCACAAGGCAAATGTATTTAAAAAGCACACGCAACGCACACCCAGAGGCACAAAATGATGTCTCACAAAATGCCAGCGACAAGGACTCAAAGTTCAAACCCGTCGTGCTCCACAGATGATCTCGTGCTTTTCTTCTGGGCTCTTTTCACTTTAATGTTTAATGTTTTGTAATGTCAGGTAGTCCGTTTGTTTTACCTGTCTTAAACAACATGATATTTAGCTACCGTGCTAACTCTTATTAGGCTTATTTATGTTGAAGCTGCTGCCGACACATGGAATAATGTGCACCGTCCAATTAGAAACAACAACGACAAAACAGCCACACAAAAGACAATAAAATAAAGTGCAAATCAGTTAATCATACACAACAATCATGGGTGCATCGTGGGCGTATCGTTAGTGCATCGTGGGCGTATTGTTAGTGCATTGTGGGCGTATCGTTAATGCATTGTGGGCTTATCGTTAGCGCATAGTGGGCGTATCATGGGCATTTCCAGGTGTAGTGTTGCTGTATCTTGGATGTATCTCGGGTGTATTGGGTGTATCTTGGGTGTATTTTGGGTGTATTTTGGGTGTATCTTGGGTGTATCTTGGGTGTATCATGGGTGTATTTTGGGAGTATCGTGGCTGTGTCTTGGGTGTATTTTGGGTGTATATTGAGTGTATTTTGGGTGTATTTTGGGTGTATCGTGGCTGTGTCTTGGGTGTATTTTGGGTGTATTTTGGGTGTTTTTTGGGTGTATTTTGGGAGTATCGTGGCTGTGTCTTGGGTGTATTTTGGGTGTATTTTGGGTGTATTTTGGGTGTATTTTGGGTGTATTTTGGGTGTATTTTGGGTGTATTTTGGGTATCGTGGCTGTGTCTTGGGTGTATTTTGGCGTGTGGCTTGTGTCCGGTTCAATTCGGCGTGTATTTTGGGTGTAGCGCGTGGTGTATCTTGGCGTGTATTGGGTGTATTTTTGGTGTATTTTGGGTATCTTGGCGGTATTGGTGTGGGTGTATCTTGGGTGTATTTGGGGTATTTGGGTGTATTTGGTGTGTTGGCTTGTATTGGTGTATTCTTGGGTGTATTTTGGGAGTATCCTGCCTGGTCTTGGTGTATTTTGGTGTATCGTGGGTGCTATTTTGGGGTATCGTGGGTTGTCGGGAGCAGACACAGTAGCTCGTTGGGTGGCATGTCTCCTCTGAGGGGGCACACAAAGCCACAGTGTTGGACAGGCCCACGGGAGCTTGTTTTACAACAGGGGAAAGGGCCCGCTCAATGCCGTGACCCCGCCCGCGCGCTGACTCACCCTGACAAACTGCCCCCCCCCTCCCGCCCCTCGCGCTCCTCCGCCCCCCTCGCTCTCCAAAAGGCAGAAGTAGGGCAGGTTTAACGGGTCCACATGCAGCCGGGACCTGGTTCTCACAAAGGCGCGTCCTTCTGGAGAGCCCTGAGCCGCTGAAACACTGGTGTAGGTTTAATGGGGGCAGCATGGGACTCATTTAGAGCGGTCCTGAAAACGGCGACTTGTTGACGACGCTTCGGCCAAAAGAGACCACTCCAAGTTCCCCCGTGACCCGTCCCTCAGCGTTTCATTGTGTCAGTCACATTTGGAATATGCCAACTCGGGCTGCAAATAACGATGGTTTTAGTGGTCGGACTATTATTTCTACTGACTTTTGAAATAAATTAAATAAAAAAAATCAAATCAATTAAAGGTTGAAATAAGTGTTAAATCACGGATGAAAATTTGAACTAGTTCCTTCTTTTTCGACATTTTGATGAAATAATGCCACTGTCTTTATGATGGAGTTTTAATTAGTCGACAAACGAATGAAGATAAGCTTTGTTTTCGTAAGTTGACGAGCAGGACCACACCTCCTCATCTTCATCTCCGCCTTCAAAATCTCACCTTTTCATCATCGTTTTTGTGATTTCTTTCGGCCACTCCTGAATCAGACTAGTCAAACGAGTATTTATATCGTATATATTATTGTATAGTTTAATTACACTGTCAGTCAAAGGCTTCTAGATAGAGAATAATTATCTGAATTAAATGTATCATTGATCAAAACCAGCAATCATTTAGTCTTCTTTGACATTTTGATGTAATAATGTTGCTGTCTTTGTTGTAACAGGTCTTTTGACACGTGTTATAGAATCCGTATAGTCGAGTTAACAATTAAAATGATCAATTATTCTAGTCGATTAGTTTTATAGTCAACAAGTCACGATTAGTCAAGTAATCGTTTCAGACCTCAATGGAGGAGCTCAACAAATTCTCCCACACTCTCTGATCCGTTACTCTTCTTTGGGGGTACGAGGCTTGTATTACCAAAGAAGACCCAATTTTTATCTCTGTTTCACTTTAATTTTACGTTTTTGCGTCCAAGTCTTGAGGTTGCGGTTCGAGCCAGTGAAATACTTTTAGTCGACGATGGAAAAGCATGAAAGTTTAGTCATAGTTTCAGTCGTTACTGATGTTTTTTCATTCAGTTTTTAACTTTAGTCAGCAAAAACGTGACTAAAACCGTGACTATATCGACCAAACTCTGAAAAAAGGGCAAATCTGAACCATAACGGCAGAAAATGGACTTTGATTGCTGGCTCAAATTGAATTGACCGCCCTCTGTAGCCACTCGGACTCGTTGTCCCCCGCCCTCGCTCCCCTCGCCGCCCCGGTGGGTTGGCGTTTGCTGACAGCTGGTTAGCACACCCCGCTCCTCTGGGGTCCTGTCCCTTGTTTTGGGGGTGATGTGTTGATGCGTTCAGGGGGCTGTAAGAGTGTAGGAATGCCGCCCACTCTCTCTACCCCTCCATACGACGCTAATTGAATGCTTGTGTACTCCATTGTGAATCGGCGGCCCATTGTGGCGGCTCATTGTGGAGACAGGAGCGGGCACATCCCAGTAATTAGAGCCCCTTTGAGCGTATTGTCATGCGGCGCTAAGGATACTGTAGAGGTATCATGACTCTAAACAGAAAGGACGGGGACAATAACGGGGAGGGTCCGGCTCTTTCTCAATGTCCGTCCGTCCGTCTGCTTCACTGGCTTTAAGTAGCTTGTTGTCGCGGCTTGGAGAGCATCTGGGCGTGCTGCAGTGAACGAGTGAAACAGTGGAGCCGGTCGAAGATGCTGTTCGCGGTGGATGAAGTCGAATCGGGACAGTGAGGTTCGACGTTTGTGGGTTTTCAGTGTGGTTATTGGCGGTTCACAAGGATCAAGCACTCATTTTTCGGCGATAAAAACATGACAACATGCTAGTTGTTATGGTAACTTGGTGCGATGTAGCGGCAGGGGTTCTTGGCAGGAAGTGATTGGACCTGTTAAAACTGTTTTCAGAATCAGAATAGGTTTTATTTCCATTGTCGGTGAACAAAACTCACAGACTAGAAGCTCGGTAAGGTAAAACGCACAATAATGTATATTTATAACAGTAAAAGTATAGACCAGGCTAAAATAAAATAAAATAAATAAGAGAATGCAGCAGGTTCAGCAGGACCCAAAGCCACAACATTCAGAAGAACAGAACCACACACACTGCTGCACACACTCTACAGTTTTACCAGATTCTGAGTGATTGTCATAAGTGGTGGTCAAATCAAGTTTCTGACCAGAAAATGTGACCTGATTGTTAGCTTGCATCTGCGTCATGGTTGAGTGAATGTACATATTATACTCGATCTTTTACACGTTTTGGTGATTCTAAAACAACCATTGCAGAATGTTCACATGATCAGAGGACAGTTTCATGTTATTGATAATAAAAAACATGGTATTGTCTGCATTAGTAATGATTCCGAAAATTGGCCCACAGGAGGACTATCATTGGGATAAAGAAGAAAAGCAAAGGTCCAAGTATACTGCCTTGTGGGGTTACTGTAGTTTAGCACTTAAGTTTCACTGCTATATTCATTTTTTTGTTGTTTTTTTTTCAACCAATATCATAGTTTACAGAAAATAAATGAATGCTCTTCGTACTGTATGTTAAATTGTAGTTTTATGCCAAATATACCCCCACAACTAAGTACCATACACAAAGACTACTTCATTTAAAAAAAGAAGTGATTGTTGCAAGTCTTGATGTCTTAACAGTTTATTGAAACGATTTAGTGTGCTGACATGTATCTTCAATGGGGATTAGTCACATGTCTTAAATCATCTCATATGTCCCTTTGATGATCAACTTGAGTCAAAATCTATACTGGACATTTCGATCTCGTTCACAATAGCTCCTACTTCATATTTCTCAATCAAGCTCTCCAAAAATCTCTCCAAAGCTTTTGTCGTTGAAGGCCGACCATCTTTTCCCCATCCGACAATAGTCCTGCTCCTCTCCATCGAACGTGACTTGGTTTTTGTCCCATGCAACTTTCCCCCATAGAGTTCGCCTCAACCCCAGCTGCTCCTGCCTGCTTATCCTCCATCGCCCGCCAAAGCGCCGAGGGGGGCATTTCGCACCCCTAACTCGAAATATATTCATCCACATGCTGCTTTTGTTAAGTCTCGGAGCGCAATTGAGTTGTATATCCCTGCCCCGCGAGTTTGACCCGGCAGGATCACAGACTAAGCTTGTCGAAACATTTGTAGCATTTGGCTAAAGCAAATCTGCGCTCGCCTGTTGAATTGTGCCCCAAAAAAGGGCAGAAAATCCCCTCCTCCTCCTGAAAAAGTCCCTAACATGGTGGCTCAAATCCTCTCCTTTATGTCCCCAGAGCCAGATGGGGTAGAGGGAAGAATAGCCGGATCCCAAGAGTTGCATTCAATTTGTCAGGGCGTGTAAAGGGCCTTGTAAGTCGGCCATTTGGGGTGATGTTATAGTGTCCGCGGGAGGCTGCGGCCTGAGGGCTTAATGAGCTGCTAATGGCTGTGGTGGGGACGGAGCCAGTGGGACAAACCCACTGAGTTAAGAAGATACAGGGGGACAAGGCTGAGCGGCAGTGACGGAACAGAGTTATCAAAAACTCCATTCTGAGATACTTCTGGCAATAAAATGCATTCGTCTTTCATGTGTTTCTACCTTTAATTAACCAGGAAATCCCCTCGAGATTTAGAAGAGAATCACGTATTATACTGTTAAACAAAAACATCTCTCAGTCATCACATGGTTTTGAATATAGAACACTTTTACATACTCAGAATTACTTTACAATTATGTGCATTATTCATTCCCTATCGTTGCCCCGGCCGCCCTGGGGCAGACTGACGGACACAGAACTGACAATCTGCGGCCTCCAACTGCAACCACTCACTCACTCACAAGACCACGTGTGGTTTCATCAACCCCACAACATGCACGGACGAGACAGGATCTGGAGTCCGGGTGCTTTACCTTCTCTTCCACGACCAGGTGAACTCAGGCCCCGCCAAGGCGGGTTGGCAGAGGGAACAGGGGTGGGCAATATGAAAACATGAAAAAAGAATCACAATTTCATTCCTCGTATCGCACTAAAATCATTAAATAAGCCCTTCTCTTCGAACATGAATATAACGAGCTCAGTTTAAGTTCGAACGCAGAAGAACGTCTTTTTAGTTGCAGTAAAAGTGACAGAAACATTTCAAGTGCAAATTTCAAGAGGCGTTTACCTCATTCTCACAAATCCATGTGGGAAGAAAAAACCAAAAAAGAAGAAACGGATTGATTCAAGTGTGTGGCATTTACACATCTCCGGACTTTCCAGACCCACAATCGACTCGAAAATGCAAAAAGAGCTTAAGAGACTTTTTTACACACGTTACACAATCGAGCCTTTCTCTGGTGCGAGCCTCATCCTTTCTAAATACTTGTGAACGAGCGTTGTATGAGCCGTGAACCTCGCAGACGGAACAGTTACAGTGGCAGCGGACGGAGACCTCGCTGTAATCTCCACAAAAGCCCGAATTTTGCTTCATTTCCATCCAAGTTTGAGCCCCGAAAAGGTTTTTTTTTTTTTTTTTTTTGCTTTATTTTCCCCCTTAAAGCGAGAGCAGGAGGCCGTTTGTGTCTTTGGTCGCATTTGGACTTGGCCGGTCACAAACCCTCTTCCTCCTCCTCCTCCTCCTCCTCCTTCTCTCCATTCTCACGTTTTGTTCCCTTTCTTTGGCTTTTGGAGCAAGATTAGCAGGATTAAGTATGGCCCGCATATGCTCTGTACTGGTGGTATTCAGGGAGGAGCCAGAGCAAGGGGGGAGAGAGGGAGGGACCGAGGGAGAGGAGAGGGAGCTGGTGTAAGGGATGAAGAGGTGAGGGAGAGAGGGAGGGAGAGAGAGGAGAGGAGAGGGAGCTGGTGTAAGAGATGAAGAGGTGAGGAAGAGAGAGGAGAGGGAGAGAGAGGAGAGGGAGCTGGTGTAAGAGATGAAGAGGAGAGGGAGAGAGAGGAGAGGGAGCTGGTGTAAGGGATGAAGAGGTGAGGGAGAGAGGGAGGGAGAGAAGCGGAGGAAGAGGGCGGTGACAGAGGGAGAAGAGGAGGTTTAGGGGTGAAGAGGAGAGAAAAAAGAGAAATGGAGGAAATAAGAGAGGAACGAGAGGAGAAAAGAAGAGAAAAGCGAGAAGAAGAGGAAAGGAAAGAACAGAATTAAACTGTTTTTAAAATGATAAAACGGAGTAAATATTTGTTCATATTTTTCTCTGAAAACTTACAAAATGTGAGGTCCGTTTCATGAGTCACTGACCTCATGGCGCCAGCAGAGGGCGCAATAGAGCTCCGGACACTGACAGCAAAAGGACCAATTATGGTTTCATTTGATCAAACAAACAAACAAACAAACAAACAATGTGCAAATAAATGTATTTGAAAACATGATGCGCTAAAAGTGTTGAAATATTAGAATTGATCTTCAGCAGCTCAGAGGGGTTTGAGGACCAGGGTCTTCAGCAGCTCAGACGGGTTTGAGGACCAGGGTCTTCAGCAGCACAGAGGGGTTTGAGGACCAGGGTCTTCAGCAGCTCAGACGGGTTTGAGGACCAGGGTCTTCTGCGGCTCAGAGGGGTTGAGGACCAGGGTCTTCAGCGGTCAGAGGGGTTTGAGGACCAGGGTCTTCAGCAGCTCAGAGGTGTTGAGGACCAGGGTCTTCAGCAGCTCAGACGGGTTGAGGACCAGGGTCTTCAGCAGCTCAGACGGGTTTGAGGACCAGGGTCTTCAGCGGCTCAGAGGGGTTTGAGGACCAGGGTCTTCAGCAGCTCAGAGGGTTTTGAGGACCAGGGTCTTCAGCAGCTCAGACGGGTTTGAGGACCAGGGTCTTCAGCAGCTCAGAGGGGTTTGAGGACCAGGGTCTTCAGCAGCTCAGACGGGTTTGAGGACCAGGTCTTTAGCGGCTCAGAGGGTTTGAGGACCAGGGTCTTCAGCAGCTCAGAGGGGTTTGAGGACCAGGGTCTTCAGCGGCTCAGACGGTTTGAGGACCAGGGTCTTCAGCGGCTCAGAGGGGTTTGAGGACCAGGGTCTTCAGCGGCTCAGACGGCGTTTGAGGACCAGGGTCTTCAGCGGCTCAGAGGGTTTGAGGACCAGGGTCTTCAGCGGCTCAGACGGGTTTGAGACCAGGGTCTTCAGCGGCTCAGACGGGTTTGAGGACCAGGTCTTCAGCGGCTCAGACGGGTTTGAGGACCAGGGTCTTCAGCGGCTCAGACGGGTTTGAGGACCAGGGTCTTCAGCGGCTCAGACGGTTTGAGGACCAGGTCTTCAGCGCTCAGAGGGTTTGAGGACCAGGTCTTCAGCGGCTCAGACGGGGTTTGAGGACCAGGGTCTTCAGCGGCTCAGAGGGGTTTGGAGACCAGGGTCTTCAGCGGCTCAGACGGGTTTGAGGACCAGGGTCTTCAGCGGCTCATCAGGGGAAGGGGTGGTTTGAGGACCAGGGTCTTCAGCGGCTCAGAGGGGTTTTGAGGACCAGGTCTTCAGCGGCTCAGACGGGTTTGAGGACCAGGTCTTCAGCGGCTCAGAGGGTTTGAACTGTTCCATTATTTCACATGTTAATAAAAATAATAAAATAAAAGTTATTGGCCAACACTATTTTTTTAAAACATATTATTTCCCCCCATTAAATGTTCTAATGTTATCTGTGTTCAGGCCAATGGTGATCGATATCAAACTGTTGGCAGAAGAATATCGCGCGCGCCACCGCCGCACCTACGGGAGAACTTGGCCGTAAACATCCCGTATTTAACCGCTTCATTAACGACATTTGACATACGGCTCTGAGCAACTGACACTCACCGCGCGCGCTGTGCGTAATGGTGCGTGTGTGCGTAAATGTGCCCAAATGTGTCGTGATAATTATCTCCGGTGGTCGGCCCGCTGCGGTCTGCTGTCTGCGGCAGTTTGGAGGTAAATTAGCGCTGATTGTGTGTGACTGCGGCCGCGC
This sequence comes from Chaenogobius annularis, assembly GCA_015082035.1. Classification (NCBI taxonomy): domain Eukaryota; kingdom Metazoa; phylum Chordata; class Actinopteri; order Gobiiformes; family Gobiidae; genus Chaenogobius; species Chaenogobius annularis. Next base: position 304,258 of record BJKM01000292.1, read on the forward strand.
GCGCCATATCTGCGCACAAAGGACCTGTCAGCTCCATTCATGTCCGGCCTCGCGCGGGCCTTATGTCCGCCACAGCAGGCCGCGCGCAGCCTCCGCGCTCAAATGCCCGGATCATAACCGTTAAAAACAATTTCGCACACTTCATTAATTAACGTTAAAGACGTAACGGCAGCTGCGCACGTGGCGCCAAAAAACGGCAAACACAAGCAACAAACATATTGCAAGATCCAGGCCTGGACCAGGTCTGGACCGGGTCTGGACCAGGTCTGGACCAGTCTGGACCGGTCTGGACCGGTCTGGACCGGGTCTGGACCAGGTCTGGACCAGGTCTGGACCCGGTCTGGACCGGGTCTGGACCAGGCCGAGGCAGGACGCAGTTGAATACATTTGATATTTGATTGGAAAACACACACACACACACACACCACACACACACACACACGCGCACACACACAACACGCCACACACGCGCACACGCACACACACACACACACACACACACACACACACACATACACACACACACACACGCACACACACACACATTTGAAGCGTAAATAACCCGTACACTCTCTTTCACCCCCTCGCGCGTGAGGTCACGGTCTCTGATCACGTGACGCGCGGGCCTAAAGTCACAGTTTTAAACAGTCCTAAAATCTCCTGACTTAGTCTAACGCACGCGCCTGCACACGAGCGTGCACGCGGACGCTCTGAACACAGTGATGCTGTGATGACCCTGGCCCCGCCTCTTTTCTCTCCTCGGCCGGTGATTGGTCAGTTCGCTGCATTCAGCACAGTCTCTCGTGAGCCTCCTCCGCGCGCTATAAAAGCCCAGTGCGCACGAGGCGGGCCGAACAGCTGTCACGCGCGCTGGAGTAACAGGTGGATTTGGCCTTTGCGTTTCTCCCGCCACAGAACTCTGAGGTGCCACAGAACTCTGAGGTAAGAGTCTGCCCCGGGCCCCACGTGTGTCTGCTGTACTTTACAGAAGTTAGTCTGCTCTAGTCCCCGTTTGGTCCCGCGGACTCGTCCTAACCTCGTGTCCCTCTGTTACAGACTCACGCCGTTACCATGGAGTCCGACACGAGCCGAATGTCCAGCAGACCGTCTTCTCCGGAGGTGGACGACATCTTCTTGTCCACGTTAAAGAAATCCATGCACGGTTTCTCCGGGACGGTCTCGTCCACGCAGAGCGACTCTCCGTCCGACGTGGGACTGCGCGGCCTTTCCGAGGAGGAGGCGCTGGCTTTGCGCATGTCCAAAAAGGACCGCAAACTTCTGTCAGAGAACGAGCTTCAGTCCATCCGCCTCAAGATCAACAGCCGCGAGCGCAAGAGAATGCACGACCTGAACGTGGCCATGGACGGGCTGCGCGAGGTCATGCCGTACGCGCACGGGCCGTCCGTGCGTAAACTGTCCAAGATCGCCACGCTGCTGCTGGCGCGGAACTACATCCTGATGCTCAGTAACTCTCTGGAGGAGATGAAGCGGCTCGTGAGTGAGATCTACGGCAGCAGCGGGCATCACGGCGCCTTCCACCCGTCCGCGTGTGGCACCATGACGCACGCGGGTCCCGTGCCCTCGCATCCCGCGTCCTCGCACCCCGCGGTGCATCACCCGCTGCTGCCGCCCGTGTCCGGTGCGTCTCTGTCCGCGCCGCTGTCCGTGTCGTCGGTGCGAGCGCCGCACGGACTCCTCAAAGCGCCGCCCGCGAGCAGCTTCCAGCACTGGGGCGTGAGTGGCATGCCGTGCCCGTGCAGCATGTGCCAGGTCCCGCCGCCGCACGTGCCCTCCATGGGCAGCGTGAGCGTGCCACGGCTCGCGGACTCCAAGTGACCGCGCGCGCACGGACTCTGCTCGGATCTGGACCTGGACCGGGTTTTATTTAAGACTGTTGAAAGACTCTGGAGCCGCGGCCTCGCGGGGCCCTTGAGGCCCGCGCGCACACTTTAGACCTGTTGTACAAACGTTAGAAAAGTGTTCTAGAGATATTCTATATTAGAGTCACGAGCCCGCCGCACGCGCACTGCTCCGCCTCTGTCTCTGACGGACTTTATTGTAAATACATTTAAAGATATTTATTTACTTATTTTGGATGATTTCTGATTCTCATGTTGGGACTGAAATGTGAAATAAAAAAATATTAACTAAAGTGAATGTTCTTGTGTTGTATTCTTGCCAAAAGCACGTTGTAAATGATTTAAAAGAACAATAAATAGGCCTTGCTTAAATACAAAGGGTATTTCTACATCATTTGCAGCAGTATTATGCAGCAGATTTAAAATATAATTTAGTTCTAATAACCAACATTCATTTAATTCTTTTCACCAAATTAATTTAAAACGTAGTATTTCTTATTAGAATATAAGACATTTTTGGGGCAGCTCGGGCATTACAGAAACACAGATCTTATTTCATAGATTTTTAAAATGATCATTATTATTATTTTAGAGCAAAAGTTGGAATATTGGAAGACGTAAGTAACATTCAACTGTCTTCTTCAGTGCATTTAGTATTTCTATAGTATACATCGAAATCAAGAAATACAAATATTTGGCTTCTTTTATCCATTTTTTAATCGAGCGACAGAAAAGATGGTGATGGGATGAACTGGAGTGACTGAATGAACCTCCTGCGAAATGAAGAAAGAAGCCAAGAAAAAAGATCCGAGGCAACGTTTCCGTGTATAATTTGGAAAAGACTCATTTATTTTAAAGCATTTCGAGTAAATATATTTAGATTATACACGTCCAAAGCAGCAGGTAAAACAGTGACTTTAAATGAACCAGAAAAACATTTTGCATTTTACGCTTTTAATGAACCGTGTGCTTCTTCTGAAAAAAAAATTAAAAATAAACCAAAACTTGGAGTAACAGTTTATTTGATTTGATTTGATAATTTGCTTGGAAAGTCAAATATTCTGAGTACATGTTTTTGAAACATTTAGACTAGAACGAACTCAAATGCTGCATAATTCACTGGGTTTTTCCACATGAATCCAAAAGTGGCACAGATTTGAACGGCTTCTTCTTCTCGATGCTGCGGATTAAATCAAACTTGGACCAAACCAGGACTAAACCAGGACTAGAAACTCAATAAACTGGATTTAATCTGATTTTATTAAGATGTTTTTTCTGTGTTGTATGCGACGCAATTCAAAACTCTCTTACTGTTGTTTTAAGAGCTAAACGTTGAAAATCACACACTTTTTTTTACCTGCTTTTATCCATAAACCTGTAAAATGATCATGTACCTCACACCAGATTGTACAAATTGCCTTCTGAAATACTAAATAATAAAAAATATTTTCACGGTTGTTTAATCTAATATGTCAAAAAAAAAAAAAGATAATAAACCAAGAAATTAAACTATGCTTTTGTATTGTTTTTTAAACGCACATGTCGCAAATATATGCATTTTTAGCCGTTTTTACACGTTCACCTCTTCGAATTTGTCTGACATTTTCTTCATTTATTCAGTTTCATTTATTGTGTCGACCGGAAAAGAACTTCTCTACTACTACTCCTCGGAAGGCAAAATACGGAATATATTAAAAAAGATATCATTTCAAGGTCAATCCACCACATCAGTTTGTTCTTGTGGTTTTATTTTCTCTGTTGCAAAGATTCTTCTAACTGAACTGAAAACCCACAAAATAAATAAATAAATAAATAGATAAATAGATAAATAAATAAATAGATAAATAGATAGATAGATAGATAAATGAATAAATAAATAAATAACCTTTATTCCACACTATTAAATACTATTAAAACCCAACAAAGGCCCAAGGTGTCAACCAGTCCATCCTCCAACACCAGCTTTTCTCTGATTTAAATTAATCAAAGAAAATGCTAAATGAAATCAGGTTTTTCCTCTGCGCCGTGCTTGGTTTGTCCTCCAAAGGTTCACGCACAACTTGAAGAAAATTTGAGAACGTTTATGGGAAAAAATCAGCCGCGATGAAATCATTACCAAATGAAAAAGTGCCTTTCGCCTTACAGTAATCTGAGTAAATCACAGACGCCGTATCACATTTTCATCTCAGTTTAAAGTGCAACACATCAGAAGCTCTAATTGTGCTCTTCACTTGTCTAGACAAGACGTTTCAGTAAAACAAAGAGAACACAATTATGTTTTCAGATTCGACCGAACATTTTTGCCTGTTTTTCCTCCAATTTGTGTCCAGTAAACAAGAGCCAAAATCTAAAGAAATCACACAGTAGTTATGATAGGACACATAATTACACCTGACAACATCTTTATCTCGTTAAATGATGGTTCAAACTGTCATAAAAAGCTGTAAAACGCGTGCGAATTGTCTCTTTGGTGGAAATGGCGCTCTCTGATGACATCACAAAGGTGGACGTGTTCCGCACTCTTACTTCATTTTCTTCAAAGGAAATCTAGAAACATTAATCGAGCAAAAAACTGCAGTAAGAATTCACTTGGATTTGAACATCTCAAATTGAATATAAACTTCACTTATTTATTTTGGGAAATACGACCAAATTCTCCAACAGAAAACCTCTTTTCAAAATATGAACTAAAGAACTGAAAACGTATGCTCAATCCCAAACAATATCTCGAATAATAAAGCAACCAAAATAATGTATATCATGGAACAGTTACATTTATTACAGTAATCCTCTCCCTCGCTGCATTTTTGTACTTCATTTAGAATACTCATGTATGCTTGTATATAATATGTTTTAAAATGTAATATTGTAATATCTTCCCCCAAAGAGAACAGATTACATTTTTTTTGTTTTTGAATTGAGCTGTTCTTATTCCCCCCCAAAAAAACTCAGAAAAAAAAACTGGGGAAAAAAGCCCCGGAGCCCCCTAAAAAACTGAAAAATAAAAAATTTAGCTGTCCTTATTCCCCCCCAAAAAACAGAAAAACAAATGTTTTAAAAATTGAGCTGTTCTTATTCCCCCCAAAAAACAGAAAAACAAATGTTTTAAAAATTGAGCTGTTCTTATTCCCCCCCAAAAAAACAAACAAAAACGGAGCTTGCCCCCCCCCCCCCCCAAAAAAAAACACAATTTATTATTATTGTTTTTTTAAATTAAGCTGTTCTTATTCCCCAAAAAAAACCTCAGAAAACAAAACCGGGAAAAAAAAGCCCCGGAGCTGTTCTTATCCCCCCCAAAAAACAAAACAAAAACGGAGCTGCCCCCCCCCTCAAAAAAAAAAAAAGAACAGTTTACAATTTTTTTGGTTTTTAAATTGAGCTGTTCTTATTCCCCCCCCCAAAAAACAGTAAAATAAAAAATAAAAAATGGAGCTGTTCTTATCCCCCCCCCCAAAAAAACAGTAAAAATAAAAAATAAAAATTGGAGCTGTTCTTATTCCCCCCCAAAAAACCTCAGAGAAAAAACTGAAGAAAAAAAAAATCCGGAGCTGTTCTTATTCCCCCCCAAAAAACAAACTGAAGAAAATCACGTAAAACGATGTCAAATATTTACCACAGGGACAAACTCGCGCCAACGATCACAAAAACACGGCCTCAAAAGCCGTGATCCACGCATACGGGGGACATTCGATGGTCCCGTCGCCCCGCCCCTGTAACCCCCCCACCTGACGATCCCTCGGAGAAGGTGTGTGCCCCCGCGATGTTCCCGGCGCGGCAGACGCACGCAGCAGCTCGTCCGCGCGCCGCCCGTGTTTCCTGACGCCCCTGAAGCCTCGTCCGTGCGAGCGCGCCTGAATATTCATACGCGCATTTGTTTATTCGACTCATTATCTCGATTTATTCACAGTCCTCCAGCGCAAGGGGCCGAGGGCGTTTTAGAGGGGACGCCGACACGACAACGCCACACTTTAAATGTCATAACAATTGCTCTTAAAGTGTCGCGCTAACTTTATCCGTAACAACACCATGTGATTTTGACATATGCGCCCAAATAGCTGCAGTCTTGGGTTCGGTTCCTTCTGTGTGCACTTTTCTGGGCCTCTGCTGCTGAACGGAGGGATGGGTCAAATGCAGAGGGCACATTTTCCATCACAGTAACGACAGAAACAACCCTGACATCAGTGGTGTGAATGTCTTTATGGAGATGATTTACGAGTTCTCTGCTGAAAGAAACGCCTCCAAAGAAACGCCTCCAAAGAAACGCCTCCAAAGAAACGCCTGCAAAGAAACGCCTCCAAAGAAACGCCTCCAAAGCGCTCATGAAGACGTGTTCGTGCGATCTCTGTGCGGATAATGCGTTCACGTTTACTCAAGTGCAGTCGATCGAGAACCGTTCTAATACTACTTACTTCTCTGATTAGCGTTCAGACTTGAGTCGTATGTTGCACAGTGTCACCGTCTCGTACTTGAGTAAATCTAAACGTGACGAAAAGTCGTTTGTTGATGATATCACAGCAGCAGCACGGCGCCTCGACTCTCACGTCACAGCGAGACGTTCAGGTGTGGAGTTTGCCTCGCGTCTGGGGGATCTTCCTCTGGGCTCCAGTTTCCCCCTTCAACACAAAACGTGCACAATAGGGAAAACCCTCCAGCTACAGTAGTCCTGACTGAGACTAGCACAAGATCTGGAGCTGTTTCGCCGAGCGCTGTACGGCCGCTGCTCTCTGCTGCTGACAGGTCACCCAGTGGCACTGAAGGCCGGGTCAAATGCAGGGAATACATTTCCCTCACGATGGATTAATTAAAACTGGCTTCCTCGGCACTACCATCATCCAGAACCTCAAGTAGGAGCCCTCCATCAGCTCCCTCATCAAGAAGGCCCAGCAGAGGATGGACTTCCTGCGGGCAGCTGAGGAAAGCCAAGCTTCAGCGCCCTCTGCTGAGAAGGTGATCGGCTGCAGACTTCCATCTCTGCAGGACCTGTTCGTCTCCAGGGCTCTGGACGAGTGGGTCGGATCACAGCTGACCCTTCTCATCCTGGACATGGGACTATTTGAACCACTCCCCTCAGGCAGGATGCTGCAGTCCATCCGGACCAGAACCTCCCGACATAAGAACAGTTTCTTTCCCTCTGCCTCATGAACACTTAAAGCATCTGAATAACGCCAAACTGATACACACACATGATAAATAGTTATAGATTTCTATATTTTAAAGCATATAAAGTCTGAGATGGGATAAAAGACACTCATTTAGATTGGGAATTTGTTAGAAAAATGAATTATGCATCCAGAATTATACATTTGAAAGGGTTAAACAATCGAAAGAAGACTTCTTTGGACCAGTAGCGCCACGTCTCCTCGAGAGCCGACAGCTCGGCGTTTTCAAAATGGCAGCTGCTCGGCTCCTGATCCGCTGCGGTCTTAAATATTCATATCTCCGCGGACGACACATTTGTCACTGGATTTAGAGGCGCGCAGATGTACAGCCTTTCAGCGAGCGCGTCGTGCCGTGTTGGCCCAACGGATTAGCGCAGCGCTTCAAAGGTAAGGCTGAGGACCCCGGGACACGCCAAGTCCGCGCCGGAATAATGCTGAGGAGATACACAAACAGGCGGGCGGCGGGGCACAAAGAAGGATTTAACTTTGACGAGGAAATAAGAAGGAAAATAACAGGGGATTTGAGGTGAAGGAAGAGACTGGGGGGGGTCCCCGTTTCCCATGGGGCCGATGTTTACTGCGACAGTGGAAGACACGAGATATGAAGAGCTTATCAGTCGCATTAAACAACACTGACGCTGCATTCTTTCTACTGCGATTGGCCTTTAAACACGCCCCCCGAGCACTTTTAGACCTTAAACATGGTGCACCTGATTTTTACCGTCTTGAAAATTTGATAAACTGTTTATTTTATTTTTTTTCGTTACACACAACGAGCCGCTTTTACGCCGCGTCTGTCCTGCAGTAAGACGGACTTGACTTTAAATCGCCCCTTTAAGAGAATGCATCTACCGAAAGCACGCATTACCGCATAGTTGTGAGGCGCTCCATCGTAAGAATTTAGCATTTGCACTCCATCTACTGACAGCAGAGGGAATTATTAAAAAAAAAAAAGAAAAAAGCTAGCTTGCCCCCAACATGCTAATGCTAATGTAGGCACGCAGTTGTAAAGCACTGTAAAGCGTCTGGAGACGACGATAGACTTGGAAACAGCACAGGAGATCTAATTATGCCTGAGGGTAATTGGGTGTGTTTCTGTGAGGCTGACACGGAGACGACTCGCAGGGAACAAGCGTGAATGGATGTCAGTACAACTCCGGGTGTGAAGCCTAATATTCAACACTCAGACTCCGTTTTTTAAATACACAAGGCCAGAAACAAGGCAGGAAGTGCACATTTTCTGTACTGAGTAATAAAAAACACTTTTTTATTGAAGTGTGTCGTTCATCTGTCACATCGTGAACAGCAGGTGACCGCTGAAGGTGCAGTAGTGGTATTTGCTAGCATAAACTTGGCTGTTAGCGGGCAATCTGACATACATCAAGTCTCCAGCCTCCAGGAGCAGCGTGATAGAATTAGACGCAGTGCCTGAGCCACTCTGCTGTTCCTCGAAGGCCATATATGTGCCGTTCCCATTCTTCATCAGGTTAACTTCTGCTGGGTGATCTCCGAAATTGGAATGAATGTGAACCTTAAAGTGGTAAGCTCCTTTGACCGGGGCAGTGAACATCCCTGCAGGAGGTTTTGACAAGCATTAGACATGGCAACATTTATTCTACTTAATCATATTTAGAATAATTGACCTGTCAGTGAGTTGTAAGCATTTCCGACGTTGGAGCCACGTGTTTGTAGACAAGTGTTAATTTGATCATCATAAGGTCCAAAATAAAGTTCAGTGGAATTCAGTAGAGCAGCAGAGAAGGCCACCTTGCTAGCTGCAATTGGTATAAAATCATTATATGCATCATTCATTATAACTGGAAACAACAACAACAACAACAACAACAACAAACAACAATATCCTGTAAATACGTGCATGAACTTATTCCTGTTGTTCACAATGGAATTCTTCGTCGTCAGCTTTTACCAGCATTTTAGTTCTCATCTCTTTTATCCCAGTGTATGGCCCTGTCTAACAATGTGTTAACCTGTTTAAGATAGCGTGTTAAAAAATAAAATAATAATGATAAAAAGATTATATAAATTGAGGGTTGCAAATGATCTTGGTGTCAACCTGAAGACGTTGGGCTTTCTGTTTTATGTTAAATAATAATAATACGATATAGCATAACCTCAGAAAAAAGTAAGTTAGTGTCAAAAACACACAAAAAATACACAGTTTTTATAGAAAAACGCCTTTTGAACTATGGAGACAGATCATGAGACACCAAGAGATGGGCAAAACAACATGAGATTGTTGTTTGGGAAAACTCTAGTGAAGAAACAAGAGGTTAATTAAAAAAATATATATTGGAAAAAAGTTCGGGCATCTTGTGCCAATCTGGTGCCCATGTGCCACCATGGTGCATTTTGGCATTAGGTGGCAACAGCAGATTTTGTCAACATAACTCATTGTTTTGAGGTAAAAAAAAAAACAAACACAATCTGAAAATAATATCAGAGCATCTCAAACTGTTGGAGACAATTAGATGAACGATTATGATATTGTTGGATTGAGAGTTTGGCAACAATTTAGTCATTTGAGCACATATTTGCTCTTTGATTGAATGCAGTCATTTAATCTGAACTTGAATTAGCTGGCTGTTTTGAGATGTCAGCGATATATGGCATGTTGGGGAAGCTCCTAGACACTTTGGAGTTTAGCAGTGCCTCGTCTGGATGATCGACAAGAGTTTAGTCCAATGAGAGAGTAGGAAAAATGCACAGCAGCCTCGTGCCGACCAATAGGGTTAAACTGGTGACTTCATGAGTTTAAAATCCCTCTTCTTGAGTATCTGAGTCCAGAGCGAGTTTTGCCGTCCCAGGTTAAGCTAACAAGCATGCTAAAAGCGCACTTCCTGCTTCTCTGAGACTAAAACGCCATAATCAGATGTCATTTTCACCTGAATAGAAGCTGTTACACTATGTCTGTACTGGGTACTGGGTGCGAGAGTTGACTTTATTACATTCAAAAAATCGGGTAAAAGATCGCGAGATTCTGTTTTCTTTCCATGAGACAAGCGAGACTTACATTTGGAAAGTTACAAAGTCCATGATGAATATCATTTCAGGAGGTGCATTTCACACTCGACTCAATGCTACCCCAGCAGCAGCAGCAGCGTTTCAGTTGTAAAGCCACTAAAGCTATTTTAAAGGTTTACCTTGTTCGTCTGCTTGCAGCTGTTCCATCTTCATTTTCAACTCAGCCAGAGCAGCTTTCATCTCTTTGAGCTCATCACTGACATCTGACGTCTGGAGCTGAGTGGACGTGAGCTGAGGGGCTCGGGGTCTCCCTCAGCTGAGAGGACAGAGGGGATCAGCAGCAGCAGGAACAAAACAGCCAGCGTTGTCCATGGTTGACTGAAACATGTGGAATCCTGTCGACAGTGTAAATGGAAATGAAGAAGTTCACTGACACACTGACACATTTGTAGATAAGATATTTTGAACTGTTGTCACCTATTGATTGTCTGTAACCAAGGGGGAGGGGTGAAGTGAGATTTTCGTTTCCCGTTGGTGGCAGAGGGGTGGCACTGGCTATCCCTACACAATGATTGGCCACTCCACTGCTCCCACTCACCTTTCGGGCCAGGACTTGTCGTGCTCTACGACCCTCCATCATGATTACTCTGTTGTTTTGTATCAAGCACAGGGAAATAAAAGCACATGTATTTACCGCCACAGTTAAGAGCAGTTTGAAATCCACAAAGTGCTCTACAATCCACAAGGTAAACCCGGCCTGTGGCAGAGGCAGTAGAATCAAATGCCACTCCCTTCTCACCCTCCATGGCTGCTCTAACCCCTCTAAGCTCGGGTCCTCTACCAGAGGCCTGGGAGCTTGAGGGTCTCTTCAGTATCTTTGCTGTTCCTGTACTGCACTTTTCTGGACTTGGAGGTGTCTGATGTTTTTCTGTGATCTGCTGTAGCCCCTCCTCCAGTTTGGGGGTCACTGCCCTAGCAGTTGCCTCGAAGGCGCAGTGAAAAAAACAGATTCAATAATGAATGAAAATGAGTAAATATTCCCCTGTCCTTAGACCCTCCTTCTCAGCAAGGAAAAACCAGACTAAATCAGAAACAGGACTAAAAATGGTCCGGCCTCCTGCTGGTGCCAGAGTCAGGACTAAACATGGTCCGGCCTCCTGCTGGTGCCAGAGTCAGGACTAAACATGGTCCGGCCTCCTGCTGGTTGCCAGAGTCAGGACTAAACATGGTCCGGCCTCCTGCTGGTGCCAGAGTCAGGACTAAACATGGGCCGGCCTGAGACAGGTTCTACTCTGACAATGTTCAAATTTAGATCTGCACTGGAATGAACAGATTTTATTTTATTTTAATTCAATTTAATTCAATTCCATTTATTTTTGTAACGCCCAAAACAGTTGCCTCGAGGGGCTACAGTGGAAAACGAAAACAGTGGAAAACAGTGTTCATAGGGACTTGGAAATGTCCCAGCGTCCTGTGTCCTTAGACAGATGTCCCAAGCTCCCTGTCCTTAGACCCTCCTTCTCGGCCAGGAAAAACTACCAAACCTCTTTGGGAAAAAGTAGAACCTGCAGGAGTTCCACAGTGAAGGAGAGATCCGACTCCCTCTGACGGACAGGCGGACGCGCCTCAATTTGCAGATAGGACGGTGGAGCTGAACCCACTCAGGAGGAGAACCAATACTTCGAGGCCGATGAAGAACCGTTCATATGGAGTAGAGACCGTTTCTCCAGGCAGACAGTTTCTCCAGAGTTGAACATCTGGATCCAAAGGTCCTAATGCTAACGCTGCGTCCTGACGCTCCTCCAAACAGCGGATCCGTGCTTCTAACTCCGTAACCGTGGCTTCCAAAGCTAACACTACACTGCACTTCACGCACCTGTCGTCGGAGAATAAGCCAGGGTTCTGACTCGACATATGACGACTTGAGCAGGTAAAAGCGGAGAAAGTTTCAGCCATGGCGCTTGCGGCTAAGCTCGCTCGGGCTGAGGCTAGAGAGCTGGGGGGTTTTTAATCCACAAAAATACTGTACGAAGTGAGCTGTACAAGGCTCTGGATTGTTAAGGAGCAATCACACTTTCACTGGTGTATAGGAAGCTAAAATAGTATTTGTATAATTCGTGGATTAACAATAAAAAGAAGCGAGCGAGCGACTCTCAAAATAGCATACACTTACCCGGATGTGACGTCAGCGGAACCATTGTTTATTACATTGTTTATTACATGAACAATGGTGTACGACCTCTTTAAAATGTATCTGTACTGAAAGCATGCATTTTGTCAGGCGTTCCCTCATAAGAATTTGTGGTGGCGCTCCATTTACTGGCAGCAGAGGGAATTACCATGAGGAAATAAACAGAAGCTAGCTTGCCTTGACATGTTAATGTGCACACACAGTTGTAATAAAAAAGTCTGTAACCTCTTTTTTTAGGAGGGAAATTGGATTGTTTTGTGAGGCTCGGAGAGAAAGGACTTACTCAACAGGAAACAGGAAAGTGAATGAAGCGAAAGATTATGACGTATTTATATACGTGTTACAACCCTTTTATTTACCCAAAGTGTGCACATGTGTAGATGCACGTTCACTTCGCCGCTACCGAAGTTCTCTCTTGAAAAATACCATTTTACCCACAAAATCCCAAGAAACGAGGAGCAAGAGATGAGTAAACACGGAGGACACAAGAATGGACAAACAAAGCTGACGGTCCACGGCTCCGGTGAAAAAACAGACCGCCTCACAAGCTAACGAGGCTAGCATGGCTAACACGGGTGCGTACCTATGTTCCCTGACACCTTAAGGTTAAGGTTAGGGTTTGGGTTCGGGCTATATGCTGCTATATTTTAGGCGGTAAAACCATACATTTATGCCAAACTATTGGGATGCAGAACCTGAACCAGAAGCCTATGCTAGTATTAGCGTAGTTCCCCCGTTCATAGAAAAGGGGGGACATAGGTACCGGGGAACATAGGTACGCACAAGTCGCCCATATCTATGTACCCCTTTTTTCTATGAATGTCCTGATTGGTATAAATCATAATATGCATAATTCATTATAACTGGAAACAACAAAAACAACAATCAGAATCAGAAAAGGTTTATTGCCATTGTCATAGTTCACAAACATAGGAACTTGTTTCGGCGTTAAGGTGCAACATAAACAATGAATAATAAAATAATAATAATAGCAACGTCAATAGAGTAAATATGGCATGCATAGATTAATTATTTACTAATAAATAAGAAATAATATCCTGTAAATACATGCATGATCTTATTGCTGTTGTTCACAATGGAATTCTTACTTTTGCAATGTCGTCGTCAGCTTTTTACCAGCATTTTATGATGTACTTTATCCCAGTGTATGGCCCTGTCTAACAATGTGTTGATTTGAGGTGATTTTAATATTCACCTGATTTCATGAAAAGTCTTTTACCCTAAGACCAAGCGTCTTAAAAAAATACAATAATAATAATACAAATATAAAAAGATACAGTTTATAAATTGAGGGTTGTATGATCTTGGTGTCTAAATGAAGACGTTAGGCTTTTTGTTTTATGTAGGGCTGCAACGATTACTCGAGTAAATTGAATAATTCGATTACAAAAAAGCGTTGATTATTATTTTATTGCCTCGATGATTTGTTTAATTTACATATTTAATCAAAAACGCGTGAATCTGTGGCGCGAACAGCGCACGGAACGACTTGTGGCGCTTTTGTTTCACACGGAGCTTGTTCCGCTGACGAAGGCGCAACAGGAAGAGAGCGGCGCGTTTGAAACTCACAAATACGACTGGGGAGAGTTTTGATGGGTGAAAGAGCCATGGATCTATTATAATAATCCAGAGCTGCAACTCTAAACACTGCATCCAGCTCCGCCCACCCCAGCCCCCGCGCCTTCGCCATGGACACGCCCCACGGACCCCCGTGCTCCCCCACTCAACAACTCTGCTTCCCAGTCACAGTCGTACTTTTAAACAGCCAATGCACATGGAAACAGCGCGAGGACCGCGGTTATGTTAGAATAATCTGTATAATCTGAATAATCTGAAACAGAACGTCCGAGACGCGGAGGCCAAAGTTACCGGCACACGAGCCACAAAACCATGACCACCGGGCCCACCCAACATAACGTTTTACAAATGTCTTATTTTAAGTGATGTGACAGAGCCACTGTAACTGTTTACAATCTATGACAAGTTAATTAGTCCTTTATATATATTCTTTCTATACAAACAGAACAGTTTGGACTGATGTGAAATATTGCCGTTTTGGGGACAAATTTATATGAAATTAAGAATTTTTTTTTTTTTATTTAAGCAGAAATTCCTTATTTTGAATTTGTTTATTACTATGAACTATATACGTTTATCTAAAAAAGTATTTAATATGCATTTAAATGGTTTACTGAATGTACAAGTTTTTTTTACGATTACTCGATTAATTGAAGAAAGAATCGATAGATTACTCGATTACTAAAATAATCGATAGCTGCAGCCCTAGTTTTATGTTAAAAATGAATAATAATAAGATATAGTATAACCCTTAGAAAGAAGTAAATTAGAGTCAAAAACTCTAAATCACACAGCTTTAATAGAAAAATTCCTTTTAACTTAAATATGCCGGAATTCTGTTTGTATTTATGTTTAGATGATGTCTACTTGCGTTTTTTCTTTACATTTGTACTCTCTGGTCATTTTATGCTATTTGTGTTCTGTTTTTACCTATTTGTTTATCAAATTGAAAACAAATTGATATAAAAGAAATAAATAATAATGCACAAAATAAAAACACTTTTTTATTGAAGTGTGCCGTTCATTCAGTCTCACATCGTGAACAGCAGGTGACCACTGAACGTGCAGTGGTGGTTTAAATTGTCGTAAATTTGGCGGTTAGCGGGCAATCTGACATACACCAAGTCTCCAGCCTCCAGGATCAGCGTGATAGAATTAGACGCAGTGCCTCTGCCACGCTGCTGTTGCTCGTAGGCCGTATATATGCTGTTCCCATTCTTCATCAGGTTAACTTCTGCTGGGTGATCTCCGAAAACTGAATGAATGTGAACCTCAAAGTGGTAAGCTCCTTTGACCGGGGCAGTGAACATCCCTGCAGGAGGTTTTGACAAGCATTAGACATGGCAACATTTATTCTACTTAATCATATTTAGAATAATTGACCTGTCAGTGAGTTGTAAGCATTTCCAAAATTGGAAGTCACGTGTTTGTAGACAATTGTAATTGGAACGACATAAGGTCCAAAAGTCTGTACATCTCTGTCCACTAAAGAAGTAGAGAAGGCCACCTTGCTGGCTGCAACACAAAAACAGACCCATGAGCCGTGAACATGAGAGAATTCTGGCCCAGTTGACGTACAAGTCGAGAGAGCGTTGGTGGAGCAAGGCACATGACCCGATGGAGCGGACTGGATCAGAGCTCAGAATCAGAATCAGAAAGGGGGTTTATTGCCATTGTCAATGAACAAACTTCACAGGCATAGGAACTTGTCTCGGCATGAAAGGTGCAACACAAAACTCTGAGCAATAATAAAACAACATATATTCAATCACACAAAAGGGCATGCATTTAAGGGACAATTAAAATTACTATATTATTAAATAAAAATAGGCATTTCTATGTACACAAGTTTACAGTTAAGTTTAAAAATTGTAGTGCAAAAAGTGACAGTGAGTGAGTGATGAATAGTGTAGTTAAAGTGACAGGTGTTTAGAAGTGTTCATGAGTCCAACGGCAGAGGGAAAGAAACTATTCTTGTGGCGGGAGGTTCTGGTCCGGATGGACCGTAGCCTCCTGCCTGAGGGGAGTGGTTCAAATAGACCATGTCCAGGGTGAGAAGGGTCAGCTGTGATCCGACCTGCTCGTCCAGAGCCCTGGAGACGAAGTCTGCAGCCAATCACCTTCTCAGCAGAACGCACAATGCGCTGTAGTCTCTGTTTGTCCCTGGCTGTGGCTCCAGCGTACCACACGGTGATGGAGGAGGTGAGGATGGACTCAATGATGGCCGTGTAAAACTGCACCAACATCTGCACTGGCACCTTGGCTTTCCTGGGTGATGGTGGTGCCCAGGAAGCGGAAGGAGTCCACGGTGGTGATGGGGGAGTCTGTCATGACGAGGGGGGGCTGGGGGCTGTGACTTTCCTGAAGCTGCAGCGATGACATGGAGGAGATCATTGAGCGTCATGTGAAATCCTCTGACACCTTTTGTGCAAGAATACAGCACCAATACAACAATCGAAGACAATCCTGGAGATTTTGTCCAAAAATTGTTTATGTGTTTTCTTGTATATAACTTTACGATGTATTCGAATATTCATGCATTAAGTCTTTTAGGATGACTATTTAAACGCTTAGGCTTGTTCTAAACAGCTACATGCACATTGTCTCTTTTAGTTCAAATGAGTTTATTTTAACAAGGGGCAAGGAGCCAAACACGCCCCTCTGCCTGGTCCTGGTTTGAGCTGAACCTGTTGCGCCTCGAGTCAGCGCCTCCACTTGGCCTTCAGTGATAATGGATCTGCTCTTCAGACGCTGCAGTTTCTGCCGCTTGAGCTAAACGAACACAGAGTAAAGTTAGCACAAACGTTCAATTCAGTCTTAAAAGAAAAATCACATCAATGTGTTCTCTCAGTCTGAAGTAGATCGTTGCTGGGCTACAGGTTAAAAGAAAAGAGACGTAATAAAAACATTCTGGTGTGAGAAGAAGAAAAAAATTTTTTCAAAATGTTTGAATAATTACAAACATAAAGCAACATCCGAGGTGCTGGTATAAACAATTTTGTATAATAACATCATCACAATAACACTGGTGATGTCATCCGACTGAATGCAGAAAACATTAATAATTTGTTTAACCTCAATTGTTTTATGAGAAATAACATGAGACAGGCAGGTAGCGGACCTCCATTAGAAAAGTTACATAGTTATCTTTAATATCAGTATAAACATTAGTCTAACATTATGATGCTACCCCTTTTTTTTTTTTTAGTGATGTTTTTTTTTTTTTTTTTTTTTTTTTTTTTTTTTTTTTTTTTTTTTTTTAAATTTTTAGTTTTTAAACCCACTAAAGCTATTTTAAAGGTTTACCTTGTTTGTCTGCGTGCAGCTGTTCCATCTTCATTTTCATCCCAGCCAGAGAGCAGCAGCTTTCACCTCTTTGAGCTCATCGCTGACGTCTGATGTCTGGAGCTGAGTGGACGTGAGCTGAGGGGGCTCGGGGTCTCCCTCAGCTGAGAGGACAGAGGGGATCAGCAGCAGCAGGAACAAACAGCCAGCGTTGTCCATGGTTGACTGAAACATGTGGAATCCTGTCGACAGTGTAAATGGAAATGAAGAAGTTCACTGACACACTGACACATTTGTAGATAAGAAAATGAAAGTATTTGTGTAATGTAGATTGCCACATTTGAACTGTTGTCACATATTGATTGTCTGTAACCAAGGGGGAGGGGTGAAGTGAGATTTCGTTTCCCATGGGTGGAGAGGGGTGGCACTGGCTATCCCTACAATGATTGGCCACTGCACTGCTCCCACTCACCTTTCGGGCCAGGACATGTCGTGCTCTACGGCCTAATTCCTAATTAATAGCGTAATTAATAGCGATAAACCTTAATCATTAATAAGCATAATATAAATGTAAAAAGTAATAATACAAATGTAATAATAATAATAATAATAAGTAAAAAGTAAGTAATAAATAATAATAAAAATAGTAATAATAAAAATAGTAATAATAAAAATAGTAATAATAAAAATAGTAATAATAAAAATAGTGATAATAAAAATAGTATTAATAAAAATGTAATAATAATTATGTTTAAACAGTTTAACTACTTCATTCCCCTAATGATTGAATCATCGTCTGAATGACTAATGTAACCCGTGTCCTGCTTGAAAGGGTCTTTATCTGGCCCTTTCACCTGAACAGACACATATTGAGCAGATACCATCTTACCAATGACTTTGAATAAACACGGGAGAACACAGGAGAACACAGGAGAACACAGGAGAACACAGGAGAACACAATCAAGATTACAACCACAATAATGCCAAAATTTATAAGCACGTCACACCAGGAAGTAAGAAACCATCCCAACACTGAGGAAGAATTAGCAGCTGTGACAGTTTCTGACTCCATGAGGTCACGAAGTTTAGTCAAATTTGCGAGTCCCTGTTGGATCGCTCCTCCATCTTCATCATTAGCGAGAATATAAGTACAACAGCTCCCCTTGAGTAAAGTGCACACCCCCCCAGCAGCTCCAGTGATTTGATCGAGCACAATACGATTTTGAAGTGCGACTGCGCGTTGTGCGTGCATCTAATCTCTGTGCCTCAATAGTGGCTTGTGTTGTGTTGATAAATGATGTAAATCTGTAGCTAAGAGTATCTACACGCAACATCAGTGTACCCATACCTACACCTGGGAATAATGCCAATAAATTATTTTCCCCCGTGGTCCAAATCTTATGGTCATCTGGCACGTCAGACCTCCAAACAGAGTCATGATGTGGCAGATCCCGCTGAGCTCTGTGTGTGAGGTGTGGTATCCCAGATATTATGTATGAATGATCCGACAGGATAACAGAGGCGCAACGGCCCACCCATCCATCTGGAAGACATTCATACATGTAATATCCACAGAGAAACATGTAATCCTCTATTGCACGTGTCAAACTCAAGGCCCGCGGGCCAGATGTGGCCCGCCAGAAGTTTTCATCTGGCCCGCCGAACATTTCTAGTTCATAATTATTCATTTCCAATAGATATATCGTTTTTTTATCGCTAGAACTACAATTCCCACAATCCTTTGCAGCCGCGGCCCCTCCCCCGCGCTGCTCCCCCGCGGCCCCTTCCCCGCGCTGTGTGCTGCCAGCTCAAGTGCCGAGGGACAGCGACCAGCGACACTCATCGCAGCAGGTTTAAAATCAAACACACCGGCAGCGATGACCTGTAGCGCCCAGCGACAGCTTCACACGTCACGCTCTGGCCGCCAAGGGCAGATCGTGGGAAACACGAGGAATAAAGAAAAGAGGCGGTTTTGTGGACGTTAGAGCTGTGCTAAAAGCGGCGCTAATGTGAAGCTAACAACAAGAAAACAAACTTCTTTGCTGACAACTCTGTGAGGAAAACATCCAAACCAGTGCAAAACCTGGACAGATCCTGAGCCACAGGTAAAAACACAGGTCAGAGTGTAATAAAGTCTGAATATGACAGAGTGAAGCTGCTTTGAGCTCTCATTTCATTCACCACATGAATCATTTGTCACTAAAATAAGCTTAAACTGTAAAAATAGTGAGGCTCAGTATTGAGTTAGTGCAGCAACATTAAAACATGTCTGTGATACAAACATTTAATATCAGAATCATATCACACGTCCATGTTCCTGTTCCTGCTGCTGATGCATGAATATGGACTCAGTGTCCACATAGAACTATTACTAGGCTATTATAACATTTGTTTATATTTTTGATATGTTTTATTTTTATTTTTTACATTATGTTCGGCCGCGACCCAACCTGAGCGTCGAAAAGCGGCCCCTGGCCCAAATGAGTTTGACACCCCTGCTCTATTGGAACGGTCCCTAAAATGTCTGGTACGGTGTAGTAAGGTGCACATGTGGTTCCGGGACCCGCCTGAGATGTATTCAAATGAATACCCTCCCTCAGAGGGTGCACGGGACAGTGTACCGCAGAACATATATATTAGGGATTCGTCCTACATGCAGTGGTTTAAGTTCAGATTCCTGTCTCGTGACGCCAAATTGTTGTGGCATTTCTGTGGAAAAGTACAAGAAATAGAGAGTAAACAGAGTGTGTTGTTCTCAATAGGTTCGACTCTTTATTTATTACTTGGCACAGTAAATAAAACAACATTTCCCTGACAAGATCAACTCTCCCATTCCTGAATGACAACCAGGACAATGACAGTAAACATCCTTTTATAGACAGTCACATACATCAACACGTACACACATTGTCACAATCAAATCAGCTCTAGTCAAAATGAAAACACCCCTCAAGGTTTTGACCCACGACTGGGCCGGAGCTAAGATAACATTATATGATACGTAGACATGACATTATTTGCAACCTTGATAGAAAGACATTTTTTCCATTACAAACCCTTTTATATACCCAAAGTGTGCACATGTGTAGATGCACGTTCACTCCGCCGCTACAGAAGTTCTTTCTTGAAAAAACACATTTACCCACAAATCCCAAGAAACGAGGAGCAAGAGATGGGTAAAACACGGAGGACACAAGAATGGTGGCGCGACAAACATACAAACAAAGCTGACGGTCACGGCTCGGTGAAAAACACGACCTGCCTCACAAAGCTAACAGAAGGCTAGCCATAGCTAACACGGTGTGCGATACCTATGATTTCCCTCTGACAACTGGGTTCGGTTAAGTGTTAGGGTTTGTTCGGGCTATATGCTGCTATATTTTTTTTAGGCGGTAAAACCATACATTTATGCCAACTATTGGGGATTGCGGAACCTGAACACAAGAAGGCCATATGCTAGTATTAAGCGTAGTTCCCCCGTTCATAGAAAAGGGGGGACATAGGTACAGGGAACATAGGTACGCACAAGTCGCCCATATGCTATGTCTCCACCTTTTTCTAATGAACGTCCTGATTGGTATAAAATCATAATATGCATAATTCTATATAACTGGAAACAACAAAAACAACAATCAGAATCAGAAAAGGGTTTATTGCCATTGGTCATAGTTCACAAACATAGGAACTTGTTTCGGCGTTAAGGGTGCAACATAAACAATGAATATATAAAATAATAATAATAGCAACGTCCAATAGAGTAAGAGATGGCATGCAATAGATGTAATTATTTACTAATAAATAAGGAAATAATACCTGTAAATAACATGCATGATCTTATTGCTGTTGTTCACAATGGAATTCTTACCTTTGCAATGTCAGTCGTCAGCTATTTTACGCACCGACATTTTAATGATGTACTTTATCCCAGTGTATGGCCCTGTCTAACAATGTGTTGATTTGAGGTGATTTTACATATTCACGTGATTTCCAAGGAAAAGTCCGAGTCTTTTATCCTAAGCCCAAGCGTACTTAAAAAATACAATAATAATAATGATACAAATATAAAAGATACTAGTTTATAAATTGAGGGTTGGCATGATCTTGGTGTCTAAATGAAGACGTTAGGCTTTCTGTTTTATCATGTTAAACCATGAATAATAATAAGATATAGTATACCTTAGAAAGAAGTAATTTGAGTCCAAAAACCTCTAATCACACACTTTTAATAGAAAAATTCCTTTTAACTTAGAATATGCCGGAATTCCTGTTTGTATTTATGTTTAGATGCATGTCACTTGCGTTTTTCTTTTCATTTGTACTCTCTGGTCATTTATATGCTATTTGTGTTCTGTTTACACGTATTTGTTTATGAAATTGAAAAACAAATTGAATATAAAGAAATAAATAAAATAATATGCACAAAGCTTTGACAAACATGGCCTGTACTGAGTCAATTAAAAAAAAACACAAAATAAAAACACGTTTTTTATTGAAGTGTAGCTGTTCATCCAGTCTCACATCCGTGAACAGCAGTGACCACTGAACGTGGCAGTGGTGGTATAAAGTTGTCGTAAATTCGGTTGGTAAGCAGGGCAAACTGAGCATACACAGAGTCTCCAGCCTCCAGGAGCAGCGTGATAGAATTAGACGCAGTGCCTCTGCCACGCTGCTGTTCCTCGTTAGGCCATATATTGCTGCCGTTCCCCAATTCTTCATGCAGGTTAGACTTCTGCCCGGTTGCTCTTCCGAAAAGGGAATGAATGTGAACCTCAAAGTTGGTAAGCTCCTTTGACCGGAGGCAGTGAAACATCCCTGCAGGTAGGTTTTGACAAGCAGTTAGACATGGCAAACATTTATTCTACTTAATCATATTTAGAATAAATTGACCTTGTCAGTGAGTTTGTAAGCATTTCCGACGTTGGAGGCCACTTGTGTTTGTAGACAAGTGTAATTGGAACGACATAAGGTCCAAAAGTCTGTAGCACCTCTGTCCACTAAAGAAAGTAAGAGAAGGCCAACCTTTCTGGCTGCAACACAAAAACAGGACCCCATGAGCCGTGAACATGACAGAATTCTGGCCCAGTTGGCCCGTACAAGTCGAGAGGAGCGTTGGTGGAGCAAGGCACATGACCCGATGGAGCGGACTGGATCTAGAGCTGCAGCGATGACATGGAGGAGATCATTGAGCGTCATGTGAAATCCTCTGACACCTTTTGTGCAAGAATACAGCACCAATACAACAATCGAAGACAATCCTGGAGATTTTGTCCAATAATTGTTTATGTGTTTTTTGTATATAACTTTACAATGTATTCGAATATTCATGCATTAAGTTTTTAGGATGACTATTTAACGCTTAGGCTTGTTCTAAACAGCTACATGTACATTGTCTCATGTACATTATGATGCTACCCCGTGTTTAGTTTTTAAACCCACTAAAGCTATTTTAAAGGTTTACCTTGTTTGTTTGCTTGCAGCTGTTCCATCTTCAATTTCAACTCAGCCAGAGCAGCTTTCACCTCTTTGAGCTCATCACTGACGTCTGATGTCTGGAGCTGAGTGGACGTGAGCTGAGTGGACGTGAGCTGAGGGGGCTCGGGGTCTCCCTCAGCTGAGAGGACAGAGGTGATCAGCAGCAGCAGGAACAAACAGCCAGCGTTGTCCATGGTTGACTGAAACATGTGGAATCCTGTCGACAGTGTAAATGGATAATGAAGAAGTTCACTGACACACTGACACATTTGCAGATAAGATATTTGTGTAATGTAGATTGCCACATTTGAACTGTTGTCACCTATTGATTGTCTGTAACCAAGGGGGAGGGGTGAAGTGAGATTTTGTTTCCCGTGGGTGGCAGAGGAGTGGCACTGGCTATCCCTACAATGATTGGCCACTCCACTGCTCCCACTCACCTTTCGGGCCAGGACTTGTCGTGCTCTATGGCCCTCCATCATGAAATAAATAAATAAAAGCACATGTATTTACCGTATATTCTGCACTATAAGGCGCACTAGATTATAAGGCGCACTGTCAATGAATGTCTATTTTTGAACTTTTTTCATATATAAGGCACACCGGACTATAAGGCGCATTAAGCTAAACAAAACAGTCCCAACCTTGTTCAATGGAAACACGTTCTGACACAGTCTGATAAATCAAACATTGGCGTATTCACAGTAACTCAAAATGGCTCAGGTATAACACGTAAAAAAACACAGTCAGATACCGCTGAATCAAACGTTGGCGTATTCACAGTACGGCAACTCAAAATGCCTCAGGTACAACACGTAAAAAAAAAACACAGTCAGATATTGCTAAATAAAACGTTAGCGTATTCACAGTAACTCAAAATGGCTCAGGTATAACACGTAAAAAAAAACACAGTCAGATACCGCTAAATAAAAACGTTAGCGTATTCACAGTAACTCAAAATGGCTCAGGTACAAACACGTAAAAAACCAGTCAGATACCGCTAAATCAAACGTTGGCATATTCACAATAACTCAAAATTGTTCAGTTAACACTATAACACGTGAAATAAAACATAATACACTCACTTTTTCAGTTTATTCCTCGTTCACAAATCCTTCAAATTCCTTATACACACACTGTAATGTTATGGTGAAGCACAGTATCACTCCGCGACGCTCCTGGCTATGGTAACCGTAATGCTGCTCGTGATAAAACATTTTGACGGATTTTTGAGCGCTGTGTACCACATAAAATCGGTTCGAGGTCAGTAAACACAACCAGAATTAATCCATATATAAGGCGCTCTGTGTTATACGGCGCACTGTCATTTTTTGAGAAAAATAAAGGTTTTTAAGTGCGCCTTATAGTGCGGAAAATACGGTACTGTAGTAATTTCGGACTCATTTTGACTGGAAAGTTCAGTTGCTTTTCTCAGTATAACAGATAAAACACACAAATGACAGATCAGGGCCACAGTTAAGAGCAGTTTGAAATCCACAAAGTGCTCTACAATCCACAAGGTAAACCCGGCTTGTGGCAGAGGCAGTAGAATCAAATGCCACTCCCTTCTCACCCTCCATGGCTGCTCTAACCCCTCTAAGCTCGCGAGACCTACCAGAGGCCTGGGAGCTTGAGGGGTCTTCAGTATCTTTGCTGTTCCTGTACTGCACTTTTCTGGACTGAGATGTTTGATGTTTTTCTGGGATCTGCTGTAGCCCCTCCTCCAGTTTGGGGGTCACTGCTCTGAGTGCTCCAATGACCACGGGCACCACTTTGGCCTTCACCTTCCAAGCCTTCTCCAGCTCTTCTCTGAGCCCTTGGTATTTGACTTGGTGTTTCCACGTCAACCACGGTAGCTTTCCTCTGCTGTTTATCCTCCAGCACATCGTCTGGTTGGTTTGCCATTACCATTCTGTCTGGACCATTGAACCATTGAATCTGGAAGTCCCACAGGATCTTGGCTCGGTCCTTCTCTACCACCAAACACCTCGCCCTACAGGGTGAGTACAGTTGTGTCTCACATCATGCCAACAGCAGAAGAGAGACCAATCAGAGAGACGCAAATCAGAACAGAATTCACAAACATGGAGTTTGCTGTTTAAAATAGACTTGGTCTGAGCATATACACAATTTACAGATGGTCAGAATAGTTGCAAAAACTGCTTTTTGCATCACAGACTCAGACCAAAACAGAAAGTAACAGTAAACAGAGTGTGAAGCACTGTCCATAGTTTCTGGAGTAAAGAAATTCCACCAGTGCCTTTATGGAGAAGTTCAACACTTACTGGACAGACCATTCATCCATTCATCCATCCATCTTCTTCCACTTTATCCGGGGCCGGGTCGCGGGGGCAGCAGTCTAAGCAGGGACTCCCAGACTTCCTTATCCCCAGACACTTCCCCCAACTCCTCCGGGGGGATCCCGAGGCGTTCCCAGGCCAGCCGAGTCCTGGGTCTTCCCCGGGGCCTTCTCCCGGTGGGACATGCCCGAAAAACCTCCCTAGGGAGGTGCCCAGGAGGCATCCGGAACAGATGCCCGAGCCACCTCAGCTGGCTCCTCTCGACGTGGAGGAGCAGCGGCTCTAATCCGAGCTCCTCCCGTGTGACTGAGCTCCTCACCCTATCTCTAAGGGAGCACCCAGCCACCCTGCGGAGGAAACTCATTTTGACCGCTTGTATCCGCGATCTTGTCCTTTCGGTCACTACCCAAAGCTCATGACCATAGGTGAGGGTGTAGATTGAGCGGTAAATCGAGAGCTTTGTCTTTTGACTCAGCTCCTTCTTTACCACAACAGTGGACCGCATCACTGCAGGCGCTGCATCGATCCGCCTGTCAATCTCTCGCTCCATCCTTCCCTTACTCGTGAACAAGACCCCGAGATACTTGAACTCCACTTGGGGCAGGGACTCCCCACCCACCCGGAGAGGGCAAGCCACCTTTTTCCGATTGAGAACCATGGCCTCAGATTTGGAGGTGCTGATTCTCATCCCAGCTGCTTCACACTCGGCTGAAAACCGTCCCAGTGCATGTTGCAGGTCCAGGTTTGATGGAGCCATCAGGACATCATCTGAAAACAGCAGAGATGAGATCCTGTGTTCTCCAAACCGGAACCCCTCCGACCCTTGACTGTGCCAAGAAATTCTGTCCATAGAAACAATGAAGAAGGGCAGCCCTGGCGGAGTCCAACACTCACTGGGAACAGGTCTGACTTACTGCCGGCAATGAGAACACAGCTCCAGCTCCGGTCATACAGGGACCGGACAGCCCTGAGCAAAGGGCCCCGGACCCCGTACTCCCGCAGCACCCCCCATAGGGCACCCCGAGGGACACGGTCGAAAGCCTTCTCCAGATCCACAAAGCACATGTGGGCTTTGGGCAAACTCCCATGAACCCTCGAGCACCCGATGGAGAGTATAGAGCTGGTCCAGTGTTCCACGACCAGGACGAAAACCACTCTGCGCCTCCTGAATTCGAAGTTCGACGGACCATTCAATTCAATTTATTTTATTCAAAGCCCAAAATCACAACAGCAGTTGCCTCGAAGGGCGACAGTGAAAACACAGATTAAATAATGTTAATAGGAAAAGAGTAAATATTCCAACATCCCCTGTCCTTAGACCCTCCTCCTCAGCAAGGAAAAACTACAAAACCAGGACTAAACATGGACCGGCCTCTGGTGCCAAGAGTCAGCTAAACATGGACCGGCCTCCTGCTGGTGCCAGAGTCAGGACTAAACATGGACCGGCCTCCTGCTGGTGCCAGAGTCAGGACTAAACATGGACCACCCTACTGCTGGTGCCAGAGTCCGGACTAAACATGGACCGGCCTCCTGCTGGTGCCACAGTCAGGACCAAACATGGCCCGGCCTCCTGCTGGTGCCAGAGTCAGGACTAAACATGGACCAGCCTACTGCTGGTGCCAGAGTCCGGACTAAACATGGACCGGCTTCCTGCTGGTGCCAGAGTCAGGACTAAACATGGTCCGGCCTCCTGCTGGTGCCAGAGTCAGGACCAAACATGGCCCGGCCTCCTGCTGGTGCCAGAGTCAGGACCAAACATGGGCCGGCCTCCTGCTGGTGCCAGAGTCAGGACTAAACATGGGCCGGCCTGAGACAGGTTCTACTCTGACAATGTTCAAATTTAGATCTGCACTGGAATGAACAGATTTTATTTTATTACATGAACAATGGTGTACGACCTCTTTAAAATGTATCTGTACTGAAAGCATGCATTTTGTCAGGCGTTCCCTCATAAGGATTTGTGGTGGCGCTCCATTTACTGGCAGCAGAGGGAATTACCATGAGGAAATAAACAGAAGCTAGCTTGCCTTGACATGTTAATGTGCACACACAGTTGTAATGAAAAAGTCTGTAACCTCTTTTTTTAGGAGGGAAATTGGATTGTTTTGTGAGGCTCGGAGAGAAAGGACTTACTCAACAGGAAACAGGAAAGTGAATGAAGCGAAAGATTTTGACGTATTTATATACGTGTTACAACCCTTTTATTTACCCAAAGTGTGCACATGTGTAGATGCACGTTCACTTCGCCGCTACCGAAGTTCTCTCTTGAAAAATACCGTTTTACCCACAAAATCCCAAGAAACGAGGAGCAAGAGATGAGTAAACACGGAGGACACAAGAATGGACAAACAAAGCTGACGGTCCACGGCTCCGGTGAAAAACAGACCGCCTCACAAGCTAACGAGGCTAGCATGGCTAACACGGGTTGCGTACCTATGTTCCCTGACACCTTAAGGTTAAAGGTTAGGGTTTGGGTTCGGGCTATATGCTGCTATATTTCTAGCGCGGTAAAAACCATACATTTATGCCAACTTATTGGGATGCGAGAACCTGAACCAGAAGCCTAGTATGCTATAGTATTAGCGTAAGTTCCCCTCGTTCATAGAATTACCCGTCTAAAAGGGGACATAGGTATCCGGGGTTAACATAGGTACGCACAAGTCGCGGCCATATCTATTGTACCCCTTTTTTCTATGAACGTCCTGATTGGTATAAATCATAATATGCAATAATTCACTATAACTGGAAACAACAAAAACAACAATCAGAATCAGAAAAGGTTTATTGCCCATTGTCATAGTTCACAAACATAGGAACTTGTTTCGGCCTGTTAAGGTGCAACATAAACAATGAATAATAAAATAAATAATAATTTCGTAGCAACGCGTCAATAGAGTAAGACTTATATGGGCATGCATAGATTAATTATTTACTAATAAATAAGAAATAATATCCTGTACTGTAAATACATGCATGATCTTATTGCTGTTGTTCACAATGGAATTCTTACCTTTTGCAATGTCGTCGTCAGCTTTTTACCAGCATTTTATGATGTACTTTATCCCAGTGTATGGCCCTGTCTAACAATGTGTTGATTTGAGGTGATTTTAATATTCACGTGATTTCAAGAAAAGTCCGAGTTTTTTTATCCCTAAGCCCAAGAGTCTTAAAAAAATACAATAATAATAATGATACAAATATAAAAAGATACCGTTTATAAATTGAGGGTTGCATGATCTTGGTGTCTAAATGAAGACGTTAGGCTTTTTGTTTTATGTAGGGCTGCAACGATTACTCGAGTAAATCGAATAATTCGATTACAAAAAAGTGTTGATTATTATTTTATTGCCTCGATGATTCGTTTAATTTACATATTTAATCAAAAACGCGTGAATCTGTGGGCGAACAGCGCACGGAACGACTTGTGGCGCTTTTGTTTCACACGGAGCTTGTTCCGCTGACGAAGGCGCAACAGGAAGAGAGCGGCGCGTTTGAAACTCACAAATACGACTGGGGAGAGTTTTGATGGGTGAAAGAGCCATGGATCTATTAAATAATCCAGAGCTGCAACTCTAAACACTGCATCCAGCTCCGCCCACCCCAGCCCCCGCGCCTTCGCCATGGACACGCCCCACGGACCCCCGTGCTCCCCCACTCAACAACTCTGCTTCCCAGTCACAGTCGTACTTTTAAACAGCCAATGCACATGGAAACAGCGCGAGGACCGCGGTTATGTTAGAATAATCTGTATAATCTGAATAATCTGAAACAGAACGTCCGAGACGCGGAGGCCAAAGTTACCGGCACACGAGCCACAAAACCATGACCACCGGGCCCACCCAACATAACGTTGTAGTTTAGATGATGTCTACTTGCGTTTTTCTTTTCATTTGTACTCTCTGGTCATTTTATGCTATTTGTGTTCTGTTTTACGTATTTGTTTATTAAATTGAAAACAAATTGAATATAAAGAAATAAATAATAATGCACAAAGCTTTGACAAACATGGCTGTACTGAGTCATTAAAAAAACACAAAATAAAAACACTTTTTTATTGAAGTGTGCTGTTCATCAGTCTCACATCGTGAACAGCAGGTGACCACTGAACGTGCTGTGGTGGTATAAGTTGTCGTAAATTTGGCGGTTAGCGGGCAAACTGACATACACCAAGTCTCCAGCCTCCAGGAGCAGCGTGATAGAATTAGACGCAGTGCCTCTGCCACTCTCCTGTTTCTCGTAGGCCATATATGTGCCCTGCCCATTCTTCATCAGGTAAACTTCTGCTGGGTGATCTCCGAAAACTGAATGAATGTGAACCTCAAAGTGGTAAGCTCCTTTGACCGGGGCAGTGAACATCCCTGCAGGAGGTTTTGACAAGCATTAGACATGGCAACATTTATTCTACTTAATCATATTTAGAATAATTGACCTGTCAGTGAGTTGTAAGCATTTCCGACGTTGGAGGCCACGTGTCTGTAGACAAGTGTAGTTGGAACGTCATAAGGTCCAAAAGTCTGTACACCTCTGTCCACTAAAGAAGTAGAGAAGGCCACCTTTCTGGCTGCAACACAAAAACAGACCCATGAGCCGTGAACATGACAGAATTCTGGCCCAGTTGCCGTACAAGTCGAGAGAGCGTTGGTGGAGCAAGGCACATGACCCGATGGAGCGGACTGGATCTAGAGCTGCAGCGATGACATGGAGGAGATCATTGAGCGTCATGTGAAATCCTCTGACACCTTTTGTGCAAGAATACAGCACCAATGCAACAATCGAAGACAATCCTGGAGATTTTGTCCAAAAATTGTTTATGTGTTTTTTGTATATAACTTTACGATGTATTCGAATATTCATGCATTAAGTTTTTAGGATGACTATTTAACGCTTAGGCTTGTTCTAAACAGCTACATGCACATTGTCTCTTTTAGTTCAAATGAGTTTATTTAACAAGGGGCAAGGAGCCAAACACGCCCCTCTGCCTGGTCCTGGTTTGAGCTGTACCTGTTGCGCCTCGAGTCAGCGCCTCCACTTGGCCTTCAGTGATAATGGATCTGCTCTTCAGACGCTGCAGTTTCTGCCGCTTGAGCTAAACGAACACAGAGTAAAGTTAGCACAAACGTTCAATTCAGTCTTAAAAGAAAAATCACATCAATGTGTTCTCTCAGTCTGAAGTAGATCGTTGCTGGGCTACAGGTTAAAAGAAAGAGACGTAATAAAGCAACATAAAGCAACATCCGAGGTGCTGGTATAACAATTTTGTATAATAACATCATCACAATAACACTGGTGATGTCATCCGACTGAATGCAGAAAACATTAATAATTTGTTTAACCTCAATTGTTTTATGAGAAATAACATGATACAGGCAGGTAGCGGACCTCCATTAGAAAAGTTACATAGTTATCTTTAATATCAGTATAGGTGCAACCCTTTTCTAGCATTATGATGCTACCCCGTTTTAGTTTTTAAACCCACTAAAGCTATTTTAAAGGTTTACCTTGTTTGTCTGCGTGCAGCTGTTCCATCTTCATGTTCATCCCAGCCAGAGCAGCTTTCACCTCTTTGAGCTCATCACTGACATCTGACGTCTGGAGCTGAGTGGACGTGAGCTGAGGGGGCTCGGGTCTCCCTCAGCTGAGAGGACGGAGGGGATCAGCAGCAGCAGGAACAAACAGCCAGCGTTGTCCATGGTTGACTGAAACATGTGGAATCCTGTCGACAGTGTAAATGGAAATGAAGAAGTTCACTGACACACTGACACATTTGTAGATAAGATATTTGTGTAATGTAGATTGCCACATTTGAACTGTTGTCACCAATTGATTGTCTGTAACCAAGGGGGAGGGGTGAAGTGAGATTTCGTCGTTTCCCGTGGGTGGCAGAGGGGTGGCACTGGCTATCCCTACAATGATTGGCCACTCCACTGCTCCCACTCACCTTTCGGGCCAGGACATGTCGTGCTCTACGACCCTCCATCATGATTACTCTGTTGTTTTGTATCAAGCACAGGGAATAAAAGCTCATGTATTTACCGCCACAGTTAAGAGCAGTTTGAAATCCACAAAGTGCTCTACAATCCACAAGGTAAACCCGGCCTGTGGCAGAGGCAGTAGAATCAAATGCCACTCCCTTCTCACCCTCCATGGCTGCTCTAACCCCTCTAAGCTCGCGAGACCTACCAGAGGCCTGGGAGCTTGAGGGTTCTTCAGTAGCTTTGCTGTTCCTGTACTGCACTTTTCTGGACTGAGATGTCTGATGTTTTTCTGTGATCTGCTGTAGCCCCTCCTCCAGTTTGGGGGTCACTGCTCTGAGTGCTCCAATGACCACGGGCACCACTTTGGCCTTCACCTTTCAAGCCTTCTCCAGCTCTTCTCTGAGCCCTTGGTATTTCACTTGGTGTTTCCACATCAACCACAGTTCCTCTGCTGTTTATCCTCCAGCACATCGTCTGGTTGGTTTGCCATTACCATTCTGTCAGTCTGAATCTGGAAGTCCCACAGGATCTTGGCTCGGTCCTTCTCTACCACCAAACACCTCGCCCTACAGGGTGAGTACAGTTGTGTCTCACATCATGCCAACAGCAGAAGAGAGACCAAACAGAACAGAATTCACAAACATGGAGTTTGCTGTTTAAAATAGACTTGGTCTGAGCATATACACAATTTACAGATGGTCAGAATAGTGCAAAAACTGCTTTTGCATCACAGACTCAGACCAAAACAGAAAGTAACAGTAACAGAGTGTGAAGCACTGTCCATAGTTTCTGGAGTAAAGAAATTCCACCTGTGCCTTTATGGAGAAGTTCACACTACTGACAGACCATTCATCCATCATCCATCTTCTTCCACTTTATCCGGGCCGGGTCGCGGGGGCAGCAGTCTAAGCAGGGACTCCCAGACTTCCTTTTCCCCAGACACTTCCTCCAACTCCTCCGGGGGGATCCTGAGGCGTTCCCAGGCCAGCCGAGAGACATAGTCCCTCCAGCGTGTCCTGGGTCTTCCCCGGGGCCTCCTCCCGGTGGGACATGCCCGAAACACCTCCCTAGGGAGGCGCCCAGGAGGCATCCGGGACAGATGCCCCGAGCCACCTCAGCTGGCTCCTCTCGACGTGGAGGAGCAGCGGCTCTACTCCGAGCTCCTCCCGTGGACTGAGCTCCTCACCCCATCTCTAAGGGAGCGCCCAAGGAAAACTCATTTCGACCGCTTGTATCCGCGATCTTGTCCTTTCGGTCACTACCCAAAGCTCATGACCATAGGTGAGGGCAGTAGATTGAGCGGTAAATCGAGAGCTTTGTCTTTCGACTCAGCTCCTTCTTTACCACAACAGTTCGATGCAGCAACCGCATCACTGCGGCTACGGGACGGCTGAGGTGACCGGGCCCGGGCTGAGGTGACCCGGGCTGAGGTGACCCGGGCTGAGGTGACCCGGGCTGAGGTGACCCGGGCTGAAGGTGACCCGGGCTGAGGTGAAGGGCCCCGGGCTGAGGTGACCCGGGCTGAGCTTGACTGAGGTGACTTCTTCCTCGGTCGACGCCGTTGAAGGGTCTAATACTGTCTTCTCAGTTTATGACATAATGCATAATAAGGACTTTTCAATGTAACTGCAGTAAAGCCTTGTTCCACTGCGACGCCGCTGTCTCGTGTCACTTGTTTTGGCGGTTTGGGACAAAGAACCAGAGTGAATTTAGACTGAAGAAAGTGACCTGACCCGAAGTGAGGAGCAGAGGGCCCATTGTCCCTTTGAGAAGAGGATTATCTGGACTTTTAGATCTTTGGATATTCATGACACGGGACACACACAGGCCGGATTCGACTCCAAACCCGAGCGTCACGTGTAGAGACGTAGAAGAGACGTAGAAGTGTGCGAGGATACAACTTCTGGCGCTTACTAATACAATATTGTAAACGGCAGTACTGATTGACAGGTTTGTTTACTTTCTGTTCAAAGTTTTGATGGCTACCTAACGTCTTTGAACCCCGCCCAGTCCTGCGTCGCTCAAACATACAGGAGGTCAGTATGTTATGCAGTGTGATGACTTAATGACTTCATTTAGTGTGGGAAACAAATACTATCTTAAATAAATGAAAAACAGCGCGAATTAAATTGTATTTATCTTGATTTGCGTATATATTTTGACTCTCTTGAATTAAGATTTTCCAACAGAACAAGCATGAAATATCTTGCTTTACTTCAAATGAAGAAATTAAATTAAATTAGAAAGAATTTTCTCACTTCAAATGAGCCAAAAATAAATCCAAAAAAGGACTGTGTCAGGTTTAGTCCTTTAGCTTTAGTTTAGGCCTTGTTTAGACCTGGTTTTCACCCTGGTTCAGTCCTGGTCTGGACCCTGGTCTAGTCCTGGTCAGTCCTGGTCTTGACCCTGGTTTAGTCCTGACTAAGTCCTGGTCCGGACCCTGGTTCACTGCTGTGTCTTCTCATGTTTCTGAGGGACATATGTCTGAGGTCTGGAGCTTCCCCTGAGTCCAGTTCAAATCTGATTATCTCCTCGGTCAAACCTTCGACTGTGGGTCAAATGATAAGAACAAGGACCTGGTGTAGTCCTGTTTTAGACCTGGCAGTCCTTGACCGTTGCCCTTGTTTATTTACAGAATCTGGCTTACTTTATCTCTTGTGTAGTCCTGGTTTCCTTTAGGTTAGTCCATTTCTAGTCCACGCTTTAGTCCCTGGTTTTGTTTCCAGTCAGTAGTTCTGACCTTTTTGAACCGTGCCCAATCCCAAAATAAAACCACAACTTTACACGTGGTTATTATTATTATTATCATCATCAACAAAAGCCCACCCTGGCTGCCTTCCACAGGCTGTTCTCAGATGCACATGAGGCATAAGGCTCTGTCCCCTTCAAAACCTCCCCAGGGGAAAAAAATTGTTCTGGTCCTCACAAGAACAAAAGTTTGGGGGGCCGCTAATCCAAATAAAACAGTCGACTAGTAACAAACTGTTCGACTAAAGCAGGGCTATTCAACTTCATTAGGGCCGGATAGACTACTAACCAGGAACTAAGTCTAACCTAGAATCAAATCAGGTCTAAACCAGGTCCAAATCAGGTCTAAAGCAGAATTACATAAGGACTAAGCCAGCACCAAACCAGGTTTAAACTAGTACTAACACAGAACTAAAGCAGTAATATTTGGGAGAGAGATCGTGGGCCGCATCAGATCATTTGGCGTGCCAGATCTGGCCCCTGGGCCTTGAGTTGAATAGCCCTGGACTAAACTATTGAATGGCTTTTATGCATCGACGCAACTTTTAGCAAGTTAAAACGTTAAATGAATTAGAAAACTGTGAGCTCTTTTTGACAAAATGCAAGACTAGGTTTTAGTAGACGCTTGTATTGTAAAAAAGTATGCGCTATTTTACTCCAGATGCCCTTCCGCGGGCAACTCTCCAATGTACAGATGTAAGACCTCTGCTCCCTGCGGTGAGACTTCCTTCAATGAGTTTAAAACTAACTGACTTTTGATCAGCGAGCGGTGAACGAGGCGGTCCGAACGCACGGGCGGGTTCAGCGACGGGAAGAGCGGTGCGTCGTGGTATGCGTCGTGGGTAATCGCTGGGGTTCGACGTGCGGCGCCGCTGGTCCAGGGACAGATGTGACCCGACTCCGACAGAGTAGGGTTACAGCGACGCCCATCTGGCGCCAGGCGAGTCATACTAATAATAATGAGTTTATGAGACGCGAGCAGTTGATGGAGATGTTCACTTTGCCTTCGTTTACGCGGCGAAATGATAGCTTAATCAAAAAAGACTTAATTTATTATTTTCTTGGTTCTTACAATTAAATTGCGACTTGAATAATCATAATTAGCGATTAACATAATGATCTTGGCGTCCCTTAGTTAGCTAGAAGATGAATATTGAATGTGTGCTTGTCGGGGCTAATCAGCTGCGTAGTGACTTAAAGGACACATATTATGCTTTTATTCTAGAACATAATCACAGCTTTACATACATTTTGTTCATTGTAAAAGTGAACATTTTTCAACCCAACGTGTATACAATTCGGCGTCTTAGCTTTTCAAATAATCCCAACTATGTACAGGGATGTGGGCGGGGATAGGGGGTAAGTGAAAACAGGACTTTTCCACGCACTCGAGCCTCAGTTGCGGGTCAAAACAGGATTCATTCAAACGTGCAGGAAACCATTAATATACAAGAGTGAACGCTCATTAAAGCTCTCGATTTTGCATCATTTGTCTCCTTTAACCCCACAAGACTGTAAAATTGTAAAACTGTAATAAAAATCTGTTCCTGAAACTGAAATAAACCGCAAAGTTATTAACACATTAGTAAACACATGACTGGTTTGCCTCCGTCGTGGCGTCACACTCCTAAGATTTGGAAATGAACGGGCCAGAACTCAGTAAAAGTCTCCGCCCACTGCTCGTTTGCAATTATTCAAAACAATCGGACTCTGCGTCGCGGGTATCCATGACGACACATTTTGACGCTAAAATGAATACAAATCTGCTTCTTACTGCGGTGAAATGGCACTTTGACGATGCTTTTCCTTGTCCCGCACTTTTACCTCATCGTGAACTAAGCATTCGCCAGAACCTCGAACAGCCCCCCCTACAGGTCGGATGACTCATTCAACTGAAACGCAGTTAAGATAAATGTATTTAGAATTTTGCTAAAAATGATAAAAATTTTATCACAGAATAGCACTTTTTTCTTTTTTTTTAAAAATATAATTTCACTTCCTGTTTGTAATTGATGACATCACACTAGGAAATTAATGTCACAATTTATTTCATTCGACAAATAAAAATATATGAGAGCGACTTTATTTTATTGAATTCATGTTTAAAGAGTCAAAAAAGTTGTGTAAATTCTGCATAAACTTGACTGGAATGAGTGTCCCTGGTGTGATGTCACTTCCTGTCATTGTCTACAGATTTGTCAAAGTTCTCTCCACAAATACCTGCTCGATCGGTGTAAAACTATCCTTTATATGTACGACAGGTATAAACACACCAAATGAAGTCCAAACTTGGACAATCGTAAAAACCTGTCGTACGTCGCTGGAAACCAAGGCAACGCTGTGAGATCCGCTGAATCTTCGCGCATTTCTCCAGACTTCGATAAAACGGCTCTGAACCCAAACTGCAAATGCCGTGATTGTCTATTGTTGTGGCAGATGTCCCACTCCGAAACAAAGCCCCTGGGGATTTGAACTGGGCTAATAGAGAGCACTGGTTAACCCTACAAACTCTGCTATTTACCACTGACAAAGATGGATTCAGACCCCAAAGTTACTCTCAAATACAAGACGTTCTTTATGTTCGGGTTCAAGTCTAAAAGCTGTGGGTTGGACCGGGTCTGAGTTTGATAAACGAGGGACATGACAGACGGACGTAATGACCCGGGTGTAGACCTGGTTAAGTCCTGGGTTTCATCCTGGTTAAGACCCGGTTCAAGGCTAAAACTGTAATCGCGCGAATGCGAAATGACGGGGAAACGACACCTAAAACGAGCTAGAAGTAAAGAGAAAGATGAACATTCTCCCGAGGTTTTGTGCCACGCGACCGAAGGGAAGATCATTTCCACGAAAAAGAAGAAGGGCTTGGTTGGATTAAAGACATGCCGATATCAACCGATGACGGGATGTCGCAAAAGCCATCAAAGGCATCAAGTATCTCCATGTATCACTTAAAAAACGACAAGAGATAATGCAAAAAAAACAACTGTTTATACAGAAACGTCCTGGTAAACAGTGTATTCAGATGTTAGAGCGATACAAGTTAGATTAAAGTCCTCAGTAAACAAAAATCCGCCGCTGACTTTCTCCAGAACGTCTCCGTTTGTCTCGTTCAAATCGTTTAAATTCAAACGCCATCGACCGATAAGTTGAAGGATGACAGCACCTGGAAAAGGAGCTGGAGTAAGAACCTATCCTTCTCTGTTTTTTTAGTGCAGTAAAAACATCAAAAAATTTGGAAAAAAGGAAAGAAATGACACACGCTTGAATTTTTGTCTATTTCTTTTGGCTAAAACGTTACGTGCAGCGGCTTTAAGATGCCACTGCAAGCTGGAGGTGATCTCAAAACTTTGGTATTTCCATTTTTCACACCTCCAAAGTTCATTTTGACGGTCAAGTTTGAGGTTTGGGAACAGGTTTTTGGTCATTCGGGTTTTGGGACCGGTTTATTGCAGACAAACACGCTTCGCCGACCTTTAGCTCAGACGTCATTTGTCCCTAATTACGACTGGTTCAAAAATGGATTTATTCCTCTTTTAGTTCAATAACCAAAATATTGTGCTATCATACCGTACATAATATATCCAATTATAAGCTCTATTTATCGTTCTGTTGCAGCAGCAGCTAAAAAACCCCATAATGAACTACATAGACCATGATGCTTTGCAGTGCAGACATGAAGAAATACCTGTTTTAAGCACGTTTCTGTCTGGAGCGTTTGGAATATGACAGGAAGAGGCGTGTCGAGGCAGTCAAAGGAAAAAAGTAGCATTTCTACAATAAATATCGTACTGTGAAATGAATATTGAGATAATATCGTGAGATTTGCATAATTCTAATCCGGTTTAGCCCAGGTTTAGTCGTGGGTTAGACCTGTTTTGGTCTTTATTTCCTCAGATATGGTTGGTTTGGTCCTGCTTTAGACCTTTATCAATAGATTGGAATTGTTGGAATGGACAGACCTTGCGTAGCTCTGGTTTAGACCCATTTTAACTCTACTTTTGACCTAATCCAGCAACTTTGTGGGACCTGAGGGGCTGAGGGGCTCTTGTTGTAATCCATCCACTAGTTTTGGGGTCAAGTCTAAAGTTGGGGGTTGGATGTGCGGCGGCCGGGGGGGGGGGAGCCGCAGAGGTTTTTGCCCGTCTGTGGAGGCTGGTTTTGGGGTTGTATCCTGTGAAGGTCCTGGCAGTTTGATGGACGACCAACGGGACCGACTTCAGACGCAGAATATGGAGAGGAAACAGCTCATCGAGAGACGCTTAATCATCACGACAGGAAAACACTCATTCAATCATTTATTATATGTCCAAACTTTAGATTATTGTTATCAAAATGAAATCTAGAAGGTGTTGAGAGATCACGGTCCAATAACGTGCGTTTTGTGGTTTGATCGTTTCTGCTGTTCCAATGATGATTTGATTTGATGTGATTTCTTTTCATTTAATTTATTTTCTTTTGAGTTATTTTAATTGATTATTGTATTTAATTTTATTAACAGTTTATTATAATAATTATCATTATTTATTATTATTATTATTATTATTATTATTAT
The DNA here is from genome assembly GCA_015082035.1 of Chaenogobius annularis. NCBI lineage: Eukaryota > Metazoa > Chordata > Actinopteri > Gobiiformes > Gobiidae > Chaenogobius > Chaenogobius annularis. The sequence goes on from BJKM01000292.1 coordinate 342,381, forward strand.
TATTATTTATATTTTAAATTAAATAGTTCAAAATGAGCTTATTTGACGTGCTTAACGCCGGGTGTACACCGACTGCGAGGCGGGTGTGGCTCTGGACCCGCCTCGCACACGCCATCAGACGAAGACCCGGCTGACACACGTGGCTGTGCAAAGTGGTGATCGACGTTATGTTATCGTTTAATGTTTAATACCTGGGAAAAAAAGCACAATATGTCTCCTTTAAAAAAACTAAAAATGAAATCAAAAATCAAATCTGAAATCTGTCCACGCGACGACCACAGTGAGGAAATCTACTGTTTTTAAAAAGTTTATTATTCATGAAAGGCTGAAATTGTTTATTTATTCTATGTTTTTTGACCTTTTTATTTAATAATGCCACTGTGCTCGTAATCCAAAGTATTTTAGCGTGTGATTCAAATTCTGCATAGTCCAGATAACCATTACGACTGCAATTATTTTGTATCGTTGAGTCACAATTAGTGGATTCATCGTCGCAGCCAGTGAGAAAAGCAAAGTGTAATTATAAAACCAAACTGGGACTAAACAGTGAAAACAAACAGTTTCCCATTCGACTGCCACTCCACAAACACATGAAGAATCACAAGCTGTTAACAAGGTGGAACTGATCGATCGGAGGCGGGCCTTTGTGTTTCCCAGCATGCTTTGGGGGGCGGCGTTCGGGGAGGGGGGCGTTGGGGGAGGAGAGGGAGGCAGGGCGGGGGGCAAAAGGGTGTGAAGCCTAAAGGAAACGGTCACGGTTTGTCCGAAAGCAGATGGCGGACCCACAATTTCACCGCTAACGCTGCGCTAACATGTGCTAACGTCGCGCTAACTGCTGCTAACTGCTGCTAACGGCTGCTAAATACCCAGGCTGACACTTATGACACTTTAAATGGATAATGAGATTGGCACAAGGCACTTTTTGAGCCGTTCTGTCGGTCCGTGCACAATGAAAAACAAAGAACAGCTTACTCAAATTCTGAATAAGAAATCATAAAATAAATAAATAAAATGGATTCATGTACACAATTAGCCATAAAATATTAAGAACATTCCCATCCGCACGATCTAAAAAAGGGCAGTAATGTATTAAAATATCCGTGCTTTTTTGATAGTTTCCCTTTTGCTTTGAATATACAAAACGTCAATTCAGAATTCCTTTTTCTGAATTCATATGATTTCATGATTTTAATGTTATTTTGTGGCATTTCTGAAAGGTAAAAGTGAAATCCCCTCAGGGCAGAGTTCGTTTGCCTCCATAATGCAAATTCATATTTTATCCAGTATTCACACATCGCACACACTCCATCCGAACCAGAACTAGACGAAGACCACATTTGTCCTCGTTAAGCCCTGGTTCGAGCCCAGTTTGAGCCCTAAATGTAGACTCGGTTTGCTCCTCGCTCTATATATTTACTGTATATATATTTAAAAATGTTATATAACAAGAACAAAACAAGGAACACGACACAGAAGACACAAGAAACATCCAAATACAGTCCTCGATGTGAAGTCCGTCATATTTGTCCCAATTAGTCAAAACTAGTCGAATACATTTGTGTCCAAATGTCAGTCCAGTCTTCGATTGTTGGTTCGGTTTGTGCCCTGCATTCTGTCCTCTTCTAGTCCTTGTTTAGGTTCAGGCTGAAGCTCAGTTGAAACTTTCGTGTGGTGAACGTGCAAATGTAAAAACTTAAATGTGGACTTAAACAGAACCAAACCAAGTCCACATCAGGACTAGACTCAAACCGGCCCAAACCCGTGGAAACACATCTTCTTGTATGTGATTTATTAAAATGTTTCTCCATAACTTGTTTCATTTCTTTTTTCTTGACTGTTTTGTTATTGTCCTCCGTCTTTACTTTTCCCACCTTGATTTGAGGCCCACCCACACTCACCAGATCATTCATCTGCTGCTTATTTTAAGAATGATTGACTCCAGTGTTTAGTCTCCATGTCCCTCTCCTCCCTCTCCTCCCGCGGTCTCGCTCCGATCGCCCCAAACGCTGCAGTGGTCCCGGGCCAGCCGCCTCAGAGCATGCTGGGAGACACAAAGACCCACCTCCGGCCCATCAGTTCCACCTTATTAACAGCTTGTAGCCTTCTCATGTGTTTGGCCTGGGCTCGGGGGGCACAGCTTTAGAAGGGACTGCACCTGTTTGTCCAGAGTAAAGAGCGGAGCAGTCACTGGCAACTGTTAATTTCCCATTAGAGAGAGAGGGGGGTGGGGGTGAGGAGGGGGAGTAAACGAGAGCGAGGGTGTGTGAGAAGAGACGGGGGTGTGGGGGTGAGAGATCGGACGGAACAAAACAAAGGTTTTAAAAAAAATACCCCCCCCCGCCGAGAGCGAAGGGTGTGTGAGAAGAGAGGGGGGTGGGGGTGAGGAGAGGGAGTATAGGCGTTCACGAGCGAGGGTGGCCAGTACGTGAGGCACAGAGAGGGGGTGGGGTCGAGGCAGGGGAGCTACACGAGTTAGCGAGGGTGCGTGAGAGAATGATTGAGGGGGGTTTGTGGGTGATCGAGACGGGGAGTAAAGCGACGAAGCGAGGGTGTCGAGAGAAGACGACTGGGGGTGGGGTAGGGCTGAAGCGGTGAGGGGAGTGAAACGGAGCCGAAGGTCGGTGCTGGATTGTGAAGGGAGGAGCGGCGGTGGGGCGGGATGAGGAAAGAGGTGAGTAAAAGAGACGCGGGGGTGGGGTGAGAGAGGAGAGCAGTGGGAGGATGGGGAGATGAGAGTAGGGGGAAGTAACGAGAGTGAGGGTGTGTGAGAACGCCGAGGGGGGTGGGGGTCGAGGACGACAGGGAGTAAACGAGAGCGAGGGTGGTGAACGAGGAGAGAGAAGCGAAGGGTGGGGGTGAGGAGGGGGAGTAAACGAAGAGCGAGGGTGTTGACGAGAGAGAAGAGAGCGGGGGTTGTGTTGGTAGGGACGCTCAGAGGGAGACCATTGGTGTGAGCGTGGGCGGGTGAAGGCGGAGGCCGAAATACTTATATTCGACGCCAAGCGAGGGTGTGAGAGAAGAGGAGGGGGTGGGGGTGAGGAAGGGGAGGAGGGGGGTGGGGTGAGGCGAGGGGAAGTAAACGAGAGCGAGGGGTGAGAGAGGAGAGAGGTAGAAGGTGGGAAGCAGAGATGGGATTGGAGCAGCCTATGAGACAGTTATGCACTTCAGCAGTGAAGGGGCAGGAGAGATAGTGGAGGAGTGTATCAGGGTGCGGTGGTTCCAGTTGGGTGGCGGCAGGGGCAGCAGGGGCCTACGTCTTCAGATTCTGGAGACTTCCATTCTTCATCCAGTAGTTAGACCTGTGTTCAACCGGGCTTTGTGGAGTTGGTTTCAAGAGAGGAAGGTGGTGTGTCGGATAGAGAGACAGGGTCATCTTAAAAAGACGACGGCCCACGACACGCACCGCAGCAGCGCCAATGACTGTTTGCGGTCTATAAAGGGTCTATAAATGGGATGATTATATAAGGGTTTAATAAAGGGTTTTATTGAAAGAGTGTTTTTATAAAGGTAGAGTTTAAAAACCCAATTCAAACAAGAAGCTTTTGGCCAAGAAAAATAGTTCTGAGGTCCACATTTGGCCAATGGGCCAGAGTTTTGATTTGAAACTGCGATCCAAATGAAAAAATGTTGGATCTGGTTTATTCCTGCTTTGGTAAAAGCTGGTTTGAACTAAAGGTTTGACTCAGCCACGAACCAGAGGGTTAATGGTTCAAATCCCGTTCAGACCACGCTTTAGCTGCAACGTATATATTACAGTCTAATTAAAGACAAATTGAATTGGCACAATTATCTAAAGCTGCAATTATTTAGATATTAAATATCCAGCTTGTTTTTTAATGGAACGATCCTTTGTAGCCGTCATTTAGACCTGAGATTCTTGAATAAATGAAGCCGTTATATATTTCAGTCTTCTCTTTTAGTCGTAGGTGACCACAGAATCCTTAAAAATCACAAAAATCAACAAAAATCACAAATCACAATCACAATCACAAATCACAACCACAATCACAAATCATAACTCACAATCACAACAAAATCCACAAATCAAACATCACAACCAGCAATCACAAATCATAACTCACAATCACAACACAAAATCCAAATCACATCACAACCAAAATCACAAATCAAAATCACAATCACAACCACTATCACAATCACAATCACAAATCACAATCACAATCAAAATCCCAAATCCCAAATCCCAAACACCAAATCAAAATCTCAATCTCAATCTCAATTCTCAATCACAACCACAACCACAACCACAACCACAACCACCAACCACAACACTCCTGTTCCATCATTGGGCCGCTCTGGCTTGAACAAATGGATTTGTTAAATAAAAAATTGGACTCTTCATGTTTTAATAAAAGTGATTTGCTTTTTAGAAAATACTTCATAAAAATATTTTCTTGGAGATTCGATGTTAAAAAAAAAACAATACTAATGTCAAAAGAGAGTGGGTGGTCCGCGCAGACAGAAGCCCCTCTCATCGCGGCCCGTCGTGTCAGTTTGCATGTGGTCACTGATGCTCCAGGTTTTGGCCGGCGGGTTCTTCCTGTTCACATCCGGAGAAACGCGCACACAGGCCGGCTTTGAGCTCCAGGTGCGGCCCCCTCTAATGGACCAGGCCTCTCCAGACGGACAGTGGCCCACGAGCCATAAAGACACCACTCTTCGGCCCCTGTTCCCCCGGCTCCAGCCCTGCCCCAGCCTGCGTCCGTGAAAAGCCCAGGCGGGATGCTCTGGAGTGGGTGGGGAGGGGCGGGGGGAGGGACCCGCGGGACACCACCTTCTTTCACCCCGATGACTTTCTGGATGTGACGGGAGACGTGCAGGTGTCACCGTTTTTTGTGTTGAACGTCGCGAAACCGCGATCCGTGACAACCAGGGCTGTTTCCGTCACCGGTCGTTTCATCACTCGTCGATATTGATTACCGTTAAAATGGAACAGAAACATTTGCACTTGTTTCGTTTCGCCGGCGTGAGGGGCAACAAGAGAACATCTATTATTCCACTGGAGGAAAAGGCATTGGCAAACCATTTTGTTTTAGTGGGGGTCCGTCACTTCCTTGTCCATGGAGCAAACGTGTCTTGATGCCACAGCTGTAGAACATTTTAGGTAGAGCAATACAATCTCCATGGTCAGTGCCGCGCTGATGTGACAATTGAAGACCCCTTAAAGCATCAGCGTGACCTGCGCATTTATCAATCTGGGAAAGACTCGCGGAAAGTGATGGAAACGTTCGGTGGGAGCGTCACAACCGCGCAACGAGCCCCCGGAATCGAACTGAAATCCAGTCGAGGGGGGGAAAGCACAAACCGCAAAGTTTTTCCCCTCTGCCTCGTTTTGAAAGACCATCACAGTCTGTATGTCCCCTTTGGCTTCGGCCCCGGACCACAATGCCCCGCGCGAGCGGCCCAGTCCCCACACCACCAGTGGACAAGAACGGTAGCATTGGGCTGTTGAGCGAGATCAGCGACGCTTCCCTCAGCGTGAGTGAAGAGTGCAATCAATCACAAGGAGCTCAGCTTAGAGCTGCTGCTCCACGAGGCACGCTGCCACACGTTTTCCGTCATGGGAGTTTTGGGCTCGAGGTTCGATGAAAGTCTCTCATAAACCTCCATTTTCAGCTTCTCCTTCACTATTTAGGGGGCGACAATTGGTAAAGTCAAATTAAGTTTACCAATATAACGTAGGACTGTAAAACTATCATTTAACTAACATTTAAGACAGTTTGTTAAGCATCTTTTAAGTGTAATTAAGCCTCGTCGCCGCCTCCTGACCTGACCCTAACCCCTCTCTCTCCCTGAAGCCCCTTCTCTCTCCCTGAAGCCCCCTCTCCCTGAAGCCCTCTCATCATCATTCACTCTGTTTCGCTGCAGGTGCGGTGGTCGATCTGCCTTCCTGCTCATTCACCCTCAGCCAGCCGGACGCTCCTCTGCCCGTCTCCCTCCCGTCGCTCCCCCAAAGGCACCCCACCAGGCCACACCTCCTCTGCCCCGTCTGCTTCGCCCCAAAACAAGGTGCTTTCTGTGAGTTGGAGTGCTGTCCTTCCTGCCCGCCCTGCCTCACAATGCCCTCTCAATGGGCACGTCTGAGCTTGGCGGTCTCCCACGCCGCGGCTTCACCTGTGGCTGGCTTTTGAATTGCCGCGTTTGTGTGCCAAGCCTGGAGCCGTGCCCGTCGCGGCTCTGTGGCGATAAATGAGCAACCTTCTCCTCCACTCGAATCCATCCATTTAAAGCGCTCCTCGCCATTCAGAGGCTGCCAAACTGTTTTCTGACACGATTTTACGCGCGAAGCCCAGTACACCTGCCGCTAAAGGAGCAGGAGTTAAGAGCTTCGCGGTTGCTTAATGGCTGTTGTTGGAAATCGGAATTAGGCTTGTGCGAGGCCTCGTAAAATAGCTGTTAGTCAAATGTTGGCAGGTAGAAACTGTACGAGCGTGCGTAATATTAGCGGAGACGGGCATTTCCCAATCAAAGTTTCAACCGCAAAATACTGGAATAGTCTCCGTTTTAACCCATTTCAACACATTTTCGATTCACAGTTTTGTTTGTTAGCGTTAGCATATTGCGCTTTTCATTGGCTATCAAAACAGAACGATTCAATAGTCAAATAAACTAGCCAAAATTTTCGTTATCCTGATAATGTGTGAATGGCTAATACTTAAAGGTGCACTGCGTAACCTTTCTGGCGAGGTGTGTGTCGCGTGAACTGTGCGTAGGGCGACATCTGCATTTGCTATCATTGATTCAGATGTGTTTTCCTTGCCAACAACCCCAACATCTTTCCTGCCCTAATCGCGGTCACATCTCCAGCGGATCTGAGCTGTAACTTGGCCTGGCTCATCCCCCGCCGGCGATACGTGTCCGGCGCCGCATGCGAAACGAGTGGTGATTTTTCCCAAGCAGGTGGCGGATCGTGCCGCGGGAAGCGCGGCGTAAGTGCACCTGCCGCGAGCTGCGGGGCCAGTGTGTGGATAAAGCCGGGCTCGTGGGGAGCTGAGATGTTGGGGCCGCACGAGGGGCCGCGTCAGCTCACTTTACACTCTCCTGAGCTGTGGAACATGAGATACCAAACCAGGAGAAACACTAAATGACCCTTCTCCCGCCCTCACGCTCTTCTCTCTCGCAACAACCGAACCTGAAAGGGCGTCTGCTCAGTGGATTTCTTTGGAAAGATTTGAATTTTGTCTGTGACTTCAGGACTTTTCATTTAAGGATTTTTTTTGCATCGAATTCAACTTTTTTTTTTTATTCCTTTGACAGTTCTGCATTGAATTTTATTGAATGCAAGACTTACAACTTCACCTGTTCGCGTGCTTTTGCAATCTGGAAAGACTTTGGCGACTTTTTATCGACATACTGGAATTTTCGACAGAAGTGGAAAATGCGCTGATTGTTTTTAGCGAAAACTTGGCTTTTTAAAAAAAGAAAATGTAAACAACTCCCGAGGAAAAAACTTGAAAAATTTGCTTGAATTTTGAGCCTTGACACCCGACGTTATTGCTAAATTTCAGTCTCTTTGAAGACCTTTTGAAGACGTCTACGCTCAAACCATGAACCCTCTCCAACCTCATGACCTGCCCGGCGTCCCCCGCTGCCCCCCCGGCTTTCCCCTGGACCCCCGCCTGCGCCACGCCCCGATCATCGCTCTCCACCGCGCCCCGAAGCCCCAGCGGGACCTCGACCCGGCCGAGCAGCAGGAGTTGAGGCGCAAAATCAACAGCCGCGAACGCAAGCGAATGCAGGACTTGAACGTCGCGATGGACGCCCTTCGAGAAGTCATGGTCCCGTACGCGTCGAACCCCGCCTCCACTCAAACCCCGGGGCGGAGACTGTCCAAAATTTCGACTTTGGTCTTGGCGAGGAACTACATCCTGCTTTTGGGATCGTCGCTGCAGGAAATGCGCCGCCTGCTCGGGGAAATCGGCGGCGTGGGCGCGACATCGGCGCCGATACCGCGGTTGCTGCTGGCGGGCGGTTGTTGGCCGGTGGTTTCCAATCAAATCCTTCTGAGTCAAGAGGCTTTCGGCGCGCCGTCCAATGGGAAGTGTCCAGTGCTGGCGCCTCCTTCTGGTCAGGTGGAGGCCATGATTGTGCCGGGACAGTGGGCGAACGCGGCGGGAAACCTTTGTCCGTGCGGGGTCTGCAGACTGCCGAGGTTCGGCCACGCAACGGCGCAACCGAGGTTTCCCAAGTAGAGACTGACAAAAGTATTTCGTATATTTTTGTTTGTTTGTAGTAAATTGTGCTAATGTCGTTTTTATAATTATATTGTATTTTATAATAAGGACACAAATGTTTAAGTTAATAATGAACACATTTAGCTTATTTTATTATTGGCAAAAAAGACTAGCATTTTCTAACAGCAGTTTTATTCTACGTATTTGTTTTAATTTTTCCAAGTACTAATCTATACTTTGTACACGTTTACTCATTGATAAAATATTCATCCTTTTTTTAGATTTGTCAGACAGTTTTGATCTGCATTTGTACTTTTATACATTGTGTGATTTGTGGTCATTTTAATAAACTTTTTTCTACGAGTATTTTTACAGTCTTTATAAATAGTCGCTCTGCATGTTTAGGAAAGTATTCTAATAGTATCATTATTTATTTGCATTATTGAACAGAAAACACAAAAACCCCGTAATCCCAAATAGTAAGTTTAGTAAAAGAGTGTAAACAGGAAAATGTGGAGTAATAAAATGTTTTTTCAAGTAAAAGTAACATTTCTTAGACTTAAGTCAGCGACGTTAAACACAAAGTGTAAAGAATAAATCAAATGTAAATATATCACTTTTTTACTCATCTAAACTGAGTAACATAACAGAGTAACTGTAGTATTCTTTATGAGGATCTACAGGGACTAAACCAGGACTAAACCAGGACTAAACCAGCACTAAACCAGCACTAAACCAGGATTAAACCAGGACCAAACCTGGACTAAACCATTACTAAACCTGGACTAAACCAGGACTAAACCAGCACTAAACCAGGACTAAACCAGCACTAAACCAGCACTAAACCAGGACTAAACCAGGACTAAACCAACACTAAACCAGGACTAAACCAGGACTAAACCAGCTCTAAACCAGGACTAAACCAGGGCTAAACCATTACTAAACCTGGACTAAACCAGCACTAAACCAGGACTAAACCAGGGCTATACCATTACTAAACCATTACTAAACCTGGACTAAACCATTACTAAACCTGGACTAAACCAGCACTAAACCAGGATTAAACCAGGACCAAACCTGGACTAAACCATTACTAAACCTGGACTAAACCAGGGCTAAACCAGCACTAAACCTGGACTAAACCTGGACTAAACCATTACTAAACCTGGACTAAACCAGGGCTAAACCAGCACTAAACCAGGACCAAACCTGGACTAAACCATTACTAAACCTGGACTAAACCAGGGCTAAACCAGCACTAAACCAGGGCTAAATCAGCACTAAACCAGGACTAAACCAGGACTAAACCAGCACTAAACAAGGATTAAAACAGGACTAAACCAGGACTAAACCAGGAATAAACCAGGACTAAACCAGGACTAAACCAGGATTAAAACAGGACTAAACCTGGACTAAACGAGGATTAAACCAGGACTAAACCAGGACTAAACAATGATTAAAACAGGACTAAACATGGACTAAACCAGGATTAAAATAGGACTAAACCAGGACTAAACCAGGACTAAACCTGAACTGGAACAGGATTTACAGTGCATTTATAAACTTGATCGTTTGGTTAAGAGCTGAGGACAGATAAAGCACTTAAACGAGTGTAATCGATGATGTAATGACACAGGAAGTGCTCGCAGAGACAGGAACAAGAATACTGTATGTGATGATACTAGGATTAAAGGTTGTATCTTTCCTGACAGAAGTTCCTCCACCTGCTTGTCTCCATGGAGATTTGCCCGGATTGTGGCATTTACATGTTTTTCCTGTTTAATGCCATACTTTGGAACATTCCAGCCACAGCAATATCATCTCTATGGACACAGGCAAATGTGGCAGGTTCTTGAATACAAACGAAACACTTTCATGAAGCAGTTTGTGAAAAATATGTTGAAACGTTTGACAACATGACGACGCCACGACGACGCCATGACGACGCCACGACGACGCCGGGGAAACGCAGGTAACACATTTTTCAAACCCTTTCAAACTTTAAAAAAAAAAGTTTTCATATAATTTTACTTAATATTCTAATGTCTGTGCAAATTAAATTAAATTAAATTAAATTAAATTAAATTAAATTAAATTAAATTAAATTAAATTAAATTAAATTAAATTAAATTAAATCAAATTAAATTAAATCAAGGGTTCTTTAGTTTTAAGCTTGTTTTCAAATAGAAAACATAAAACGGAACGAACACAGAACACGACCAGTAAGTTTGGGGGGAAAAAAAAAATAGAAATCAACTAGAAAACAAATTTAAATCAACATTCACATAATAAAATCAAAATAAAAAGTGATGTTTGTGTCATCCACTTCCGAAGGCCTTTCCATTTTTAAGTCTTCTTTTTTAGTGGTAATGTTTTCACTGTTATTTTACATTCTCTGATGTGACTTTGTGTGTTAAGCACTTTGTTGTTTTCACGGTGCTCTAAAAATAACATTGGATTGGATTAGAAATGGCAGAACTGCTCTAAAAATCTGTAACATTTTAGCACAAACCTAATAATAATAATAATAATGATCATAATAATAATAATAATAATAAAGCGCGACCGAACACAAATTAGTTCTTTTAAAGTTGCATTTTAAAGTGCCTATGACAGGTTTTTTACAAGTTTATTTGGTGTGTTTATACCTGTAGTACATATAAATGATCGTTTGACACCAATCAACAAAGGTATTTGTGGAGAAAACACTGAAAAATCTGTATAAAATGACAGGAAGTGACATCACACCAGGGACACTCGTTCCAGACAAAGTTTATGCAGAATTTACACAAAGAAACAACTTTTTTGACTCTCTAAACATGAATTCAACAAGATAAAGTCGCTCTCATGTATTTTTATTTGTCAAATAAAAGATAAGATAATAAAAATAGTTTTTTCTCAGTGTTTGCTGGGTAATTTCCTTGTGTGATGTCATCAATTACAAACAGGAAGTGAAATTATAAACCTAAAAAATCTGTGATACCATTTTAGCAACATTTTAAATACATAAGACTTAACTGAGGCCCTTTAAACATTGTTCATCACCTTCAAATGTGCGTAATTTGTCCCTTAATTCGCTGCGTGTCCCGACCACACCCCGCTCTCTTCCCCCGCCCCGCCCCCGCCCGCTGGCACTTGTCGCTAATCCACAGGTGTAAATGTCCGGCGCACGCGTTCCTGCGCCACTTCTCCGCGCTCTCCAACCACAAAACCCTGAAAAGACGTCTTGTGCGTCTTGTGCCCCACCCACCACCACCACCACCACCCCACCCAACCCTTCAGCCCCGCCCGCACTCGTCGAGCCCATTCAACCTGCGAAACAAGCGAAAGATCAAAACCCGCGCCGCAATTACCCGAGCGAGGGGGGGAAGAAAGGCGTTTTGATGGTTCACCCCTCTCTTTGCTCCGCCCGGTCACTCGCACTTTCAATATGTTCAAACGGCCAGAAAATGTGTCGCGAATGTGCGACGAATGAGCTGCACTGTAAAAAAATAAAATAAAAAAGAATTATGAAATGGACCAGTTTGACAGAGCGTGGGCAAAGTGGGACATTTGTTTGGGCTCAGTTGTGTGTTAGTTTGTGTTGATACGATTGATGTCGTTTTTTTTTCTTTCTCTGGTCGTGTTTTGTTCGATTTTCCACATTTTTGTTCTTTGTTCTTTAAAAGTTGAAATCTTAATAAAAATAAATAAATAAAATAAATGTGTTTCGTTTCAAGCTAACGTTTGGCTTTTTCTTGTTTTACCGGCTGCTGTGTGTGCGGGACGTCCGCTGCATCATATCCATCTTAAATGTGCAAAAACGGATCGTTAAATTGCAGTTTAAAATGACGTGACTCGACATTTTTAATTCATTTCGTTGAGTAGTTTTGACTAGTTCCTCTTTTATTCCAGTTTTTTGTGTTTCAGTGTCATTTTGAACTGCTCTTCGTATTTTTTCCATGAATGTTTTTTTTTTTAAATAAATGCGGTTTGTTGTTATTTTTCCATCTAAATAATTCATGTGAAAAGTAGACACGTGTTGGAAAGGCATAAAATAATTAGTAAAAAAAAAAAAAAAGAAAAAAGATGACATATTAGTTTGATTAAAGTTCTAATTATTATAATTTTTTTAATCCATACAATAAGAAGAATATATCAAAACAGGTCAAAAAACACCTACGACAACAGTCAAAAGAGGAAACATATTTATCTAAATAAATATTTATGTCACACATTTATTTTGAATTATTCTATTTGACTCCATTTATCATTATTTGCATTCTTAAGATGATCATTTGACATTAAAAAAAAAAAAAACATTTTCAAAACTCTTTTAACTCCCGTTCTTTTATTTTTTTGTTTTGCTTTTTTTGGTCGTTTTTTGCAGTGTGCCGAGTGAGATCAAAAAGAACACAACGTGGCAACAAGCTCTAAACTCGCTCATAATCGTCCCGGTAGATTAAATATGCTCCATAATTGCCCCGGTTGGACAGAAGGAGGATTAGCCCGTGTGAAAGGAGCGCGGTGAAAGCACGAGGCGGCGGACAATGGCGGCGCCCGATGCTATTAAGTGAGATTAGGACAAATAAGGCTTGATTTGGTCCGAGGGGGGCGAAAAGGAGAGAGTCGCATGGTTGGAAAAGTTTACCTCGTTCATTTACATATAGCTGGTTTGTAAATAGCGACAGGAGTTTTGTTTAAAATGACGATAAAACATCTCGCGTTTGTCACTTCTTCTTACTGTTCGCTTTTGTTCATTTCGCTCCTCCAATTAAAGGGCGTGTGACGGGTTTTTTAACAATTGTCTAATCTTGACTTTGTTTGGTGTGTTTATACCTGTTGTACACATAAATGATAGTTTTACGCCAATCGAGCCGGTGTTTTTTGCGGCGAAAAAGCTGAAAACCGTGGGAATGACAGGAAGTGACATCACAGCAGGGACATTCCTCAGTTCATAGCAGAATTTACACAAAGAACTCTCTAAACATTCATTCATATATACTATTTGTCAAATAAATTAAAAACCTGTGACATCAGATGAGTTTTGGCCCAGTGGTTGCTGGGTAATTTTCCTACTTGTGATGTCATCAAATTACAAACAGGAAAGTGACATTGCACAAACTAAAAAATGCGCTTTTCTGTAATGACATTGTTCATCATTTCTAGCAAAAATTTTAAATATATTCATACTGAACTGCGTTTTTAGTTCAATGAGTCGTCCGACTCTGTAGGGGGCACTATAAATTGGTAAATGTTTGGCAGGCGCACTTGTCCCGGGGCAGATTAATGGAGAAATGGTCAATCTGTGCTTTCAGTGGCAACGATTGGGCGATTCTTGTGGTAGTCGTCTCCATTTTCCATTAATCATCTCAACGTATCAATTTTTATTGCACATTTAGGCTTTTTTGTCATCACATTATCAAGCAAATATCTCATCGGGGACTTAATGGTTCTAGGGTCCGTTTATGGCCTATTTGCGGTAATGACATGAGTTTTAATGACAGTTTATGGCCCGTCTGTGTCTCTGTGTGAACCCCTGGGGCTCGGGACCCTCTGGGGTTTGACACTTTACGCGCTCGCTAACTTTTATTAATTGTATAAATATATATATATGGTTTTTACTTACATTTATGCACGGAAAATGATTTTGAAAATGTTGGCATGCAAGAAAAATGACTAAAAATGATGGCTGCATTTAACTTTGTCTTGTCTGTAATTTGAGTTTATGGAGGGACAGTTGCTAAGGTCAGAAGTGGGCATCTTAAAACACATTAATTAATTATTATTATCAACATCAAAGTGGACTGAGTGAGGGGGGCTGAACTTTGTTTGGTGTATTTATACCTGTTGTACATATAAATTATAGTTTTACAGCGATCGAGCAGGTGTTTGTGGAGAAAACGCTGAAAATGACAGGAAGTGACATCACAAGTTTACACAAAGAAACGACTTTATTTTAAAACGCTCATTAATACATTAAACATTCATACAACAAAATAAAGTCGCTCTCATATATTTTTATTCGTCAAATAAATAAAAGATGAGTTTTGACCCAGTGGTTGCTGGGTAATTCAGTGTGATGTCATCAATTACAAACAGGAAGTGAAATTAAAAACCTAAAAAAAAGTGCTGTTCTGTGATAACATTTGTATAATTTTTAGCTAAATTCTAAATATATTTATCTTAACGTTTGCGTTTTAGTTCAGTGAGTCATCCGACCTGTAGGGGGCGCTTTAATATACTGCATCCTGGCTGAGATCCACTGGTTTCTCATCCAAAGATACAAACTTTCTCCTAAAATGGCAGTACATTGTTGAAATACACACATTGAAATTGTATTTTATCTATCATTTTTTTCATCCGTCCGTGGGGCGGGGCAAAGATTAGGACGCCACGGTGACATGCTCCTCTTCGCCGGACACAGAACCCCCCGCACTCGCCCTGCGCTCCAGCTGGCCGCGCTCTCACATGGAGGACCTCTTGTGTGAATGCTTTTAACTGGACTTTGTGTCTCCATCTCAGCCTGACTTTACAACAGGCGTCCACCTTATTGTCCCCACTGTCCCGCCAGCCAGCGCCTCTCCAGCCCCCTTTTCAGCGCACTCAACCTCCGGCATCGTGGGGAGTCCTTTGGGTGCTCGGAGGAAGTGTCCCGGGCCATAAATTCAGCACCCACCCACAATGGAGCGCTCCCGGGACCCCCATTCACCGCCGCGGGCCCTAAATCACGTCCCCGGCCTTAACCCCGTCGGCTTTCTGAAACACTGGGCGAAACATTGGGGTGAAGGGACGGCTCGTTAAGCTTCGTGTTCGCCTCCTCCCCAGGTCCGGCCCTCGTGTCCCATTCACGGGCTCTGAGGGTGGGGGGGCGGGGGGCATTTAAAAAGACGACGGCCCACCAGCGAGCAGCAGCGCCACAGACTGTTCCCAATCATGAGAAAGTGTTTAGCAGAGTTTTAAAGGTGCGATGGAGCGAGCCCCCCCGAGTGTTTTTACGTGTCATTATTGTTGTTTGACATTGTCCCGTGCCCCCCGTGTGTGTGTGTGGGTTAGGCCCCTTGTTGTTTTTAAAGTGGCACAAATAAAGTTGGATTTGATCGGACAGAGATGTTATCACTTTGCCTGGAAAGTTCCACAGTGTGGCCTCTCCACAGATCGGACCTGTAACTTAGCTTGTTATTACATAAAAACATGCACATAGTTCCAACAAACAAACAAACAAACAAACAAACACAGGAGATACAGATGTCAATAAAACATTAAATTATTAGTAATCAACAAATAAATAAAACAAAGCTCATTTATAAAAACACACAATATGGAATAAACTCATTTCAAGCGAGGGGGCCGCGGGTGGGTTTAAAAGGTCTTTGAGTTTCATTCCGTAAACCAGGGGGCAAAGTTCCTGAGAGCCACTTTCCGTAACTCTAATGTTGACTCTGTGTCCGACACTCTAAATATTTCCTGAGGTTGTAATCCGTAATCGAATACGAGCCGAGCAAACATTGTGACACAATCAGGAAAACGTCCAAATATAGCCTGAAAACAAACACAACCTCTGCTCACATCCAATCAGCTTCATCCTACTTTAGAGTCTCAGTGACAGTGGTGAGTTTCTGTGTCTTCTCCAGTGATGAACTTAGAGCGATCCTCAGAGCTGGACCTTAGAGCTGGACCTTAGAGCTGAACCTTAGAGCTGGACCTTAGAGCTGAACCTTAGAGCTGACCTAGAGCTGAACTTAGAGCTGGACCTTAGAGCTGGACCTTAGAGCTGACCTTAGAGCTGAAAGTTAGAACTGAAAGTTAAGAGCTGAGCCTAAGAGATCGATCTTAGAGCTAACTTAGAGCTGAACCTTAGAGCTGAACCTTTAGAGCTGAAAGTTAGAGCTGACCTTAGAGCATGAACCTTTAGAGCTAAGATCCTTAGAGGCTGAAGTTAGAGCTGAAACCTTAGAGCTGAACCCTTAGAGCTGACTTTAGAGCTGAACCATAGAGCTGAACCATAGAGCTGAACCTTAGAGCTGGACCTTAAGAGCTGGACTTAGACTGGACTTGTAAGAGTGATCCTTAGAGCTGAACCTTAAGAGCTTGGACCTTAGAGCTGACCTTAGAGCTGGATTTAGAGCTGATCCTTAGAGCCGAGCCTTAGAGCTGAGCCTAAGAGCTGAACCATAGCGTTGATCCCTAAGAGATTGAAAGGTTAGAGCTGAAACCTAGAGCTGAAAGTAGAGCTGAAGCTTAGAGGCTGACTTAGAGCTGACCTTAGAGCTGATGCCTTAGAGCTGACCTTAGAGCTGATCCTTAGAGACTGACCTTAGAGCTGCGACCTTAGAGCTGACTAGAGCTTGGACTTTGAGCTGATCTCTAGAAGTCCGAAGCCTTAGAGCTGAGACGAAGAGCTGATCCTGAGGAATGAAAAGTTTGAGCTGAACCTTAGAGCTGAAGTTAGAGCTGAGCCTTAAGAGCTTGAGCCTAAGAGATGAAAGTTAGAGCCTGAGCCTTAGAGCCTGAGCCTGAAGAGATGAAAGTTAGAGCTGAGCCTTAGAGCTGGCCTAGAGAGTGAAAGTTAGAGCTGAGCCTTAGAGCTGAGCCTAAGAGCTGAACCTAGAGCTGACATCTTAAGCTGAACCTTAGAGCTGAACCATAGAGCTGACTTTTTAGGCTGAACTTAGGCTGAACCTTTAGAGCTGATTTGAGCTGAACCTTCAGAGCTGATCCTTAGAGCTGACCTTTAGAGCTGATCGCTTAGAGCTGATCCTTAAGCTGAACCTTAGAGCTGATCTTAGAGTGACCTTTAGAGCTGATCTTTAGAGTATCCTTAGAGCTGAACCTTAGAGCTGACTTAGAGCTGACCTTTAGAGCTGAACCTTTAGAGCTGATCCTTAGAGCTGAACCTTTAGAGCTGATCCTTAGAGCTGAACCTTAGAGCTGATCCTTAGAGCTGACCTTTTAGAGCTGAACCTTTAGAGCTGGATCCTTAGAGCGAACCATACTGAAAGTGGAGCTTAAGAGGGCTGTACCCTTGATCATAATGCCATACCAGTGAACATTCCAGACAAAATAAATAACATTAAATTTTTGTTCAGTTTTATTTACTATATTATGATTATGATTATTATTTATTTATAATTTATTATGTATCATGTTATTATATATTTAAATTTCTAATTTTAAACATAAAACAACCAAAACAAAGCGGACCAGACAAAGAAAACAAAGTAAAGTAAAGGAGAGGGAGGGATCCAGAGAAAGGAATAATACGGCACACAAAGTTGAAAATCAGTAAAACATCTCTGTGGAAACAAGCCCCCAACAGAAGGACTTTGGGGACTGTTTCAGGTCAAGTGTAGAAAGCCGGCGTTCAGAGCCCCGTGTCGAGCCTCTGCATGAAGATGAATCCAACTCGTTTCTCTTTCACACACGTCCACTTGAAAACGCTATACATTAGCCGCTGCTTTTATTGACGCCATTCAGAGTTGCTAATGCTAATGCTAATGCTAATGCTAATGCCGTTCGCAGCTGACTGTAAAGGGCGCGCCAGCACTTTACCGGAGTTACGTCAGGAGTGTTTGGCGACCACCGCGAGCTCGTGGCAAAGGTCCAGGGCTCCAGACGCTCCTGGAGTTGACGTGTCTCTCCCTGTGTCGGTGGGTTTCCTCGGGACCCCCCCCCTTCCCCCTCCCCACGTCGAACAGAGATCCAAAATATGAATCCTAATTAAGCTCAGGATCTGGAGGTGTCCCGTGGGGAAAACAAGCTTTAATCGGGACAAAAAATGGCCTGCTCAAAATGGCCGGTCGGAGGAATTCTCGCGATATCAGTGAGAACGTTCTGGATGCAGCGACTGGACCAATCGCAGAGCGGCTTTGCGGTTTGGTGCGGAAGCCAAAGGTGAAGCGCCCCGAACAAACCAAAACGAACTGGACTCGACAGGATGAAACCAAAGTTTGATTTCTCTGCTTGTGCCGCGGTTGCGACTGAGTATTTTTAGCGAGAGCCTCTCCAGAACTCCTGCTCCTGAAAGTTCAACCCCAAAACACTGAAGGACGGGTCAAACGCAGACCCGACCAAACGTTCTTCACTCCATCTGGACAAAAACGAAGAGAAAAGCTGGACACATTTGAACTTGAATTTTTAAGAGGCGTAGAACGTTACAATTGCAAATCCCCCCGAAATCCCACGTCTTTTTTTTCTTCCTTTCTCGAGTCTCCCGTGGTCTGTGTGGCATTGAACCCATCGTGGCCCCCTGCTCTCACCTCTGGCCCCGCTTTGGCCTTGGAACAGAGGAATTCCAGTTAACACATCACACATTGGCCCTGCCCCGCCCCTCTGATCCCTGCTATTCTGTCCCATTCCAGCGCGGGACGTCCTGACAGGCACCGGGCCACTTTCCCTCCTCTCTTTCTTGGCCCCAGCGCTGGCCCCGCCCGTGTTTGGGATGCTCTTTGGGGTTAATGGAGTTGTTTGGCAGGCGGGCTTGTCCTACGGGCCCTCGATGTGGGGAGTCCGGGGGGGCAGGGGCGGGGCCCATTGTCCCGAGCTGAGACGGGTTAGTTTTTCACTGTTACTGCCGCTCCACTGCACTGGCCCCACAGCGGGAGGGTCCCAGGAGCGACACGGACTTTATTACTCTTGTACAGCAGCGGACGAAGAAGTACTCCAGTTTGGTACTTAAGTAAAAGTACAGACGCAGGAGCAGAAGAATACATAAGTAAAAGTATAAGTATCACTTTATAAATCTACTCAAGTAAAAGTACAGACGCAGGAGCAGAAAATACCTAAGTAAAAGTATAAGTATCACATTGTAAATCTACTTAAGTAAAAGTACAGACGCAGGAGCAGAAAATACATAAGTAAAGTATAAAGTATCACTTTATAAATCTACTTAAGTAAAGTACAGATGCAGGAGCAGAAGAATACATAAGTAAAAGTAATAAAGTATCACATTATAAGTCTACTTAGTAAAGTACAGACGCAGGAGCAGAAAATACATAGTAAAAGTATAAGTATCACTTTATAAATCTACTTAAGTAAAAGTACAGATGGCAGGAGCAGAAGAATACAATAAGTAAAAGTATATGTATCACATTATAAGTCTACTTAAGTAAAAGTACAGACGCCGGAGGACAGAAGAATACATAAGTAAACCTTTGAAGTACTTCAATAAAAAAACGTACTTTAAGAGTAAATTTCACACAGATTTTGAAAAACGTGAAATGTGCAGATTTTGGTCAATAAAGTTTCAGTTCAAATCTTTTCTGAATGTTTTTATCTACTTTATTATAAATGATCGACACAAAGCATTTAAAAATATGAGATTAATCACTGACAAACAAACTAATTTCATAACATGACCAGGGTCAGGATTGGGTGGAGACATGGCCAGGGTCAGGATTAGGATTAGGGTGGAGACATGGCCCAGGGTCAGGATTAGGGTGAGACATTGGACAGGGTTAGGAATTAGGGGTGGAGACTTGACCAGGGTCAGGATTAGGGTGGAGACATGGACCAGGGTAGGATTAGGGTGGAACAATGGACCAGGTTAGGATTAGGTGGAGACATTGACCAGGGTCAGGATTAGGGTGGAGACATGGACCAGGGTCAGGATTAGGGTGATGACATGGAGAGGGTTAGGATTAGGGTGAGACATTGACCAGGGTAGGATTAGGGTGGAAGACATGACCAGGGTTAGGATTAGGGTGGAGACATGACCAGGGTCAGGATTAGGGTGGAGACATGGACCAGGGTTCAGGAATTAGGGTGGAGACATGGACAGGGTCAGGTAGGATTAGGGTGGAGCCATGGACCAGGGTCAGGATTAGGATTAGGGGGAGACATGGCCCAGGGTCAGGATTGAGGGTGGAGACATTGACCAGGTCAGGATTAGGGTGGAGACATGGACCAGGGTTAGGATTAGGGTGGAGACATGGACCAGGGTCAGGATTAGGGTGGAGACATGGACCAGGGTCAGGATTAGGGTGGAGACATGGACCAGGGTTAGATTAGGGTGGAGACTATGGCCGGTTAGGATAGGGTGAGACATGGACCAGGGTCAGGATTAGGTAGAGACATGGACCAGGGTCCAGGATTAGGATTAGGTTGGAGACATGACCAGGGTTGAGGATTAGGGTGGAGACATGGACGCAGGTCAGGATTAAGGGTGGAGACAATGGACAGGGTTAGAATTAGGCGTGGAGACATGGACCAGGGTCAGGATTAGGGTGGAGACATGGACCAGGGTCAGGATTAGGGTGGAGACCATGGACCAGGGTTAGGATAGGATTAGGGTGGACGACATGGACCCCAGGGTTAGGATTAGGTGGAGACATGGACCAGGGTTAGGATTAGGGTGGGAGACATGGACCAGGGTAGGATTAGGGTGGAGACATGACCAGGGTTAGGATTAGGGTGGAGACATGGACCCAGGGTTAGGATTAGGGTGGAGACATGGACCAGGGTTAGGATTAGGGTGGAAGACATGGACCAGGGTCAGATTAGGGTGGAGACATGGACCAGGTTTAGGATTAGGTGGAGACATGGACCAGGGTCAGGATTCGGTGGAGACATGGACCAGGTTAGGATTAGGGTGGAGACATGACAGGGTTAGGATTCGGGTGGAGACATGGACCAGGGTTAGGATAGGGTGGAGACAGGACCAGGGTTAGGATTAGGATTAGGGTGGAGACGTGGACCAGGGTTGAATTAGGGTGGAGACATGGACAGGTCAGGATTAGGGTGGAGACATGGACCAGGGTAAGGATTAGGATTAAGGTGGAGACATGGACCAGGGTTAGGATTAGGTGTGGGAGACATGGACCAGGGTTAGGATTAGGGTGGAGACATGGACCAGGGTTAGTTAGGGTGGAGACATGGACCAGGGTTAGGATTAGGGTGGAGACATGGACCGGTTTAGGATTAGGGTGGAGCAATGGACCAGGGTCAGGATTCGGTGGAGACATGGACCAGGGTCAGGATTCGGGTGGAGACATGGACCAGGGCAGGATTAGATTAGGGTGGGAATGGCCAGGGTCAGGTTCGGGTGGAGACATGGACCAGGGTCAGGATTCGGGTGGAGACTAATTGGATGTGATTAGTTGTTGTTTGTCAGTGATTAAGAAACATGAATGAATGAATCTTATTCTAAAGTGTTTCACATTTTTGAGTGAATTTTATGTGTATATTTATATCGCCATGAACGTACCAAAACAAGCCCTCAAACCGAACGTAGTGAGTAGAAAGTAAATATAACAGTACTTTTAACTGTAGTACTGTGTTACTTTCTGTGTCTGTTGGACTCATGAACACTTTTCTACACCTGAATCCATTTTCACTGCCAGTTTTTCTATCTCTACGATTATTTTGTTCAAAACTAGATCTTTTGTATTTAACTCTATTTTATTTATTGGTAAATTTAGATTTTTTTTTTTTTTTCACTTGCTTGTCTTTTCATTTGTCGCAGTTTTCTATGTATATATTTTACTTCCTTTACAGCAAATTTCATAAATCTGACCACGATGTATTCACTTTCCAATCTAGATGAGTCTTGTTTTGAGACATTTCTGCAGAATAACGCTAAAAAATAAGATTATAACTTTCATGAAAACGTGTAAAATTCCACTCATTTCAAGACATTTTTTGTTTTCAAGGTGTTATTTTTGCAAGTCTTCAGAGCAACTTCCTGTTTTTAATGTTGTTCAACTGAGCAAGCCCTTTAGAGCTTCCAAAACAAAGCGTGCAAAAAGAACCCGGGTGACGGCGCTGACTCTGGTGCGTGGATGAATTTGTTTTGACTCATTTTAATAGAGCTGCAAATACACATTCTGAATATAGATGTATCACTGCGGCGATTTACTTTCGCGCGTATACGACCATCTGACAAGGGACCAGCCATGAAAGCGTTTGGAGATTTTGGCTAATTAATTAGATCTCCTGGAGGCGAGCAGATGATGCCACCATCTTTAAAGGTCAGAAAGGTCGTTAGCAAACACGCATTAAAGGACAACTATTCTGCATTATTTGTGTGTTGATGGCCTTTAACGAGCTCTTGAGACCTTTTAGTTTGGCTATTTTCATGTATTAGACTGAAAAAATTCAATATCACTTTGCCGCACGCTTGGGAGATGCCAGAGTAACTGCTCTTTGGCTCCATCTACTGGCTGCAGAGGGAATTACACATGTCACTGTTCGATAATGCAGCCGTGTTCTGATCGTGATGAGACAGAACGAGTCTGGGGATGATTCAAGGAGTTGATAAACAGATTCTCAGAGCCGCGTCACAAGATGGGAGATCGTTATCGAGGAGATTCGAACGGAGTGTTTTTGAGGCACGGAGGGAGAGGACTTTCTAACCAGGATTCATCACTCGTGTGATGAAGCTAAATGCGGCTCCAGCTGTGTTTGCGACGGGAACAATGTTAGAACAGGGTTAAAAGGGAGAAAAGTCCTTAAAAAATGAATAAAACAAGCAATATCATGTATTCATTAAGTATTATCGTTTGAATTTCCTAAACTTGACTAACGACATGAATCCGAGCGAAACGACCGTTCATATTCTTGCGTAATGTAGATTGAAGACAGTGATCGTCGGTCGTTTTAACGCGCCGCTCAGGTTCGAAATACTTCCTTGCCGATGATGGATGACGAGGATGGAATCAAATGAATCTTAACAAAACCGTAAAGTACTTTTGAAAAAGCGGCAAAGTTTAAGCGCCGCGCCTCATCGTCGTCGCCGTCTGAAATCACCTCCGTCTGTTTTTATTTACCGCTCTCCTGGCGCGCTCTGAACCTGTCCATCTGCTGCTCACCTCTTCAAGGACAAAATTGAATTAAAAAAAACCCCAAACCCACGCGCTTCCTTTTACTCCCGCCGCCCCCGTTTTTAAGCTCACAACCTGACGCCATTTTGATGCGAGCCACCAGACTTCAGCCCCGTCTCCCCGACGACGGCACCCAAAGGACCTCTCTCTGACAGCTACAACCCCAAACGGACGCGCTGGCAGAAGGCGAGCTTTTGCTGACCAGTGCAGTCCGGCGCGGTGAGACCAGGACGGTGCGTGTGTGTGAACGACAGGGTTGTGACGGGCGGGGCGGGAGGTACGGGGGGCTACGGGAGGGGATAGGGGAGTGGGGGGGGGGGGGGGGCAGGTGCCGGGGTCGAATGCCAAAGCAGCCGGCGAGGTCAACGGCGCCAGTCAAAACACTTCACGAGGGAAACAAGGAGAAGAGCGAGCGCGGTGAATTTCTGATTAAGTGTGAATGTGGAGGGAAAAAGTGAGCGTTAATGGTCACGGGCGGCTCTAAATGTGGCACGGGCCGCTTTTACATGTGGCACGGGCCGGCTAAATGCGGAACGGACCGGCTTCAAATGATGTGGCATAGACAAGCTTTGAATATGGCATGGGCCGGCTTTAAATGTGGCATAGACTGGCTTTGAATATGGCATGGGCCGGCTTTTAATGTGGGACGGGCGGCTTTAAATGTGGACGTGCCGGTTTTATAATAAATGTGCGCGTAGACCGGCTTTGATATGGCATGGGCCGGCTTTAAATGTGGGACGGGCCGGCTTTAAATGTGGGACGGGCCCGGCTTTAAATGTGGCATAGACTGGCTTTGAATATGGCGTGGGCCGGCTTTAAATGTGGGAACGGGCCGGCTTAAACGTTGAATTGATGTAAATCTGATTTTACTTGAATTACTTTTTAATTGCTCACGTTTGCTCTTAATCATTTTTTAGTTTCCTAAAAACATTTTGGGACTAATGCATCTTTTCTTTTTTATTATTTATTATACTAATTATTACTTATCTATTATTTATATTATTATTATTATTATTATTATTATTAATTATCAATTATATCATTATTATTATTATTATTATTATTATTATTAATTATTATTATTATTAATTATTATTATTATTATTATTATTGTCATTATGAGGTATTATGAGGGTATTATGAGGGTATTATGAGGGTAATTATATGAGAGTATTATGAGAGGTATTCTGAGGGTATTATGAGAGTATTATGAGAGTATTATGAGGTATTATTAGGGTTATTATGAGGGTATTATGAGAATTTATGAGGGTATTATGAGGGTATTATGAGGTATTATGAGGGTATTATGAGGTATTATGAGGGTATTATGAGGGTATTATTAGGGTATTATGAGGTAAGTATTTATGAGGTGATTTAGGTATGAGGGTATTATGAGAGTATTATGAGGGTATTATGAGGTATTTATGAGTGTATATGAGTTTATGAGAGTATTCTGAGGGTATTATGAGGGGTATTTGAGGGTATTATGAGGGTATTATGGGGTATTATGAAGAGTATTATGAGGGTATTATGAGGGTTATTAATGAGGTATTATGAAGGGTAATTATAGAGTATTATGAGAGTATTTATGAGGGTATTATGAGGGTATTATGAAGAGGTATTATAGAGTCTTATAGGAGGTATTATAGGCCCGCCTGCTTGAAGACAGATTGGTTTTACAAACGCGGCTCAGTATTGCTCTGTAAAATTCCAACCAATGGAATCGGACTTATTTGACTCGGGCCAAAATGTGACAGACTTTGGTCCAAGTGAAGAATTTGGTCCTAAATGTGACAGACTTTGGTCCAAATGGGACTTCCAACCATGAAGACTTTGGTCCAATGGGACAGACTTTGGTCCAAATGGACAGACTTTGCAAAGCAGATTTGGCAAATGTGACACGACTTTGGTCGAAATGGGACGCTTTGGTCCAATGGGACAGACTTTGGTCAAATGGGACAGACTTTGGTCCAAATGTGACAGACTTTGGTCCAAATGGACAGACTTTGGTCAATGGGACAGACTTTGGTCCAAATGGACAGACTTGGTCCCAAATGGGACAGACTTGAGTCCAAATGGGACAGACTTTGGTCCAATGGGACAGACTTTGGTCCAAATGGGACAGACTGGTCAACCTTAAAAGACCGATTATAGTACTTAAGTTTAAGTCGTTGTCACTAGATTTACTCTTACTTCGAAACGCCTGGATTACTTCATCACATTAAGCGCTCATTTTAATGACGTTTCCGTAAACGTACAAACATTTTCAGTGGTTTCATGAGTTTCAAAATTCAAATGAAAAAAGAAATCAAATATAATATAATTTCCCATCATTCCTCTCTACTCTTCCTCTTGCTCTCTCCTTTCTCTTCCTCTTCCCTCCCTCGCACTCCTCCCTATCTTCCTCCTCTTCCTCTTCTCTCCTTCTTCTTCCTCTTCCTCTCTCCCTCCCTCTTCTTCTCTTCTCTTCTCTCTCCTTCCCTCTTCCTCTCCTTCCCTCTCTCGGCCTCCATCCTCTTCCTCTTACCTCTTCTCTACTCCTCCCTCTTCCTCTTCCTTCTCCTCCCCTCTTCTCTCTCTCTTCTCCCTCCCCCTCCCTCGCCCTCCCCCTCTCCCTCCCTCTTCTCTTCTCCTCTCCTCCTCTTCCCTCTTCCCTCCTCTTCTCTTTCCTCTTTCTCTCCTTCCTCTTCCTCTTCCCTCCTCCTCCCTCTTCCTCCCATCCTCCCCTCTCCTCCTCCCCTCCTCTCCCCTTTCTCTTTTCTCTCTGCCTTCCTCCTTCTCTTCCCTCCCTCCTCCCCCTCGTCCCTTCCTCCTCCCCCTCTCCCTCCCCTCTCTGCAGGTGAGTGTTTCTCCCGCTGGGTCCGACACACTTCTTGTTTCCTCTCCTCTGTCGTGGACGGTGGGAGTCTGTGTCTCTCCGGGTGAGGAACACCGGGCTGCAGACGTCACCCTGACAACATGCTAATCGCCCGCGCTAACTCTCCATGTTTAATCAGAGGAGCAGGGCAGATTATGGAGATTCGGCCCAAAGTTATTTCCTCGCGCGCAGTCCCATCTGTGGACGCTCGCGGAGGGGTGACAGATCCAACATGGCCGCCTCCGATCGCGGCTGCAAACATATGGGCCACTGCCCGGCGTCGGGTTGGTTCTGTGCGGAGGTTTGAAAATAACATTCAAAGTAGAGCTAAAATATGTAACCAAAAGTGGAGAATATTGCAATTTGTTCCTGAAAATGTGTAAAAATCTATTCAAAAAAGGATGTAAAAACAGAACAGAACCCTGCAGTGGAATCTAGAGTACGGCGGGATATTTCTGCAACTTTGTGTTTCCTTTTACAGTTTTGAGCAACACGCGAGGCTAAAACGAGACATTTCTGATGGATTCTAATATCATCAGCGTCGGAATATTGTAATAACCATCGAAATATAACACGCCTGGTGACACGGAGCGAAACGTGAAAACTCACACAGAAAGGCCCCCGGGGCGTCGACCCTGGGACCTCCTTGTGGTGAGGTTTCAATGTCTCAAACTCTGTCTGTGTCAAAGAGTCGTTTTAAAGTCACTCACACATTCACTTCCTTCCCTTGTCGCTTGTTGTTGTAGCAAATAGAGCAATTAAAAAATATATATGTGTATTTTGTACGTGGGGAGAACGTGGGGTCTGTTGCTGTGACGTTTGTGGCGGCCATCTTGAGAGGGGAGAAAGAGCAACATTCTAATACAAAATAATGTGTGATAAAATGAATAAATGATTGTTTTTCTGAGTTATTCGGGCCTAAAAACACTGCACGGGTTTAATTTGAATAAAGAATGAAAGTCCACATGAAGGTTCTTGAAGGTTTTTTTCTAATTATGACTTAGTTTGGTGGTAAAGAACCTGTGGTAAACGTTTGCCGTAGTTTTAAATCCGTTAAGTAGCAGTTTGTAAAGAAAATTTGAACAATAACGAGTTAAAAAATGAGCCGAATCCCTCTGTGATGTCATCAATGTGCGACAGAGGCAGTTGACGCTTCACTTTTCTGACAGTTTAAACCGTCGTTCCACAAAATAAATGTGTCGTGTGGGATTATTGTGTGTCGAATCAGAACTGTTGTGTCATTATTGTGAATTTTGGCGCTTGTTTACAGTCTGGTTGCTAGGTAACAGCTGTGGAATGACCTCTACCTATGCCATATCTGTGCTCGTGTCCAACCAGGAAGTACAATTATAAACTTTACAAAAATGGGGACGAAATGTTCAGGCAAATCTTAAATATAATTGTGTTTTACTACGTTTCAGTGAAATGTGTGTCTAATGAACTTACTATGTTTGTATTGATCATTATTCTGTTTATTTCATGACTATAAATGAAAAAGGTGTTTCCTAAGATTAAAAGTATGATCTTTAAAGGTTTTTTTCCACATTATTTTAGTCAAACATGAAGTGCAAAGACAAAAAAGTGAACTTATTAAAATGTTTATGACAAAATTATGATTAAAATATGCAGCTCTCTATGTGTTCTTTAGGAGAAGTTTCCACCACAAAATGGAGCTGGACGTTGATTACTGCAGGTTACCACGGCGACGCTCTCTCTACAACTCAAAATCCGTCAAACCCAGAAGGAATCACTACTTCTTAAACAACTCGCCTCTGCTCCAGTTCCAAACGTAGATTTATTTAGTTTGATTTTAAGAGTAAAACGTGAACAAAATGAGTCTTACAAATCTGAATAACGCTTATCCTTTAAAAATAGTCAAAAGAAACAAAAAACGGACCCAAAGTAAGATAAAATGTCTCCCCTGTGGCTTTGTGTGAGCAGAAGTGGGCTTTGGTCCAGGCCGTGGTCCGAGCGTGAGCTGTCAGAGCGCTGTTTGACATGATGCTAACGCTAATGCTAATGTATGTAAATGAAGAGGTGTGATGACACCCGCAGGGAGAGGCTGTGCCCTTCTCTGAGCGCAGGACGCAGGGCACGCCGCGCAACACACACGCACGGCACACACGCACGCACGCACACACACATGCACGCACACCACAACACACACACACACACACCACACCAACCCACTCACAGCACATCGCACACGGCGCCGAACGAAAGGTCCAGGCTCAAGTTTGTGGTGGAAAGACAAAGATGTAGTCTATAATATAAGGTGCGAGCGGATAAAAAACAATGTTGTATTATGAGTATTATTACTACTTCAGGCATCATTTTATATTCGTTTTACGACAACAAAAACATATTTTGTCTTCATATTTAAAAGCCTACTATAGGACGCTGAAACATTGTTCAACCTTGAAACTTTCAATTCAGTTTATTTTTGTAATGGCCAAAATCACAGCAGTTTCCTCGAAGGGCGACGGGGAAACAGAGAAACAGATTTAACAAAGTGTAGAGGAAATAAGTCCCAGCATCCCCCGTCCTAAGACCCTCCTTCTGCAGGAGACACATTAAACCCCTTGGGGAGAAAGGAGAAACCTCAGGGAGAACCACAGAGAAGGAGAGATCCTCCTCCCACGGACGGACTGAAGATGTTCATTTACAGATGAGACAGTTCTTCTGGAGAAGAGAGCGTTCCTCCAGTTGAGGAGCATCTGGACCCTGCAGGTCAGCATCAGAAGCGTCTGAAAGTGGAAGGAGAGAAACATGTGAACAACAGACACAGGTGAACTTCATCAGAGGATGGTCTCAAGCTGCAAGGCAAGGCAGGCAAGGCAAGTTTATTGTAGAGCACAATTCGTAACACAGGCAATTCAAAGTGCTTCACACAACAGGAAAAAATGCATCAAAATCACAAAGACACGGCAGAAATCACAATCCTTAGTTCAAGACACAAAAGAGAAGAGTGCAAAGAAAAAGCATTTCAGTCATATGCACAGCCAAACAAAACAGTTTTTAGTTTAGATTTGAACATTGCCAGAGTAGCGGCCTGTCTCACATCCTCAGGAAGACTGTTCCAGATTTTAGCTGCATAAAACTGAAATGCAGATTCCCCATGTTTAGTCCTGACTCTGGGCACCAGCAGGAGGCCGGTCCCTGAGGTCCTCAGAGTCCGAGATGGTTCATATGGCACTAACAATGTCCGAGATGTACTTTTGGTGCTAGGCCATGGAGAGACTTGTATACAAGCAGAGCTGCCTTTGAAGTCTATTCTCTGAGCCACAGGGAGCCAGTGCAGAGACCTGAAGCACAGGACTAATGTGATCGTACTTCCTGGTTCTAGTCAGGACCCGAGCAGCGGCGTCATGGATGTAATGCAGCTGTTTTAGACAGCTCGTTTGGAGAGGCCAGTGAGCAGGCCGTTACAGTAAGTCTAATCTACTAGAGACAAACGCATGGATATTCTCTCCAGGTCTGGTTTAGAACACTATACTTTTGATTTGGGCAATGTTTTTTAGATGGTAAAAGCTGCTGATGTGATTGATCTGACGTGGCTGTTAAATTCAAATCTGAGTCCATTATTACCCCCAGAATTTCTGCACACTTCCCCACGGTCTCTCCTCGGGCAGAGTCAGTGGGAACTGTAGGTTTGTATCTCTGTTCCTATCTGACCATACGCCTGACCAAAGAGGAACGTTCTAAGCCCGGTCTTAAATGAAGAGACCGAGTCGGCCTCTTGAGCATGGACAGGATCTGGCTCCACGACACAGGAGCTTGGTAGAGAAACACTTTGTCTGGTAATGGAGAATGAGGGCAAATTAAAATAATAAAATATGGAGTCGTTTATGAGAATAATGTTGAAACCATAAAATGTAATTCTACAAGAATAAAGTTGTGCTCAAATTATTATTCTTATTTTTTTATATATAATATTTGTATTTAATATGAGAATAAAGTCATAATAATATGAGATTAGAGTTAAATTCAAAGTGTAACGTTACCAAAATAACGTTTAGGGACCGACGTCACTTTCACCTCCATTTTTGGTGAAATTACATTTTCATTTTGAGTACGACTTTTGCCTCACCAAATCACAACTGTGACATCACAATGTTCCCACTTCCTTCTGCGCACTTGCACATTTCCGCGCGACTCCCGCTCGTACGTCACACACCGAAAACACTTCCGCGGCGCACAACAGCGATCGCACACAAACCTCGCGTCTTGTGTCGCGTCGGGGCCGCGGACAATAGCTCAGTGACAGCTCCTCCAGTCGCGTCTCTTTGAGCGCCGAGCCATCTGGTGACAGTGAATGCGTCTGGTGCCTTCACTGGCCCCCGGTCCGCCGCGCTCGCTCCCGCTCAAAGCCGCGCACAGGCCCCGCTCTGTCCGCGCTACAGTATACAAGCGCGGAGAGAATTAAAGCGGGATAAAAGGCAGAAGTGACACCATTCAAAGGCGCCTATAATGCGTGCTTGTGTGCGATGCAGGTGTGTGTCCGGCGCCGCGGCTTTTGTGTCCGTTTTGTGCCTGTTTTTCCTCGCCGTGTCAATGGTCAATGGGGGCTGCGTGTTAAAATGAGCCCTGTGTGTCGCCGCCATAAAGGAGCTAACAACCGATGGTCGTCTCAGGGCGAACGCTCGTGCAGCAGATGTGGCGGGGACAAAGGGAGGTGGTCCGATGACAGCCGCGTTCTGGACGAGGCGCGGCAGGAACGCAGCGCGGCGTTTAAAATGTCGTTTGCGTTTTTTGCGTTTTGGTTTGTTTCGCTCGACGTTTAGGAGAAATCATTGCATTTAATCCACGGCGTCATTCGTAGATGTCTCTGGGACTTTTGTAACTTCCGAGCACATAAAGATCACAACTGAAAGCGCCCCCTACAGGTCGTACGACTCAGTGAACTAAAAAGCAGTTCAGATAAATATATTATGGAAATGTTATCACGGAACAGCACATTTTTTAGGTTTAGAATTTCACTTCCTGTTTGTAATTGATGACATCACACTAGGAAATTACCCAGCAGCCACTGGGCCAAAACTCATCTGATGTCACAAAAATAAAAACGACTTTATTTTGTCATGTTTAGAGAGTGAAAAAAGTTGTTTCTTTGTGTAAATTCCGCATAAACTTTGACTGGAATGAGGGTCCCTGCTGTGATGTCACTTTCCTGTCATTTTCTACAGATTTTTCAACTTTTCTCAACACATACCAACTCGAGCGGTGTAAAACTGTCATTTATATGAACAAAAATTAGAACCTTGTAAGAACCTGTCCTACGACACTTTAAAGTTGCTCCGACAAACGCCAAACTGCACAATCTTGCATTTAACAACATTTGGATGAAACGTGCAAAGGCAAAAACGCATACATTTTTCTGAGGCCTGTCGTCCACACAAAACCGGAGGATTAGGCTCTTGAAAACGGTGCTTTTGGAAAACTCCGGTTCTGTGTTTGCGCGCGGACGTGTGTAACCGGCGTTTTAAGGTCCCAAACGTCACTATCTGCGACGAGTACTGAACACGCGCCACACGTGCGGCCATGATTACGCCAGCGGACGGCGTGGATCCTTTGAGAAGTCTGTTACTTTCGATTGTACGAGTTCAGCGCACAGAACGAGTGCTTTGCAACCGGCGATGTTGCACTGAAAAAGCCGTGCTCTCATTGGATAGATTGGGTCTCACTTTTACGTTAAACGAAGGGCGGCGGATATGCGTTTATAAAAATACCCGTAAAAGTGTACATAAACGTAAAAGCCTGATTTATTATACTTTTAAGTCTAAAAAAAAAGAGGAGAAATTAGAACTTTTATGCCAATTTTCAGTCATATCTAGTCTACTCAATAGTTGGGACGTCACGATATCAACTTTTACTGTTACGATTATTGTGAGAAAAAAACATCACGATTTAACGATTATTCACGATTATTGAGAGCAAAACAACAATGATTGATTCATTATTTCATTCTGGTGGTCTGACGTGTGACTGTTCCTCAAGTTTGTGACCGGGATTTTACAAAGATGTCACTTTCTGAAAGACAAAATCGAGCTAAATTTGACAAAAAAAGCAAGATAAAATAAAGTTTTTGGGCTGAAAATGTCAGGATTACTTATGAACTTGTTTTGAAAGTGACAAATCTGTTCGTTTTGGTTCACGTGTTCCTTCATTTCTTTATTTCTGCTGCGTTTAATTTGACATACTTTTATATTTAAAAAAAAAAAAAAAAAAGAGAAAAAAAAAGGCACAACCACTTACATACCCGGCCCAGATAGATCCGCACACAAAGCCAGTGTCTTCAGGACGCGTTGACAGAGTCGTGGCCCCCTCGTAGTGCCCCCCCCTCGGAGCCGTGTGTCTGCGCACTGTATGGACTCCACATGTGACGCCCCCGAAACATAAGCGATACACGAGGACCACTGAGGGGCTTTTGCGGAGAGAGGAGCGGAGTACAGTCAGGACAGACACACGTTGTTTGTCCAGAGAAAGTCCGTCTGCTGACCAAACACTCATTTCCTCCATGTCGCTTCACTGAAGGTTCTCCATGTGCATTTCACTCACAAACAAAACCTCTGCCTCACTGCTGTATTATATTATATATATTCTATGATTTTTTTTTTGTAATAATTTGAATTATGTAGATATAAAAAAAAGAAAATAATTCCTTGACATTTAATACAAAATGATTTAAATTCTTCCTCAAAGTAGTGATTTCTGCTCCTAACCGCGTGTTTGGGACAGAGTTTGTGTTTGGACAGAGTTTGTATTCGGAGACAGTTGTAGATTGTGTTTGGGACAGAGTTTGTGTTTGGGCAGAGTTTGTGTTTGGGAGAGTTTTGTGTTTGGGACAGAGTTTGTGTTGTGACAGAGTTTGTTTATGGACAGAGTTCTGTGTTTGGGCCCAGAGTTTGTGTTTGGGCCAGAGTTGTGTTCTGGCCAGAGTTTGTGTATTGGGACAGAGTTTGTTGACTTGTGTTTGGGACAGAGTTTGTTTTGGGACAAGTTTTCTTTTTTCTTTTTTTTTGGGCAGTTTTTGGAAATGTGATTTGGGAGGTGTTTGGCGAGTTGTTGATCGATTGTGGGGAATTTGTGTTTGCAGGTGTTGGGCCGGTGTTTTGGCAGATTGTGTTGGACATAGTTTGTGGGCAAGTACGGTGTTACGAGTGTTGCCGACTTTGTGTTTTGGGCCAAGAGTTTGTGTTTGGGACCAAGAGTTTGTGTTTGGGACAGAGTTTGTGTTTGGGACAATAGTTTGTGTTTGGCCACGGTTGTTTGGCCAGTTGTTTTGGACAGAGTGTTGTTTGCGAGTCCAGATTGTTTGTGAGGTTATGGGACAGAGTTTGTGTTTGGGACAGAGTTTGATTCGGACAGAGTTGTGTTGAAAGGTTTTGTTTGGGCCAGATTTGGGCCAGAGTTTTGTTCTGAAAGAGTTTGGACAGAGTTTGTGTTTGTGCCGAGTTTGTGTTTGGGACAGGTTTGTTTGGAACAAGAGTTTGGCAGGATTGTGTTTGGCGACAGAGTTTGGTTTGGACAGAGTTTGGACGAGTTTGTGTTTTGGGACAAGAGTTGTGTTTGGACAAGTTTGGGAACGAGTTTGTGTTGGCCGGAGTTTGTGTTTGGGACGAGTTATGGGACAGAGTTTGTGTTTGAGCCAAGTTTGTGTTTGGACAGAGTTTGTTTCTTTGGGGACAGAGTTTGGGCAGAGTTTCGTGTTATGGAGACAGAGTTTGTGTTTGGGACAGAAGTTTGGGACAGAGTTTGATTGTTTGGACAGAGTTGTGTGTTGGACAAGAGTTTGTTTTGGGACAGGTTTTGTGGTTTGGGGCCAGAGTTTGGTTTGGAAGAGTTTGCAGTACAGAGTTTGTGTTTGGGACAGAGTTTGTGATTTGGGACAGGTTTGTTTTGGGACAGAGTTGGGCAAGAGTTTGGTTGGGCCAGAGTTGTGTTGGGACAGAGTTTTGGGACGAGTTTTGTTTGAGGCCAGAGTTTGTGTTTGGGCCAGAGTTTGGGACACGAGTTTGTGTTGGACAGAGGTTTGTTGGACAGGTTTGTGTTCTGGGACAGAGATTGTTTTGGACAGGTTTGGGACAGAGTGGTGTTTGGGCGAGTTTGGGCCAGATTTGGTTGGGACAGAGTTGTGTTGGGACAGAGTTGTGTTGGGACAGAGCTTTGGGACAGAGTTTGTGTTTGGGACAGAGTTTGGACAGAGTTTGTGTTTGGGAACAGGAAGTTTGACAGAGTTTGTTTTGTGGGACAGGAGTTTGGGACAGAGTTGTGTTTGGGAACAGAGTTTGGGACAGAGTTTGGACAGAGTTTTTTGTATGGGCCAGAGTTTGTGTATTGGAAAGAGTTTGGGACAGAGTTTGTGTTTGGCGCCCAGAGTTTGTGCTTTGGGACAGAGTTGTGTTTGGGGACAGAGTTTGGGACAGAGTTTGTGTTTGCCAGGAGTTTGTGTTTGGCCAGATTGGACAGAGTTTGTGTTCTGGACAGAGTTTGTTTGGGACGAGTTTTGTGTTTGGGACAGAGTTTGTGTTTGGACAGAGTTTTGGGACAGAGTGTGTTTG
The DNA here is from genome assembly GCA_015082035.1 of Chaenogobius annularis. Lineage (NCBI taxonomy): Eukaryota > Metazoa > Chordata > Actinopteri > Gobiiformes > Gobiidae > Chaenogobius > Chaenogobius annularis. Next base: position 376,792 of record BJKM01000292.1, read on the forward strand.
GCCAGAGTTTGGGCCAGAGTGTGTTTGGGACGAGTTTGTGTTTGGAAGAGTTTGTGTTTGGACAGAGTTTGGGACAGAGTTTGTGTATTGGACAGAGTTATGGACAGAGTTTGGACAGAGTTTGTGTTTGGGACAGAGTTTGGACAGAGTTTTATAGTTTGGACAGAGTTTGGGACAGAGTTTGGTTTGGGACAGAGTTATGAAGACAAGAGTTGGGACAGAGTTTGTGTATGGGCCAGGAGTTTTGTTTGGGAAAGAGTTTGGGACAGATTTGTGTTTGGGCCAGAGTTTGTTGTTTGGGACAGAGTTTTTGTGTTGGGACAGAGTTTGGGACAGAGTTTGTGTTTGGGACAGAGTTTGGACAGAGTATTGGGCCAGAGTTTGTGTTTGGGCCAGAGTTTGTGTTTGCGAAAGAGTTTGGGACAGAGATTTGTGTTTGGGCCAGAAGTTCGTGTTTGGGACAGAGTTGTGTTCTGGGGACGAGTTTGGACAGAGAAAGAGAATTTGTGTTTGGACAGATTTGGGACAGAGTTGGTGTTTGGGACAAAGTTTGTTTGCGACAGATTTTAGGGGACAGAGTTGTGTGTTGGGACAGAGTTTGGGACAGAGTTGTGTTGCGGACAAGGTTTGTGTTTGGGACAAGGAGTTTGGACAGAGTTTGTGTTGTGGGACAGAGTTTGTGTTTGGACGAGTTTGTTTGGGACAGGTTATGTGTTTGAGGACAGAGTTTGTGTTTGGGCCAGTTTTGGGCCAGAGTTGTGTTTGGGACAGAGTTTGTGTTTGGACGAGTTTGTGTTTGGGACAGAGTTTGGGCCCAAGTTTGTTTGGACAGAGTTTTGTTAGGACAGAGTTTTGACTTTGGGACAAGTTTGTTTGGGACAAGAGTTTGTGTTGCGGTTCACAGACAGATGGCCTGCGACATGTCTGCGATGGGACAGGTCCTTGCTATTGTTACTACTCAACAAGCGAGAGAGAGAGAGGAGGAGAAAGAGGGAGAGAAGGGTGAAGAGAGAGAGAGAGAGAGAGAGAGAGAGAGAGAGAGAAGAGAGTAGGAAGAGAGAGGATACGTGGAGACGAGAGAGAGAGAGAGGGGAGAGAGAGAGAGGGAGAGAGAGAGAGAGAGAGAGAGAGAGAGAGAGAGTGAGAACGAGGAGAGAGAGAGAGAGAGAGGTGAGAGTTGAGAGAGAGGAGAGAGAGAGAGAGAGAGAGAGAGAGGGAGAGGAAGGAGAGAGAGAGAGAGAGAGAGTGGAGAGAGAGAGAGAGAGAGAGATAGTGAGGGAGAGAGAGGGGAGAGGGAGAGAGTATGTCCCTTTTAGACATCGTTTTGTTTACGTAATTATGCATCATAGAACTGAAGAAGGCTTGGATGAGTGTCATACACTATTCACTCTTAAAACAAACAGAACTGAATTTCTGTTTAGTTTTGCATCCAGTTTTGTCATCAAAAACATGACATTGACCTGAACGCGCTGAGCTGAAACGCCGCTGAGGCTGAACGCCGCTCTCTGCTCTTCACTGACTCTCATCATTCTCTCTCTCCTCGCCCGTCTTTGCCCGTCGCGCCGCGGGGTTCGGCATCGCCGACTCGTGCATAAATATGGCTCGCCCGAGAGAACGAAGAAGGCAAAAGGTTCGGGCTCAGCTGGGCGAGCGGCGCTGGGCTCAGTGTGACAGCCGAGCGAGTAGCGAGCGGTCAAGAGGAAAGCCGCGCGCTCGGGACGTCCAGTGGCGTTTGTGCTGGAGCGTTTGAGCGAGGCAAGGGGGGAACTGCCACGAAAACTGGCAACGAAAACTGGGCACCAAAACTTGCACGAAAACAGGCACAAAAAACTGGCCACAAAAACTGCACAAAAACTGGCACGGAAACTGGCACGAAACTGCGCACGAAAACTGGCACGAAAAATGGCACGAAAAACTGCACGAAAGCTGCACGGAAAAACTGGCACAAAAACCGGCACGAAAACCGGCACGGAAAACCGGCACCGAAAACCCGGCACGAAAACTGGCAAGAAATGGCACTTCTACCATATAAATTAAAACGGGAAAAAAACTTGGCAGCGAAACTGGCACGAAGAACATGGCACGAAAACGAAGGCACGAAAACGGCACGAAAAGCTGGGCACGAAAACTGGCACGAAAACTGGCACGAAAAACGGCACGAAAACCGGCACGAAAACGAGGCACGAAAACATGGCACGCAAACGGCACGAAAACTGGCCCGAAAAACTGGCACGGAAAACGGGCACATAAACTAGGCACGAACAACGGCGCACAAAACTGGCACGAAAACGGGGCACATAAACTGGCACGAAAACCGGCACAAACCGGCACGAAAAACGGCACCAAAACCGGCACGAAAAACCGGCACGAAACCGGCACGAAAACGGGCACGAAAACGGGCCACGAAAACTGGCACGAAAACTGGCCGAAACCGGCACGAAACCGGCACGAAACGGGCACGAAACGGGCACGAAAACAGGCACGAAAACTGGCACAAAAACTGGCACTAAAACGGCACTAAACTGGCACGAAAACCGCACGAAAACCGGCACGAAAACGGGCACGAAAACGGGCACGAAAACGGGCACGAAAACTGGCACGAAAACGGCACTAAACTGAGCACGATAAACCGGCACGAAAACCGCACGAAAACTGGCACAAAAACATGGCACGAAAAACTGCACGAAAACTGGCACAGACAACAGAGACAAAACGAAAAAACAACGGCCACGAAAACCAGGCACCGAAAACCGCCAGAGAAAACCGGCACGAAACCGGCACGAAAACGGGCACGAAAACTGGGCACGATAAACGGGCACGAAAAACTGGACGAAAAAACGGGCATCACAATAAAACTGCACCAAAAACCGAGCACAAAACCGGCACCAAAACCGGCACCAAAACGGCACCTAAAACCGGCACCAAAACCGGCACGAAAACGGCACGAAACTGGCACGAAAAACCGGCAGAAAAACCGGCACGAAAGCCGGCACGAAAACGGGCACGAAACCGGCACGAAAACGGGACGAAAACTGGCACGAAAACTGGCACATAAGAACTGCAAGAAAACCGGCACGAAAACGGGCACGAAAACCGGCACGAAAACTGGCACGAAAACGGGCACATAAACTGGCACGAAAACCGGCACGAAAACTGGCACAAAAACTGGCACAAAAACTGGCACAAAAACTTTCAAAACAAAGCAACATAAATAAGATTAGTTGTCGACTCAACATAAAGAAATACATTAAATAATGTAGTGTAAAGCCTGTTGACCCAGAACTTAAAGTGCCCCCTACAGGTCGGACGACTCATTGAACTAAAACACAGTTAAGATAAATATATTTAGAATTTTGCTAAAAGTTATACCAATGTTATCACAGAATAGCACATTTTTTAGGTTCATAATGTCACTTCCTGTTTGTAATTGATGACATCACACTAGGAAATAACACTGGGCCAAAACTCATCTAATGTCACAAAAATAATGTTGAATTAAATTTAGAGAGTGAAAAAAGTTGTTTAATTGTGTAAATTCTGCATAAACTTTGACTGGAATGAGTGTCCCCGGTGTGATGTCACTTCCTGTCATTCTCTAAAGATTTGTCAACGTTTTCTCCACAAATACCTGCTCGATCGGTGTAAAACGATCATTTATATGTACGACAGATATAAATACACCAACTAAAGTCCAAAGTTGAAAATCGTAGAAACCTGTTTTACGCATTTTAAAAAATGAAACAAAAACAGTTAGAACCAAGAACTGAAACCAGGTCCAGCCCAGAACTCATTTCAAACGTCGCGTTCACATTTGTCCTTGTTTGGTCCTGGATGGAGCTCAGTTTAGTCCAGATGCAGACTTGGTTTGGTGCCGTTTTAGTCCTGGTTCAGCGCTGGTCTCGTCTGTGTTTAGTTCCAGGTTTAGTTCCAGGTTTAGTCCCGGTTTTAACGTGGTGTTTGTACGAGTGGGAAATCGGGTCCAAACAAGTCCAAGGGTGTCTTCACATTGGCACATTCGCCACGTCAAAAACGTGGGATTAAACTAGGACAAAACACAAAACTCAACTTGGACTAGATCAGGACTAAACGGGCAAAATCGGCTCATTTTCATTGACGTGGACGTGGTTTGGTCCTGGTCTCGTCGAGGTTTTAGCTCCGGGTTCCGTCCTGGTTTGGGCCGCGTTCACCACATCGGAGTTCGGAACTAAAACTGGGACTAAACCAGGACTAAACAAGGACGAGAACAGGACCGACCGCATCCACGTCTGGATTCAAATGGGCTCGATTCAGGACCTAAATGGCACCCTCAACCAGGACTAGAACTGGACCAAACCAAGCTCCATCTGGACTCAAACTGGGCCCAAGCGCTTAGTCCCAGTTTTTGCCGTGGTGAACGTGCACCGCAAGTACTTAAACCAAGACTTAAACCAGGACTTAAACCAGGACTTAAACCTAAAGCTCATCCGCCGCCCACAAACAAGCACCAAGCGGAACCCGTCATTTCACCTGTCAGTTCAGTCATAATATTTAGCCTTTTCCATACTGCCTTCGCCTTGTTTACCGCCAATTTATTTGTCATTTTGCAACAGTGTTTTCTGCAACACCCCTGCGCGGTTAGCAATTAGCTGCGGCGCGGCGTTTTCCTGTGGGAGAGGGAGGGCCCGAGCTAAGGCTAAAAAACATGAGGCGCGGTGCAAGGTAGAGTCGACTAATTTCCCTCAGGACAAGCCAGCGACGCCCCACACACACACACGTACACACACGCACACACACACACACACAAGTTTACGAATGCAAAAACGTATAGAGCCATAGTCGTACACGATATGCGCTACGCTCCGACTTTGATGAACTCCCGAGAGAGCGGGCAGGAGGGCCGGGTGGGAGCTCCGTGTGATAATGAGCTGCCTGTCCCTCCAGTTCACTTAGAGCCACACCGACCGCACTGACATTTATAGGCAATTAGTGACTGCCTGTTAAAAAGTGACTGGACTTGTTTGCATGGCGCTGCCGCTGTAGGATAACGCTGTAGACGCGGCAAACAGAGAGAGGAACGAGGGAGGAACGAGGGAAGGAACCAGAGAAGGAACCAGAGAAGGAACCAGAGTGGGAAAGGGCAATTTGACACTTGATAATGAGCACGACATGAGGTGGTAATTGAGTCATTTGTAGTTGTTTAATGGCAGTGTTCGGGGAGGATACTTTGAAAATGTTATTACTTACACATAGCTACACAGGTTTAAAATGTAATATATTACACTACTTAGTTACCGCCTCAAGAAAGTAGTCACATCGCTTTGGGAATACTTTATTTCACACGGTATAAATGAATCAAGTATGTGCTTTTTCATGACTTAAATAAACGGTAAAGTGGCTCAAACTATGTCCACTATGAGCTGTTTATGTCTGCAGAAAGTCTGTTTATGTTTGTCATCCTTCTTCTCAAAAACTCAAATGGCTCTGTTGCACCTGGTGATGTCATAAGGTGGCGCCCTGCTTCTCCAGGAAGTGCTCCTCGGAGTTTTTCATGTTCTTACACTTTCCCGTGATTCTTTCAGCTCTTAATAACTTCAAACTTAGACTCTTGACAATGAGCTTCAGGTGGTGTAAGACACAACGGCCCAGAAAGTGCTTGTTATCCATAATAAGATTCACTCGTTCCCTAAAATAAACCACATGGGAAACAACCTGTCTTTAGTTTTAATGACCCAATGAAGAGAACACGGTCCAAACTTCAGCCCTGAGGCGGCGACAGTGTCAACAGCTCATTGTTTATGGAGATCTCCAGAGGTCTGCGCGGCCATTAGCGAAAACTGAGGAAAAACAAGTCATACCGCCGCGTTAATATGGACATTGAAATCTACAATGATAAAAACGACTACATAGTTTAGGACGCAAAAAAGACGATTTCCTCAAACGATTGATTGACGGAACTTTCATAAGACACTGCAAAAACAGAAATCCTCAAACGTTAGACCTGATCGTTGGGCCTCAAATGTAAAGAAATAAAGAAAGTAGATACAGATTGAACATACAGAGATCATTATATTGCATTACGTCCAGGCCCTCGGGACCACAGTAGGTTCAAACCCGATCCAGACCAAGTCCAAACCTTCGCGAAATGTGACTTGACACTTGAAAAGAATGATCGACGGGTAGAATAAAAGGTAAAATTGAAAATAATCTGAAATAAATGAGAAATATGAACAACAACGGTTGATTTGACATGATATTTGCCCTTTACTTGTGTTTTGCCCTGATTCGAACATGGCATCACTCCTCAGGTGGTGTGTCTCTGATTAATGCCTTACCTCACGCTCTCCCTCAGTCGCCCGTTATGCTCTCCCGTCCGCCCCCCTGCGCCCCCCCAGCAGAAACAATGCCCGTGTGAGCCGCGAGCATGGCATCACGCGCGGCCGCTCTCACCCGGTCTTCGTGATCCGCCGCGTTTAGCTTGGACGGCGTGAGCGACATCAGGCCCGACGGCAACAACGTACGGCTCAAACCATCAGGCGGATTCGTGAAAAGTAATTCCACGGTTACCAAAAATTACAACGCAGCGATATTCAGCGTGAATTGAAAGACAAATCTGTGAAATGTGAAATTTAAGTCCATATGAAGGTCTAATAATCACTTTTGTTTGATGGTAAAGAACCTGTCGTAGTTTTACATCCGGGAAGTTGCAGTTTGTGAAGAAATCTTGAAAAGTAAAACGACAGGAAGTGCTCCGTGATGTCATCAATGTGCGACGTGCCATTGAAAACACACGTCCGAAATGTCCACCCTCGACCCCTGACCCCTCCTTCGCTCACAGTCCTGCACTTCCAGCAGACTTCATAGTGAACTCAATCACAGAGCCGACACTGAGCTCACTGCATTCTCCTCGCCGCGGGTCATGTGACTCTGGCGTCCGGAAAACAACTCTTAATATATTTATTTATATATTTTTTAAGAAAACGGAAGTTAAGATTAAAAGATTGTTTTCTGTAGTTGTGTTCAATAGAGTGTAGTCTTCGTGCCAGACTGGACCAGGACTAAACAGACTAAACAGGACTAAACAGACTAACCAGGACTAAACCAGACTAACAGGACTAACAGGACAACGGACTAACGGACAGAACCAGGGCTGAACCAGGACTAAACCAGGAGTAAACAGGAGTAAACCAGAGTAAACCAGGACTAAACGGGCTGAACCAGGACTAAACCAGGATAACAGGACTAACCAGGACATCAAACCAGGACTGAACCAGGACTAAACCAGAACTAAACCAGGACTAAACAGGATAAAACAGAGCTAACAGGACTAACCAGGACTAACCAGGACTAAACCAGGACTAAAACCAGGGCTGAACCAGGATTAAAACCAGGGCTGAACCAGAACTGAACCAGGACTAAACCAGGACTAAACAGGAAAAACCAGGACAAAAACCAGGGCTAGAACCAGGACTAAACCAGGACAAACAGGCCCAGGACTAAACCAGACTTTAAACCAGGGACTAAACAGGACTGAACCAAGGACTCCAGGACACCAACAGCGCAACCAGGACTAACTCGGACAAAATGCCCAGGCTGACAAGGACTGAACCATGGACTAAACACTAAACCCAGACCTAACAGCACTCCACCTGACCTGACACACATCCTATCACAGCAGGGCTACACCGAGGAGTTGACCATGGACTAAACCGGTACGTCTAAACAGTGAGGAATGTAACCCAGACTTAACCCAGACTAATCAGCGAATGACCTCTTCAGTTCTAATTGGATTGAACCGGATCGTGATGAATGGAAGATGAATCAGTCAAGACACAATTTGATCTTCATACGAACATTTACAATGATTTCTCAGAACTATTATATTACCATGGTAAAAAGGATACGTACTATTATTCATTTGGTGTTGAAAATGACAAATCGAAATCACCATCGAAACTCAAGTGTATTTCTTCAGCATTCAGCACCAGGGCTAAACCAGGACTAAACCAGGAACCAGGACCGACTAGACCAGGGCTGAACCAGGACAGATCCAGCTCTAACAGAACTAATTAAACCAAGACTAAACCAAGAAGAACCAGGACCAGATGAGGACTACATTGAACCAAGCCTAAACCAGGACTAAATCAGGACAGCATCAGGACAAAACCGGACTAAAACCAGAATAAAACTAGAATAAAACTAAACAAAAACCAGGAATAAAACCAGACTAAAACCAGACTAAAACCAGGAATAACCAGGACCAAATGAGGGCTAAACCAAGACTAAACTATAACTAAATCAGGACCAAATAAGAGCTAAAGAAGAACTGGATCAGGGCTAAATCAGGAGGACTAAACCATGACAAAAACCCGGACTAAACCAGAACCAGCAGGTCTCCAAAGCGTCAACACAACGCTCCCCTTTATCTGCGGCATTAAATATTCACACTTTTCTTTGTGGCGATCCCATTTTTGACCTCCAACCCTCAAAGCGCGACCTCCCCTTTAACTCGTAACAAAAACACACTATTTTGACACCGCAAAGTCCCGCCCCCTCATTTAACCTGACACTGTCTCTCCCCCGCCCTCGCTCGTCCCCTGATAGACCTCCTTGTTATAATCCCCTCTCTCCCATGAGCCTCTGCTGGACTCGTTAGCTCATACTTTTCCCATGTTTGTTAATTGTAACCGCCTGCCCCTCCCCCACGCGTCACCTGTCGCACTTCTTTGCGAATCTGTTCAAAATAGTTTCTTGAAAGTGGATGGTTGTCAGGGCAATTTGACCGGGTTTGAGTCCACTTTTTATAGTTTCACCTCAAGAAAAATGTGTCCGGTTTCAGGTCTTCAATCGTTCGGCTGGAAATGACGGTTTTGTTCATTTTGTCAATAAAAAAAGATGTGTTTTTGTTTACGAGTTAAAGGGGCGGTCACGGTTTGAGGTTATAATGAATAGTTTTGGTCTAGATTTAGTCAATAATTACTTTCAGTTTGTTGTCATCACTATCCATTATTCAACTGTCGTATGTACTTTATTCACTGCGATGGTAAATGTCCATGAAAAGGGGGTGCGGGGTTAAAAAGGGGAGGGGCTAAAATGTTGATAAATGTTGAAAAATGCACGCACGAGTCGGGAAAAGAACTTGGGAACTTCAGGTAGAAATCTGCTAAAACAGAACATGAACCGATGTAACGTTCGCTGATTACGGTTAAATCTACAACTGATCTTTTCCAAAACAAGTAACGTTGCAGAAAGTCCTGCGACGGCCTTATAAACTACACACCACACATACACACCAATATGTATCGTAATTAAAATAAATAAATGTACATTTCGGGGGCAGGAATTAAACTAAATCCACCAACGAGGCCATTATCAAATCCAAATATTCACCGGTTTTAGTCTTGAAGGTGAAATTGAAACTATTGCACAGTTTGAAGGGGGGAGTTAGCGTTAGCCTCAGCGTTGGCCTCAGCGTTAGCCCCAGCGTTAGCCTCAGCGTTAGCCTCAGAGTTAGCGTGAGCCACGAATCATCACAAACTATGAAAATGTTTTTACCCACCGACAACAATTCGAAAAGATTCTTGTTAGAAAACATGAACACGTGTAAAAGCGTTTCGTGCAGATCGTTAGCGTCAGCGATTAGCGCCGACGTCAGCACGCATGCTAACAACCTCGTAATCAACATTTCTTTGAATCTAACGTTACTTTGGACAATAATGCCAAAAACACAACGGGCGACAGCAGTTTAACAGGAACATGTTTCACTAAACGCCACAAATCGTACAGAAATGAGCGTTACATGGAAACATAAAAAACAAAAACATGCGTCTGCTCAGTTATAATACATTCAAAGTGACGTATGACAGGTTTTTTTTTCTAATTTTGACTTTATTTGGTGTATTCATACCTGTTGTACACATAAATTATAGTATTCCACCGATCGAGCAGGTATTTGTGGAGAAAACGTTGAAAAATCTGTAGAAAATGACAGGAAGTGACATCACTATAGGGACACTCATTGTAAATAAAGTGAAATCAGATTTTGTGTGATGTCATCAATCACAAACAGGAAGTGAAATTATAAACCAAAAAAAATGACCTATTCGGTGATAACATTTGTATAACTTTTATCTAAATTCAAAATATATTTATCTTAACTGCATTTTAGTTCAATGAGTGGTCCGACCTGTAGGGGGCGATACAGCGTAATATCTTTGCCAATGTAATGAGCACATCACAAGTTGTTTATCATCTCGTGTAGTTTTAAGTTCCCGACTCATTAGCGGATATTTTTTGTTAATGTCGTGTGCTCGCTCCCTCCTCCTCCTCCTCCTCTTCTTCCTCCTCCTCCTCTTCCTCCTCCTCCTCCTCCTCCTCCTCCTCCCTCCGGATCATCTGCGTCTCTGTAACTGGCTCTAATTGTCATCATAAGGCCGTCTGCGCTGTCACAACTGGAGAACAGGCTGTGGACCGACAGTGCACCGCCTGCTCCCGAGGCCCCAGGAGGAGGAGTCCCAAAACCTCACACGCACACGCACACGCACACGCACACGCACACACACACAGTCCCACAGGAGAGCCGCTTCTGTAAGTGTAGCTAATGAAGTCAGGGATTGTGTTACCTGGTGCACTGCGGCGACACAAAAATGGTGCACGTCTTTGTTGCCGGTGTGAATTCAAAAATAGGTTGTGAGCGTTAACGGCTGATGAAGAGCGGCTGATGAAGAGCTGCTCATGAGGGCGTCAAAAGTGTCGGGAAGTCAAACACTAATTGATACTAAAAGGATCGATTATTTGTGCAAGTTCATCTCTGTAAACCCAAATAGTGTGTCGTACGAGTCAAATGTGTGTAAGTTTAAGGAAAGTTCATGAGAATGTTGTGTGAGTGAAGTCAGAGTGTAAACATGAGTATAACTTTACTGACATTACTCATTACTGTAACGCTCTTATTAAGGATCACAGGGACTAAACCAGGACTAAACCAGGCTAACCAGGACTAAACCAGGACTGAACCAGGGCTGAACCAGAGCTGAACCAGGACTGAACCAGGACTGAACCAGGACTGAACCAGGACTAACCAGGACTGAAACCAGGGCTGAACCAGACTAAACCAGGGCTGAACCAGGACTGAACCAGGACTTAAACCAGGACTAACCAGGGCTGAACCAGGACTGAACCAGGACTGAACCAGGGCTAAACCAGGACTAAACCAGGACTAACCAGGACTGAACCAGGACTGAACCGACGTAAACCAGAATAAACCAGAACAAAACCAGGACTAAACCAGAACAAACCAGGACTAAACCTGTCTAAAACCAGGTCTAAACCAGGACTAAACCAGGACTAAACCAGGTCTAAACCAAGACTGAACCAGGACTGAACCAGGCTGAACCAGGACTGAACCAGGACTGAACCAGGGCTTGAACCAGGACTGAACCAGGACTGAACCAGGACTAAACCAGGACTGAACCAGGACTGAGCCAGGACTGAACCAGACTGAACCAGGGACTGAACCAGGACTGAACCAGGGACTGAACCAGGACTGAACAGGACTGAACCAGGGCTAAACCAGGACTAAACCAGGACTGAACCAGGGCTAAACCAGGACTAAACCAGGACTAAACCAGGACTGAACAGGCTAAACCAGGATTGAACCAGACTAAACCAGGACTAAACCAGGACTGAACCAGGAAAAAACAGGGCTAAACCAGGACTAAACCAGGACTGAACCAGGACTGAGCCAGAGTGAACCAGGACTGAACCAGGGCTGAACCAGGACTGAACCAGGACTGAACCAGGACTGAACCAGGACTGAACCAGGGCTAAACCAGGACAACCAGGACTGAACAGGGCTAACCAGGACTAAACCAGGGCTGAACCAAGACTGAACCAGGACTGAACCAGGACTGAACCAGGGCTGAACCAGGACTGAACCAGGGCTGAACCAGGACTGAACCAGGACTGAACCAGGCTGAACCAGGACTGAACCAGGACTGAACCAGGACTGAACCAGGGAAAAAACAGGGCTAAACTAGAACTACACCAGACTAAAAAGAATTAAACCAGAACAAAACCAGGACTAAACCAGACAAAAACCAGGACTAAACCAGGACAACCAAGACTAAACAACTGAACAGGACTAAACTGGTCTAACCAGGTCTAAACCAGGACTAAACCAGGTCTAAACCAGGACTAAACCTGGTCTAAACCAGGTCTAAACCAGGACTAAACCTGTCTAAACCAGGACTAAACCAGGAAGTGTAAACCCAGACTTAACCCAGACTAAATCAAATGACCTCTTCAGTTCTAATTGGGATGACAGGATCGTGACGATGGAAGAATGAATCAGTCAAACACATTTGATCTTCACTGAACAGTTTTACATATTCTCAGAACTATTATATTACATGGTAACAAAGGAAGTACTATTTATTTTGTGTGTGAAAATGACAAAATCAAATCACCATCGAAACTCAAGTGTATTTCTCAGCATCAAAATCCAGTTTGAAATGTTTGTGATTTTAGTTCATTTCCATGACAAACAATAACTACTAATAATAGTATTAAATAATGCATTACAGTTAATTCACTCTTCGTCTGTTATTGTAAAACATGCTGGAGCCAGAGCTGCCCTGGGGCTGACTAATGGAAGTGAGGCTGTCACTTTGTGCCACAGCTTCCCGGACCACCACCATCACTCACTCGTCACTCAAACGTGGACACGACGACAGTCTGAACCAATCCTCCAGGATAAACTAATCCACAAAATGCTTTGGTTTCAGACGTGAAAATACTGACAAAGAAACTGGTCAGACAAAATTGTATCATAAAAATCAATGTTTTTTGACAAGTATTTTGCCAATAGAGACAAACGGATCAATGTATCGCCAGAATAAAGCCTTTGCCGTATGTGTCTGAAGTATCTTCATCATATTTGATCTGTATTGGTTTATAAATGAAGCTCAGAAATGACAATGAATAATCTATAATGACAATGACCTCATTTTGTTCATGTTCTCCCTGATATGCACGTCCCACTGGACGGGCCACTAGCAGGGGCCCACAGCAGGGCCCACAGCAGGGGCCCACAGCAGGGGCCATAGCAGGGCCCACAGCAGGGGCCATAGCAGGGGCCACAGCAGGGCCATGCAGGGCCACAGCAGGGGCCATAGCAGGGCCCACAGCAGGGGCATAGAAGGGGCCCATAGCAAGGGCCCACAGCAGGGGCCATAGCAGGGCCATAGCAGGGGGCCATAGCAGGGGCCCACAGCAGGGGCCATAGCAGGGGCCCACAGCAGGGCCAGCAGGGGCCATAGCAGGGGCCATAGCAGGGCCCACAGCAGGGGCCATAGCAGGCGGCCCACAGCAGGGGCCATAGCAGGGGCCCACAGCAGGGGCCATAGCAGGGGCCCACAGCAGGGCCATAGCAGGGGCCCATAGCAGGGGCCCATAGAAGGGGCCCATAGCAAGCGGCCCACAGCAGGGCCATAGCAGGGCCCATAGCAGGGGCCATAGCACAGGGGCCATAGCAGGGGCCCACAGCAGGGGCCATAGCAGGGGCCATACAGGGCCATACAGGGGGCCCATAGCAGGGCCCACAGCAGGGGCCATAGGAGGGGCCCACAGCAGAGGGCCATAGCAGGGCCCACAGCAGGGACCCACAGCAGGGCCCACAGCAAGGGGCCATAGCAGGGCCCAAGCAGGCCATACGGGGCCATAGGGGGCCATAGAGGGCCCACAGCAGGGCCCATAGCAGGGCCCACAGCATGGCCCACAACAGGGGCCCACAGCAGGGGCCCATAGTAGTTCACCTGTGTCTGTTCATTGCTGTTCACATGTGGTTCCCCCCTCCACTCCTCTCAGGTGGTCCTGTTGCAGACACTGCTGATGCTTGTGGAGCTGTGGTTTTGTTTCTAACCCTGGACAAGTGGCGAATCTGCTCTGCACAGAGGAAATCAGATTTCAAAAGATGTAAACCGACAACTTGTGTTTTAAACCGACAACTTGTGTTTTAAACCGACAACTTGTGTTTTAAAGGAATAAATGCTGTTATCGGATAATGTCGGGTATTTAAGGCCAAAGTATCGGTATGGTAAAGTATCAGAACCGATAAAGCTGGTGCCGCCCTAACATTTTTGGTGACGTGCTTCATCTGCAGATGTGCAGCTGTTCTACCACTGAGCCACAAAACCTTCACCTTTCAGTAACTTTTCACCTTTCTCCCCTCGCTCCCTGAGAACCAGCTCAGCCCGACGCGTCTACAGTTTGTACTCTAGATGTGAGTGTGTAGCAGCATGTGTGTAGCAGCATGTGTGTAGCAGCATGTGTGTCCTCCGCATGGTGCCACTCGGGCCCCGTCCCGAGCAGCTGGGCCCTCAATCTGTTCAGGCCCGTCTCTTCTCACTCGGCCCCTCCTCGCCTCGCCATCTCGCCCTCGACCGCGGCAGCACGAGGGCTTTGGCAGGTCCCAAACTGACAGCTCCACAGCAACACAGAACCAGAGAACCGCAGAACCACCGCAACACAGAACCATGGCAACAGAGAACCAGAGAACCACAGCAACACAGATCCACATAACCATAGCAACAGAGAAACACAGCTCCACAGCAACACAGAACCAGAGAACCGCAGAACCACCGCAACACAGAACTATGGCAACAGAGAACCAGAGAACCACAGCAACACAGATCCACATAACCACAGCAACAGAGACACACAGCTCCACAGCAACACAGAACCAGAGAACCGCAGAACCACCGCAACACAGAACCATGGCAACAGAGAACCAGAGAACCACAGCAACACAGATCCACATAACCACAGCAACACAGAAACATAGAACCACAGAACCACAGAACTTCGGCAACAGAGAACCAGAGAACCACAGCAACACAGAAACATAGAATCACAGAACTACTGCAACACAGAGAACTACAGTGCCACAGCACCACAGCAACACAGAACCAGAGAACTACAGTGCCACAGCAACACAGAACTAGAGAACCACAGAACCAGAACCAAAGAACCACAGAACCAGAGAACCACAGCAACAGAGAAACATAGATCCACATAACCACAGAACTACTGCAACAGAGAAACACAGCAACACAGAACCACAGCAAGAGAGAACCACAGCAACAGAGAACCACAGAAACACAGCAACACAGAACCATGGCAACAGAGAACCAGAGAACCACAGCAACACAGAAACATAGAATCACAGAACTACTGCAACACAGAGAACTACAGTGCCACAGAACAACAGCAACACAGAACCAGAGGACTACAGTGCCACAGCAACACAGAACCAGAGAACTACAGTGCCACAGCAACAAAGAACCACAGCAACACAGAACTAGAGAACCACAGAACCACAGAATCACAGAACCACAGAACCACAGAACCACAGAACCACAGAACCACAGAACCACAGAACCACAGAATACACTTAAATGTACCTGTAAATATACAGCAGCATTTTGAAGCTGTGGGCGGGATCAGCCCTGGTCTTTCAGAGGTTAATCATGGACTGATCAGTGATGAGGGAGCTGCAGACAGCTAACAGAACGATTTGAGAGCCCATAAAAGGGCTGTTGGGGTAACAAAGAAGCAGCAGACTTTTTACAGTGTATGACATGATACAATACTACTTTCCTGGTATGTTTTGTAGTAAACTCTCTTCCCGTTGCGGTCCCTGGTCCCCCCTCGTCGACCCGCGGTCCCCGGTGCCCGGCTGTCTGCTCCTGTGACTGATCCGGGGCCGTGCCGGGGTTAAACCTGCGAGGACTGCGCTCGGAGCTGAGGGCCGGCACCATCTGGGCCCCTGCGCCGCCGCGGTGTTGGCCGGTGTCCATATACCTGCGCGGAGGGGTCAGGGGTCACCGCGAGCGCCGCAGCAGATGCCAGTCGAATCCTCCGCGCGCTCGTAATTAGCACGTCACGACACACACTGCGGAAGAACTGATAATATACACAGAACAATACATACATCCACACAACTCAAATAAGTCGACATCATTTTTTGTGTTTAAGACCACACAAGGACAGGGCCGGACCGGGACCGAAGGCAAGGCGAGGACCGGGACCGAAGGCAAGGCGAGTTTATTTGTAGAGACAATTCAAAGTGCTTCACACAACAGGACAAAAAAAAAATCATTAAAATCACAAAGACAAGACAGAAATCACAAAAACCTTAATTTAAAGAAATTTGAAGGTGCCATTTTTATGAAGAGTGCAAATAAGATCATTTCAGTCATTTCAGCCAAACAAAACAGTTTTTAGCTGAGATTTGAACATTGCCAGAGTAGAACCTGTCTCACATCCTCCGGAAGACTTCCAGATTTTAGCTGCATAAAACTGAAACGCAGATTCCCCATGTTTAGTCCTGACTCTGGGCACCAGCAGGAGGCCGGTCCATGTTCAGTCCTGACTCCAGGCACCAGCAGGAGGCCGGACCATGTTTAGTCCTGACTCTGGCACCAGCAGGAGGCCGGTCCATGTTTAGTCCAGACTCCGGGCACCAGCAGGAGGCTGGTCCATGTTTAGTCCAGACTCGGCACCAGCAGGAGGCCGGTCCATTTTCAGTCCTGACTCCAGGCACCAGCAGGAGCCGGACCATGTTTAGTCCTGACTCTGGCCCCAGCAGGAGGCCGGTCCATGTTTAGTCCAGACTCCGGGCACCAGCAGAGGCCGGTGGCCATGTTTAGTCCAGACTCGGGCACCAGCAGGAGGCCGTCCATGTTTTAGTCCAGACTCCGGGCACAGCAGGAGGCTCTCCAGGTCTGTTTAGACACTTTTGATTTGGCAGAGGCTGCTGTGTAGGCTCGTTATATCGACTATTGACATGTTAGAGAGTGCTGACTTTAGATGGGTAACTGCTATTGATTGATCTGACGTGGCTGTTAAAATTCAAATCTGAGTCCATTATTACCCCCAGATTTCTAACTTGATGTGTAGGTTTTAGAGCGAGACTCTGGAGGTGACTGTTAACACTTTCTCTTTGTTTCTGTGGGCCAAAGACGATGATTTCAGTCTTGTCTGAGTTCAGCTGGAGAAAGTCGTTCTTCATCCACACACTGATCTGTTGGATGCAGTGACAGAGTGAATCCACTGGTCCATATTCACCTGTCGTCAGGGAGCGAAACGGGAACCAAATCAAGTCTAAATCAGAACTAAACTGGCTCAGGCCGGGACCAGACAAGAAAAAAAATAACAGCTAATTCTTTTAGACCTTTAAAAATGAAAGTTGAACATTCAGGATTGTTGGCGACTGAAGGTCAAATGAAGTAGATTGTAACATAATTATAACAAGACATCAGACCAAATACTAATACATTTAAGTCATTTTAACAAAAAATAAGGAACATTTTTGAATTCACAGGGTAGAATTATAATTTACTTTTCTTTACAAAGAATGGAGAAATTATACATTTCTAGTCATAAAATTGCTTTTGTTGTATTGTTTTTTTGTTTATTATTCTGTTTTTCCACTGTTGCCCCCTCGAGGGACCTGCTGTCGAGATTTGAGCGTTACAAAAATAAATTGAATTGAATTTAAAAATTTAATTAATTTGACCTTCAC
The DNA here is from genome assembly GCA_015082035.1 of Chaenogobius annularis. Lineage (NCBI taxonomy): Eukaryota > Metazoa > Chordata > Actinopteri > Gobiiformes > Gobiidae > Chaenogobius > Chaenogobius annularis. The sequence goes on from BJKM01000292.1 coordinate 394,349, forward strand.
AAAAAGTAGAATTTGTGTTAAGTATGTATGTAGAATGAAAAACTATTATGGGTTAATATTCTGTATTGTCCAGTAAAAAACTGAGAATCAGGATTTTACTCTCATAAAAATGCGTCATAAATTTCTATTAAATAAACAAATAATGCAAATATATATATATATATATATATATATATATATATATAATATATATATATATATATATATATATATATATATATTATAATATATAGGCCGTGGTTTTAGCCTTGATTTGTCATATCTCCTGATATTCCGAGGGTCATCCAGTTTCTCCAGTGAAATAACATTATGTTCCACTCAATTCAAGAATTTAGAATTGATTCGTTTACAAACTATAATAATTACATTTTTAATTAATCTTAATAAACCTAAACAAAGACTTAATACTGTACTAATTAACTATTTATTTAGCTCTTATTAACCTTACCTGCAAACTGAGCCTTTAATTAGTATTGACTAATCCTTAATACACTCATTTGTTCGAATAAATTAAGTCTTTGTTCGTTGTAATTAAGGAGTAATTAGTAGTTATTATAAAGTGTACCAAAAAGACCACACGATTGCTCTCTATGTAACTGTTCTTGCTTCGTGAAAGTATCAGTGCTTTGCCCGGAATGTCCCGCAGTGAAAAGCATTCGACCGTCTCCGTGAAGCTGATCGGTCCCGTCACAGGTCAGATCTGTGTCAAGGCGAGTCCCCCCCCCCCGAGTCTTCCGCGGTGACACCAGATGTGAGACCATCAGTTGGCAAGATTTTGACCCTGAACTCATCCCCGGCTCGCACAGACCGGACCACTGTCCTCTCCCTCGCTTTCTCTCCATCTTTTTTCCTTTCTTTTTTTCATCCATTCTCTCTCTCTCTCTCTCTCTCTCTCCATTGTTGAGTTCTTCTTGTCCTCGTCGTGAAAAGGCTGACGTCACCGCATTACTTCAGACTGTGGATGAGAAGATGCCGCCCAACACACAGACTCGCTTTATCCGCGTGAAATGACTCGTTTTTAAACCAAAACGACGCACATTTATTATTTACACGTCCATTTCATGCTCCAACGCTATGTTTTTTTTAGAGCTTTACAGTCCAAAAACCTTAAAATAATGCGGTTTGTTTCTCAACACCGTCAATCTAAACCGGTTTTGTTGACCCGAACGATCACGTGACCTTTTAACAGAAAAATATATAAGCATTTAACGCCTTTCAATAGAGTTTATGCAGTCAAAGTGTCAAATATAAGAGTCTACAACTCGGCAGGATATTTAGTTTGTGTCGGACGTCTACAAAACAAAGAAAGAAGCAGAAGTAAACAGTTGTAGAAAACCAGATGAACAATAGGAACGCTGCAGAAAGGGCTCACATTTACCGCTGACACTGACTTTGTGCTCATGTACGTTGAACTTTTGACCTTTCGCTCCTCGAATATGACGTTTCTGAGTCCGTTTGTTGAGGAAATTCATTGTTTTGCGGTGAATTCAAGCGTCCTGAACGAGAAACTGCTTTAGATTTTACCGTATAAAGTTAATTTGAGCAAAAACAACAGTTCCGCAGACAAATACTAGGACAAAAAGTGCAAATATACACATTTTATCAGTTGTGCTGCTCATGATTTTGTCAGTCTGAGGGTAATTTTGCATAACCAAACACAAACCGGAAAGTAAAGCTGTGTTAAATGCCCCTGAAGGACAAACTGCATTGACCCTCATCCTGTGGACCTCTGGAGCCGCAGTGAAAACACTTCTACACTCCTGCGCTCCAAACGTGGACGCTGTGCTCCCCCTGCTGGACAGAACAGGCCACAACGCAATGAAAACTCAATATTTTACATTTCTTGCTGTTGTAATTTGTTCGGTTTTGTGCCTGTCTGGATAAACTAATAAATGTCCTTTGAATCGAAAGTACAGAACATAGTGAAATTGTATCCAAGTGAAAGTAACGTTTCTTTGTGATAATAAAAGAGTTAAAAAAGTATTTGGGGGAAATTTCTGCTCAAAACTGTCTGGACCGAAAGGCTTTTTTATCATTTGAAGTCCAACATTTTAATCCGGATGTGTGATTTAGTTTCGACTCTAGTCCTGGTTTAGTTTCAGCTTTAGTCCAGGTTTAGTTTCGAATCTAGCCCTGGTTTAGTTTCAGCTTTAGTCCTGGTTTAGTTTCGGCTCTAGTTCTGGTTTAGTTTCGGCTCTAGTTCTGGTTTAGTTTCGGCTCTAGTCCTGATTTAGTTTCGGCTCTGGTCCTGGTTTAGTTTCGGCTCTGGTCCTGGTTTAGTTTCGGCTCTGGTCCTGGTTTAGTTTCGGCTCTAGTCCAGGTTTAGTTTCGGCTCTGGTCCTGGTTTAGTTTCGGCTCTGGTCAGGTTTTAGGTTTCGGTTCTGGTCGCTGGCTTAGTTTCGGCTCTAGTCCAGGTTTAGTTTCGTCTCTAGTCTGGTTTAGTTTCGTTTCTAGTCCTGGTTTAGTTTTCAGCTTTAGTCTGGTTTAGTTTCAGCTTTATCGCTGGTTTTAGCTTTCGCTTTAGTCTGGTTTAGTTTCGCTTTAGTCTGGTTTAGTTTCGGCTCTAGTCCAGGTTTAGTTTCGGCTCTGGTCCTGGGTTTAGTTCGGTCTGGGTCAGGTTTAGTTTCGGCTCTGGTCTGGTTTTTAGAGTATCGGCTCTAGTCCAGCGTTTAGTTTCAGGCTCGTGGTCTCCAGGTTAGTATCGGGGCTCTGGTCCAGGTTTGTTTGCGGCTCCTGGTCCTGGTTTTAGTATTCGGCTTAAGTCAGGATTATGGTTTCGGCTCTATGTGCCTGGCGTTTAGTTTCGTCTTCTAGTCTGTTTAGTTCGGGTGTTCGAGATCACTGGTTTAGTTATTCAGCTTAGTCCTGGTTTTAGTTTCCTAGTCTTGTTATAGTTTCGGCTGAAGTCCAGGTTTAGTTATAGACGGCTCTAGTTCTGTGGTTTACTGATTTCAGCTTTTGAGTCCTGGATATATAGTGTTTCAGTGCTAGTCGTGGTTAGTTTCGATTGCTCAGTATTTGTTCCTACTGGTCACTGTTGTTTCGCTTCTGGTCCTGGTTTATGATTAGTTCGGTAGTTCGGCCTACGTGTCCTGGTTTAGTTTTCGGACGCTCTTTTAGTTCGCTCAGTCACGTTTAGTTCGGCTCCTGGTCCTGGTTTATTTCGGCTCTGGTACGCAGGGTTTAGTTTCGGCTCTGGGTCCTGGTTTATAGTTTCGGCTCTAGTCCAAGTTTTAGTTTCGGCTCTGGTCCTGGTTTAGTTTCGGATCTGGTCCTGGTTTAGTTTTCGCGCTTCTAGTCCAGTTAGTTCGCATGCTAGTTTCAGCTTTAGTCCTGGTTTAAGTTTCGGCTTTAGTCTGGTTTAGGTTTGGCTTAGTCCTGGTTTAGTTTCGGCTCTTGTCCTGGTTTAGTTTCGGCTCTAGGTCTGGTTTAGTTTCCTTTAGTTGTTTAGTTTCGGGCTCTAGTCCTGGCTTAGTTTCAGCTTTAGTCTGGTTTAGTTTCGGATCTAGTCCTGGTTTAGTTTCAAGCTTTAGTCCTGGTTTAGTTTTCAGCTTTAGTCTGGTTTAGTTCGGCTCTAGTCAGGTTTTAGTTTCAGCTTTAGTCGCTGGTTTTTTAGTTTTCAGCTTTAGTCTGGTTTCAGTTTCGGCCTCTAGTCCTGGTTTAGTTCGTCTCTAGTCCTGGTTTAGTTTCGGCTCTGGTCCAGGTTTAGTTTCGCTCTGTCTGGTTTAGTTCGGCTCTAGTCGAGGTTTAGTTTCGGCTTGTCCGGTTTAGTTTTCGCTCTTGGTCCTGGTTTTAGTTTAGGCTCTGTCACGGTTTAGTGTCGGCTCTTGGTCCTGGTTTAAGTTTCGGCTTCTAGTCGCTGGTTTAGTTTCGGCTCTAGTCCTGGTTTAGTTTCGGCTCATATCTGGTTTAGTTTCGGCTCTTAGTCTGGTTTAGTTTCGGCTCTAGTCCTGGTTTAGTTTCAGCTTTAGTCCTGGTTTAGTTTTCGGCTCTAGTCCTGGTTAGTTCGCTTAGTCTGGTTTAGTTTCAGCTTTAGTCCTGGTATAGTTTCAGTTTATCCTGGGTTTAGTTTCGGCTCTAGTCCTGGTTTAGTTTCGGGCTCTAGTCTGGTTTAGTTTCGGCATCTAGTTGGTTTAGTTTGGTTCTAGTCTGGTTTAGTTTTCAAGCTTTTAGTCCTGGTTTAGTTTGGTTGCTAGTCTGATTTAGTTTCGGCTCTATCTTGATTTAGTTCTTTAGTCGCTGGTTTAGTTTCGGCTTCTAGTCCTGGCTTAGTTTCAGCTTTAGTCTGGTTTATTTCGGCTCTAGTTCAGGTTTAGTTCGGCTCTGGTCTGGTTTTTAGTTTGGCTCGGTCCAGGTTTAGTTTCGGCTTGGTCCTGGTTTTAGTTTCGGCTCTGGTCCTGGTTTAGTTTCGGCTCTAGTCCTGGTTTTAGTTTTCAGCTTTAGTCGCTGGTTTAGTTTCGGCTTTATGTCTGGTTTAGTTTCGGCTGTCTAGTCCTTGGTTTAGTTCGGCTCTAGTCTGTTTAGTTTTCAGCTTTAGTCCTGGTATAGTTTGGCTTTAGTCCTGGTTTTAGTTTCGGCTCTAGTCCAGGTTTAGTTCAGCTTTAGTCCTGGTTTTAGTTTCAGCTTTTAGTCTGGTTTAGTTTCGGCTCTAGTCTGGGTTTAGTATGTCTCTAGTCCTGGTTTAGTTTCGGCTCTGGTCAGGTTAGTTGTCGGCTCTAGTCCTGGTTTAGGTTTTCGCTTCTATTCCTGGTTTAGTTTGGCTCTAGTCTGGTTTAGTTTGCGGCTCTAGTCCTGGTTTAGTTTAGTTTAGTCCTGGTTTAGGTTTGCGGCTCTAGTCCGGTTTAGTTCTGGCTCTAGTCCTGGTTTAGTTTGCTAGCATGGTATTTTCAATTTATGCCTGGTTTAGTTTCGCTCTAGTCTTGGTTCTGTTCGCCTCTAGTCTGGTTTAGTTTCGGCTCTAGTTCCTGGTTTAGTTTCGGCTCTAAGTCTGGTTTTAGTTTTCAGCTTAGTCCTTGGTTTAGTTCGGTTCTAGTTCTGATTTTAGTTTCGGCTCTAGTTCTGATTTAGTTTCCTTTAAGTCCTGGTTTTTGTTAGTCTCTTGTCGTTAGCCTTTAGTTCCTGCTGGTTGTCGTTTTGGAGTTTCAGCTTAGTCCCTGGTTTAGTTTCGGCTTCTAGTCTGGTTTAGTTTCAGCTTTAGTCCTGGTTTATTTCAGCTTTAGTCCTAGGTTTAGTTCGGCTCTAGTCCTTTTAGGTTTCGCTTAGTCGTAGTTTCTTAGTCCTGGTTTAGTTTAGCTTTAGTCCTGGTTTTAGTTTTCGGCTCTTAGTCCTGGTTAGTTCTGGCTCTAGTCGTGGTTTAGTTTCAGCTTAGTGACTGGTTAGTTTCGCGCTTTAGTCGCTGGTTTTAGTTGGTGTCGGTTATTCTCTCTAAGTCCTGTTTAGTTTTTGCTAGTTCTTAGTTGTAAGTTTCCAGCTCAGTCCTGGTTTAGTTTCGAGCTGTTGTCCTTGGGGTTTAGTTTTCGAGCTCTTAAGTCTGGTTTAGTTTCGGCTTAGTCTGGTTTAGGTTTCGCTCTGAGTCGGCGGTAGTTCGGCTCTGGTCCTGGTTAGTTTCGGCTCTAGTCCAGGTTTAGTTTCGGTCTGGTCTGGTTTAGTTTCGGTCTGGTCCATGGTTTAGTTTCGGGCTAGTCCTCAGGTTTAAGTTTCGGCTCTTCCTGGTTTAGTTTCGGCTTCTGTCCTAGTTTAGTTTCGGCTCTGTACCTGTTTAGTTTTGGCTCTAGTCATTCGTTGGTCTGGTTTAGTTTCAGCTTGGTCGCTAGGTTTTTGTTTCGGCGCGTCCTGTTAGTCTGGTCTTTAGTGTTCGCTCTTGGTCCTGGTTTAGTTTCATCTCTTGTCCTGTTTAGTTCGGACTTTAGTCCTGGTTTAGTTTCGGCTCTGTCTGGTTTAGTTTCGACTGCCTGAGTCTGGTTTAGCTTACTCGGTCTTAGTTTCGGGTTCGTGTCCTGGTTTTAGTTTTCGGCTCTGCTCCTGGTTTAGTTTCGGCTCTGGTCCTGGTTTAGTTTTTCGCTCTATTCCTGTTAGTTTCAGCTTTTAGTCTGGTTTTAGTTTCGGCTCTAGTCCTGGTTTAGTTTCCGGCTCTAGTCCTGAATTTAGTTTAAGGCTTCTAGTCTGGTTTGTTCAGCTTTAGTCCTGGGTTTTAGTTTCGGGGCTCTAGTCCAGTTTGTTTCAGCTTAGTCTGGTTTAGTTTTCAGCTTTAGTCCTGGTTTAGTTTCGGCTCTAGTCCTGGTTTAGTTTGGCTCTAGTCCTGGTTTAGGTTTTCGGCTCTACGTCCTGGTTGTTTCGGCTCTAGTCCTGGCTTAGTTTAAGCTTTTAGTCCTGGTTTAGTTTCTGGTCTAGTCTGGTTAGTTTCAAGCTTAGTCGTGGTTTAGTTTCAGCTTTACGTCTGGTTTAAGTTTCGGCTCTAGTCGCAGGTTTAGTTTTCAGCTTTTAGTCCTAGTTTAGTTTCAGCTTACGTCTTAGGCTGAACTGGCTGAGCAACTTAACACTTCTACTGCCAGGTTTTGGAGTGTGGACACCCCCAGCATTCATTTTTGGTGTCCCAACGGTGGTCCACTCCGCACCAAACCTGGAAGCGGGGAGGATTGTTCGCGTATTGCCTACGCCCACTCCCAGACACCCTCATCAGTTCCAGGAACAGGGATGTTCACCAGGCTATTTGGAATCCAACCCGAAAAGCTTGCTGGAAACAGACGGCGTCTCTGCCGCTACATTTAAGACATTGGCACGAGAGTTAACCCCCGTCTTCACAGACAATTTTTAACAGCCTCCCTTGGGTCATGCCATGTCCCAGCCTGCTTTCAAGTCTGCCATCATTGTCCCTGTCCCCAAGAAAGCCGGATCACTGGACTTTAATGACTACAGGCCTGTGGCGGCTGACAGTCTGTAGTCATGAAGTCATTTGAACGGCCTGGTCTGCGCCCACCTCAAGTCCTTCACCTCCTCCGCTGCTGGACCCCCTGCAGTTCGCCTACAGAGCTAACAGGTCTGTGGACGACACCATCAACCTGGCACTCCACTTCATCCTGCAGCATCTGGACTCGCCCGGGAACCTACGCCAGGATCTCTGTTTGTGGACTTCAGCTCTTGCGTTTCAACAACCATCCTCCCTGCTGCTGCTTCCAGGACAAGCTCTCACAGCTCAACGTGCCTGACTCCACCTTGCAGGTGGGCATCACTGACTTCCTGACGGATCGGCGCAGTGGGTGCGGCTGGGGAAGAATGTCTCAGACACCTCGGACTATCAGCACAGGAGCTCCACAGGGCTGGTGTACTTTCTCCTCTGCTCTCTCCCTGTACACAACACTGCTGCACCTCCAGCCACGCACTCCGTAAAACTCATCAAGTTTGCGGACGACACCACCCTCATCGGGCTCATCTCGGACGGGGATGAGTCCGTCTACAGGAGGGAGGTGGACGGCTGGTGTCCTGGTGGCAGCGGTAACAATCTGGAGTTCAACGCCCAGAAGACAGTGGAGATGAATCGTGGACTTCAGGAAAGCCACAGCCCGCCCAGCCCCCCTATCATGCAGACTCCCCATCACAACTGTGGACTTCCTTCCGCTTCCTGGGCACCACCATGCACCCAGGACTTTTCCAAAAAGTGGGAAGGCCCCTCCAATCAAAGGGCCCCTCCTCATCAAGAAGGCCCAGCAGAGGATGTACTTTCTGCGGCAGCTGAGGAAAGCCAAGCTCCAGCCGCAGATGATGGTGGGCAGTTCTACACGGCCATCATTGAGTCCATCCTCAACCTCCTATCACCGTGTGGTACGCTGGGAGCCACAGCCAGGGACAAACAGAGACTACAGCGCATCTGTGCGCTCTGCTTGAGAATGGTGATCGGCTGCAGACTTTCCATCTCTGGCAGGAACCTGTACGTCTGCCAGGGTCTTCTGGACGAGCAGGTCGGATCAACAGCTGAACCCTTCTGCAGCCTGGAGATGGTCTGTTTTGAACCACTCCCCTCAGGCAGGAGGCTACGGTCCATCGCGGACCAGAACGCTCCCGCGCACAAGAATAGTTTCTTTCCCTCTGCTGTTGGACTCATGAACACTTGAAAACACCTGTCACTTTAACTGCAAATATTCATCACTCACTGGCACTGTCACTTCTGCACTATAACTTTAAACATAACTGTAACTTGTGTACATAGAAATGCCTATCTTTATTTTTTTGTATAGTATTCTTTAAATTGTTTCTAATGCATGCCCTTTTTTGATTGGAATATATGTTGTTTTATTATTAGCTCAGTGTTTTAATGTTGCACCGTGGCCGAGCCAGAAGTTCTACGTTTTTGAATTTTTGTTGAATTGACAATGGCAATAAACTCTTTCTGATTCTGATTCTTGACTTCTGTATCTGATTTTGATCAGCTTTAGTCCTGGTTAGTTTGGGCTCTAGTCCTGGGTTTAGGTTTGCGGCTCTAGTCCGAATTTAGTTTCGGCTCTAGTCCTGGTTTCAGTTTCCAGCTTTAGTCTGGTTTTAGTTTTCGGCTCTAGTCAGGTTTAGGTTCAGCTTTAGTCCTGGTTTAGTTCAGCTTTAGTCCTGGTTTTAGTTTCGGCTCTAGTCCTGGTTTAGTTTCGGCTCTAGTCCTGGTTTAGTTTTCTGCTCTACGTCCTGGTTTAGTTTCGGCTCTAGTCCTGGTTTTAGTTCAGCTTAGTCTCTGGTTTAGTTTCCGGCTCTAGTTGGTTTAGTTTGGCTCTAATCTGGTTTAGTTGGTCAAGGTCGTGGATTTCGTAAGCCTTTTAGTTCCCTTAGTAGCTGTTTAGGGTTTAGTTTGTTAGGTGCGGCTTCTAGTCTGGAGTCGGTCTGCCTGTTTAGTTCAGGCTGTTAAGTCCTGTTTAGTTTCAGTTACTGGTTAGCTTCGCTCGTCCTTTTGTTTTTCGGCTTCTAGTCCTGGGTTTAGTTTCAGTGTCTGATCGGTAGTCCTGTTTTTCGGAGTCGTTATTCAGCTTATCCTGTATTTCGCTTACCTGGTTTATCGGTTTAGTCCTGGTTCTTCGTAGTCGCTTTAGCGGTCTATCTGAGTTTCTTCTAGTCCTGTTAGGTTCACTTAGCCGTTTTAGTTTCGTGCTATTTAGTTTCGGCTCGTCCTGGTTTAGTTTCCTTGTGGTACGTGTCTGGCAGTTTCAGTGTCGGTTTGTTGGTAGTTGTTTTATCAGCTTTAGTCCTGGTTAGTGTTTCGCTTTAGTCTGGTTTTAGTTTCGGCTCTAGTCCAGGTTTAGTTTCAGCTTTAGTCCTGGTTTAGTTTCAGCTTTAATTCCTGGTTTAGTTTCGGTCTGTGGTCGTTTCGTCAGTCCTGGTTTAGTTTCGGCTCTAGTCCTGGTTTAGTTCGCTCTAGTCCTGGTTTAGTTTCAGCTTTAGTCTGGTTTAGTTTGCTCATGTTGTTCTAGTTGGCTTCTGAGTCGTTTAGTTTCGAGCTCTCAGTCCTGTTTTAAGTTTCGTCTTGTCCTGGTTAGTTTTCGGCTCTAGTCATGCTTAGTTCAGCTTTAGTCCTGGTTTAGTTTCGGCTCTGGTCCTGGTTTAGTTTCGGTCTTGGTCCAGGTTTAGTTTCGGCTCTGTCCTGGTTAGTTTCGGCTCTAGTCAGGGTTTAGTTTCGGCTTTGGTCCTGGTTTAGTTTCGGCTCTTAGGTCTGTCGGTTTAGTTTTCGGCTCTAGTCCTGGGTTTAGTTTCGGCTCTAGTCCTGGTTTAGTTTCGGCTCTAGTCCTGTTTAGTTTCAGCTTTAGTCGGTTTTAGTTTCGGCTCTAGTCTGGTTGTTTTGGCTCTGTCTGTTTAGTTTCAGCTTCAGTCTGGTTTAGTTTCGGATTCTGGTCCTGGTTTAGTTTCGGCTCTGTCCTGGTTTAGTTTTTTTTTTTTTTTTTTTTTTTTCTTTTTTTTTTTCGGCTCTGGTCCTGGTTTAGTTTCGGCTCTGGTCAGGTTTAGTTTCGGCTCTGTCCTGGTTTAGTTTCCGGCTCTAGTCCAGGTTTAGTTTCGGCTCTGGTCCTGGTTTAGTTTCGTCTCTGGTCGCAGGTTTAGTTTCGGCTCAGTCCTGTTTCAGTTTCGGCTCTAGGTCTGGTTTAGTTTCGAGCTCTAGTCTCGGTTTAGTTTCGGCAACTCTGTCTGGTTTTAGTTATCTTCTGGTTTAGTCTGGTTGCTCTCAGCTTGTCCGGTTTAGTTTCGGCTCTTGGTTGGTTTAGTTTTCGGATCTGGTCTGGTTTAGTTTTCGGCTCTGGTCTGGTTTAGTTTCGGCTCTGGTCCTGGTTTAGTTTCGGCTCTGGTCCAGGTTTAGTTTCGGCTCTGGTCCTGGTTTAGTTTCGGCTCTAGTCCAGGTTTAGTTTCGGCTCTGGTCCTGGTTTAGTTTCGGATCTGGTCCTGGTTTAGTTTCGGCTCTAGTCCAGGTTTAGTTTCGGCTCTAGTTTCCTGTTTCACACTGTCAACTTTGACAACATTTTTACCTTTGATTGACTTGTGGGTGTGGCTTCTGAGACAGTTTGGGTGCTTTGAGGTCTGTAGTCGGATGTAGTCCCTTCAATCACCACTAGGACGTTTGCAAGGCTCTTCTGGGCCTGGATGGTTCCATTATAGTCATGGGTCTGAAGTGACATGACAGACTTGTTGCTACTGCCATCTTGAGGACAAAAGCTGCATGCTCATTGTGGGCTGTGTCAACAAAGCGTCGCAAACCAGGCTGAGCTGTTTGTTTCCGCTCGTTAGCAGCTAATGCTAATGCTAGTTTACACATTACTGCGTGGCTATGCTAATAAACATTAGCCTACTCGCAGTTTTGAGGAGCCTCATTTCCAACTGTCCGAGTGTTATATTTTAGGCTCAGACACAAAGTCTGTGCTCTTGAAAGCTTTGAGGGCGTGTCCGGTGCGGAGGGCGTGTCCGGTGCGGAGGGCGTGTCCGGTCCACAAGCGTTCGGATCAAAACCATTAACTTCTGTCTTCTTCTAGTATCGGCCCTTTTCCTTTTCAGTTCCTCCGCTCCGTCTTCTTGGAACACTCTCCGGTCGGAAGCTAGATTGCCTGGTCTACTTTCTGTCAACATGTCAACATTTTACAGTAAAACTAGAGCGCTTTACTGCCCTTTATGTAATCTGTTAACGCGCCTTAATGCTCGGCCCACCTTGAATTAGAAACCTCGTTCTCAACGGGCGTTTTCCTGGCTCGACGACGGTCAAATGTTACACAGTGCAGCTTTAACGAATACGATATTTCACGGCACTTGCAAAAGAAGTCAAAGGAAGCCACATTTTTATTGTTCCCATTCATCTTTATTCACAACACGAATCTACGGGCGCGTGCGGGGGGCCGGTGGTCTACATTACGACTTGAGGTAAGAAAAGAGAAAACTAACACGTCGGAACTTTTTGGTCTGCGTCTGCATCTTCGTCTCCGGCGCGTCGCTAGTGGTCGCACCCGAACAGCTCGGTGGAGACCCGGTGCTGCTCGGGCAGAGCTCGCCCGGCGACCATCAACATCACGCTGTCGAAACGGTAGAAGTGATTCCCCACGACGACCTTGAGCCCGCCGGGTCCGCACATGGCCGCGTCCACCTTCTTGAACAGGGCCAGCGGGCGCTCGTTGGTGGGCTCGCGCGGGCTCACCTTCATGTCCACCTCGAATATCTTATTTCCTGCGAGAAAGAAAGGATCGATGGGCGAATGAGTGTGTTCTTGTATCGTATTGTCGTGCTGTTTTACTCCTCTTCTCGTGACAAGTTTAGGTTTGGGTTTAGATCGAGTTTAAGTTTAGTTTAGGCTTAGTTTTAAGTTTAATTTTAGTTTTCAGTTTTAGTTTCAGTTTTAGTTTCAGTTTTAGTTGAGTTTAATTTTTGTTTTAGTTTTAGTTTAGTTTTAGTTTAGTTTTAGTTTAATTTTAGTTTAGTTTTTAGTTTTAGTTTTCAGGTTTAGTTTAGTTTAGTTTAGCTTAATTTTAGTTTAGTTTAGTTTTAGTTTAGTTTTAGTTTTAGTTTTAGTTTTAGTTTTAGTTTTAGTTTTAGTTTTAGTTTTCATTTTCATTTTCATTTTCATTTCAATTTTAGTTTAGTTTAGTTTTAGTTTGGTTAAGTTTAGAATAGATACTTTTAGGTTTAGTTTAGTTTTAAGTTGAATTTTAGTTTAGGTTAGTTTTGGTTAAGTTTTTAGTTTTTAGTTTAGTTTAGTTTTAAATTTAATTTTAGTTTAGTTTTAGTTAAGTTTTTAGTTTAGTTTTAGTTTGGTTTAGTTTAGATTAGATTAATTTTAGGTTTAGTTTAGTTTAGTTTTAAGTTGAATTTTAGTTTAGTTTAGTTTAGGTTAAGTTTTTAGTTTAGTTTAGTTTAGTTAAGTTTTTTGTTTAGTTTTAGTTTTCAGTTTTAGTTTAGTTTAGTTTAGTTTAATTTTAGTTTAGTTTTAAGTTTAATTTTAGTTTAGTTTAGTTTTAGTTAAGTTTTTAGTTTAGTTTAGTTTAGTTTTAGTTTGGTTTAGTTTTAGTTAAGTTTTTAGTTTAGTTTAATTTTAGTTTTGTTTAGTTTTAGTTCAGTTTTTAGTTTTTAGTTTAGTTTAGATTAGATTAATTTTAGTTTTGGTTTAGTTTTAGTTTAAATAACCAGTAAGTAATGAAACAATGAAACACAAATGTGAAATACTCATGATCTGTTGCCAGATTTATCTTGTTGGAACCTTAAAGTTGCAACTGTTCGATGATTTGGCGAATTAGAAGAAGAACAAAACCACTTCACTTTTTACTCGTTTCTCTGTTTCTTGAGTGACACGTTTGACTTTTCTTTACTCTTTTCTCTTTTGCGCTCGAGGCGTTCTTTGCGCTCAGGGTCTTCTCCTTCGGCCACGCCCTCGTTCCTCGTAAAGGGTCTCCGTTGCAGACCCTGTGTCACCGTGCCGTACCTTGGATGAAGTGAGCGATGTGATGATCCTCGCAGACGAAGGCCGCGTCCACGTGCCCGTCCACGCCCAGCTCTTCCTTCACCGTTTTGGGGTAACCGTCCAGGTGCGCGTGGGGCTCCGCGACCTTGTACACGTGCACGTGGTCGTCCTGCAGAGGGGGACTTTTTCAGGGGGACTTTTTCAAGACTTACTAACTCTTTATAACAACTTTAAGATCGCCTTAATAACGCTCAAAGAAAGACTTAATAAATAGTTTATAAAGATGATTCAGGCTTTGTTACTACTTAAAAGAATCAATGTCATTTGGGAAACCTGAATCATGACAGGTTTTTACGTTTCTTTGGACTTTATTTGGTGTATTTATGCCTGTCGTACATATACATGATAGTTTTACTCCAGTCGAGCAGGTATTTGTGGAGAAAATGTAGAAAAATCTGTAGAGAATGACAGGAAGTGACATCACACTTGGTGCGCTCGTTCCAGTCAAAGTTTTTTTTGCCCAGTGGTTGCTGGGTAATGTCCGAGTGTGATGTCATCGATTACAAACAGGAAGTGAAGTTTTAAACCTATAATGATTATTCTGGGGCAAAATCTTTATCATTTTTTCCAAAATTCAAAATATATCTATCTTAACTACATTTTAGTTTAATGTGTCGTCCGACCTGTAGGGGGCACTTTAAGTCTTTGTTTATACTTTATTGGGGCTTATTAAGGTGTAGTTATTATAAAATCCTTATTACGTATACTTTAGGGTCTTTTCTGATGAAATGTCCCTTGTTCACCAAGCTAAAACTGTGACTTTGTGCCATCCATTATAATATGTATATATGTATATACATATATATATGTATATACATATATATATATATATATATGTGTGTGTGTGTGTATATATAAATATATGTATATTATATATATATGTATATAATATATATATTATATATATATATAATATACATATATATACATATATATGTATATTATATATATCTATGTATATATATGTGTGTGTGTGTATATATAAATATATGTATATTATATATATATAATATATATATATATATAATATACAGCACACTAAATTAGATGTATTGACTATAGTGCATCTTTACTTCATCCCTGATGAAAACTCAAGGATGTGGAATTGACTACTGACTTGCCCGCGTACCCCTGGTTGGGAAACACTTGTATTGTGTGCGTTTTAATCGTTTTATGTGGACCACTTTTGAGTCTGAAAGTTTGAACTGAAGTGTGTGTGAGCGTGCCTTGATCATGTAGAGGTGGTCGTCGTATGAGAACACTGCGTCCACGTCGCTGTGCAGCTCTTTGAAGGCGTGCTCGATGTTGTCCACGGCAACCGTGTCATTGCCCTCGTCTTTTTGGAGGAAGTGGTGATCTGAGAAATGAGAAAAGCGACAAGTTAGAGAATGACATCGGTCAAGACAATGTCGGTCAAGACAATGTCGGTCAAGACAACCTGGAGCCAAACCTGGAGCTAAACCTGGAGCCAAACCTGGAGCTAAACCTGGAGCCAAACCTGGAGCTAAACCTGGAGCCAAACCTGGAGCTAAACCTGGAGCCAAACCTGGAGCTAAACCTGGAGCCAAACCTGGAGCTGAAACCTGACGCCAAACCTGGAGCCAACCTGGAGCCAAACCTGGAGCTAAACTGGAGCCAAACCTGGAGGTAAACCTGGAGCCAAACCTGGCAGCCAAACCTGGAGCCAAACCTGGAGCCAAACCTGGAGCCAAAACCGGAGCTAAACCTGGAGCAAACCTGGAGCTAAACTGGAGCCAAACCTGGAGCCAAACCTGGAGCCAAAACTGGAGCTAAACCTGGAGCCAAACCTGGAGCTAACCTGGAGCCAAACCTGGAGTCAAACCTGGAGCAAACCTGGAGCTAAACCTGGAGCCAAACCTGGAGCTAAACCTGGAGCCAAACCTGGAGGGCAAAACCTGGAGCCAAACCTGGAGCCAAACCTGGAGCCAAACCTGGAGCAACCTGGAGCCAACGCTGGAGCCAAACTGGAGCCAAACCCTGGAGAAACCTGGAGCCAACCTGGAGCTAAACCTGGAGCCAAACCTGGAGCAACCTGGAGCCAAACCTGGAAGCCAAACCTGGAGCTCAAACCTGGAGCCAAACCTGGAGCCAAACTGGAGCTAAACCTGGAGCCAAACCTGGAGCAAACCTGGAGCAAACCTGGGCCAAACCTGGAGCCAAAACTGGAGCCAAACCTGAGCCAACCTGGAGGCCAAACTGGAGCAAACCTGGAGCCAAAACCTGGAGCCAAACCTGGATGCCAAACCTGGATAAACCTGGAGAAAACCTGGAAGAATAAACCTGGAGCCAAACCTGGAGCTAAACCTGGAGCCAAACCTGGAGCCAAAACCTGGAGGCAAACCTGGAGCTAAACCTGGAGCCAAACCTGGAGGCCAAACCTGGAGCCAAACCTGGAGATAAACCTGGAGATAACCTGGAGATAAACCTGGAGCCAAACCTGGAGCTAAACCTGGAGTTGGGACCAACTGATAAAAGACCTGGAGCCAAACCTGGACCCAAACCTGGCAGCCAAACCTGGAGCCAAAAACCTGGAGCTAAACCTGGAGCCAAACCTGGAGCCAAACCTGGAGCCAAACCTGGAGCTAAACCTGGAGCCAAAACCTGGAGCCAAACCTGGAGCCAAACCTGGAGATAACCTGGAGATAACTGGAGATAAACCTGGAGCAAACCTGGAGCTAACCTGGAGCCAAACCTGGAGCCAAACCTGGAGCCAAACCTGAGCCAAACCTGGAGCCAAACATGGAGCTAAACCTGGAGCCAAACCTGGAGCCAAACCTGGAGCCAAACCTGGAGCCAAACCTGGAGCAAACCTGGAGTAAACACTGGAGGCCAAACCTGGAGCCAAACCTGGAGCCAAACCTGGAGATAAACCTGGAGATAAACTGGAGATAAACCTGGAGCTAAACCTGAAGCCAAATATATATATTTATATATATATATATTATTATATATATATATATATATATAATATATATATATATATATATATATATATATATATATATGCACATATATTTATGTGTATATAAAATATTTTGTTATTTTAAATTTCAGTGTTTATGAAAGTGTTGAAAGACCCTTCATAGCGCGGCCTGACTGACTTAAACTCAGAATATTATTGTGGTTTTGGAGTTTAGAAAGATTCATTCATTCATTCATTTCTACCGCTTGTTCCCGTTAGGGGTCGCGGGTGACTGGAGCCTATCCCAGTGCCTTTGGGCCTTAGGCGGGGTACACCCTGGACAGTGGCCAACTCGTCGCAGGGCCAACACAGAGACTGACACACAGACAAACATTCACTCTCACACTCATTCCCTAGGGCCAATTTACAGTTGCCAATTGACCTCACACATGCATGTGTTTGGACGGTGGGAGGAAGCCGGAGACCCCGGAGAGAACCCAGTTTAGAAAGATAATACATAATAAAGTTAAGTATTCTTAATCTTCTTTGTTAAAATTGGACACAACATTGTTGTTGTTTTTCTTCTACACGTATTATTAATAACAGCATAGACGAAGACACTTGTATCGCACTAAAATAGATTTGGCTTTGGAATAATGAAATGAAATGAATTGCAATATAAAACACTAAAATACCATTGATTAAAGGTAAATATTGGATTAAAGCTGATTTAAAGTTTTTGTATTACTATAAATGAGGTCAGACTGAAACATGTGCAAACAAAAGTCAGTTTAAGAACAAATACAAGTCTTTTGTCTTTTTTCTTCTCTTTCATTCTGCAAAGATTTGACACCGTTTCACGTTTTGCTCACGAAGCGCTGCCGTGACAACCCGAACACCGCTCACCTCTGAAGGCGTACATGTTCCCGGCGTTGTCCGAGGTGATGGCGTCCAGGTGAACTCTGCTGCACTTTTCCCTCTCGACTTTGTCATCCTCGTCGCCTAGACAACGCCAGAAGAATGAAAGGGTTTATACCTGTCGTACATATAAATGATAGTTTTACACCGATCGAGCAGGTATTTGTGGAGGAAAGTCGAAAAAGCTGTAGGAAATGACAGGAAGTGACATCACAGCAGGGACATTCATTCCAGTCAAAGTTTATGCAGAATTTACACAAAAGAAACAACTTTTTTAACTCTCTAAACATGAATTCAACTAAATAAAGTCGCTCATATATTTGTATTCGTCAAATAAAAGAAATTGTGACATTAGATGAGTTTTTGCCCCTCGTTTCCTCTGTATTTTCCTCCTGTGATGTCATCAATTACAAACAGGAAGTGAAATTATAAACCTTAAAAAAAGCGTTATTATCCTTTAAACAAACTCTAGAGTAACTTTGCTTTGGCGCCTCATGTTTTACAACTTAATATCATGTATGTACTGAAAGCACACATGACTTTCTCTCAGCGCGCCATCTACTGGCAGCGGAGGGATTTACCACGGGGAAATAAACAAAAGCTAGCTCGACCCGAGACGCTAACATGAGCACGCAGTTGCAAAGAACGAGTCTGGAACTTATTTATGGACTTCCGGATCGCTACATTTGAAACCGAGCGCTTTCTGGGGCTCAGAGGGAGAGAGGACCACGTGAACAGGATGAACGAAACAAGCGAAAAAGAATCGTTTTGTTTGTTTCGTCTGTGTCAAACGTTTTGTAGGAGATGATTTCTGACGTTACAGTCGAAACATGTCATCTCTTATCTGTCTAATTAATATTCTTAATTTAAGCGCTAATTAAGCTAAATACAACTTTCTGATGAGGCAACACGGTTAAAAGCTCCCAGTGTAGTGTGAGGACTTTAGTCTTACCGAACTTGGCGCACCGCATGAAGTACCCGCGGACCGGTTTGGGGTATTTGCCGTGGACCTCTCCGGTCTTGGGGTCGAACTTGGAGAACTGGTGTCCGTGGAAACAGAAGTAGTGCTCCATGAAGCGGAAAGCGGACGTGCAGTTGGGCATCGAATCGAACTCCTTCTTGTCCACGGCTTTGGTCTGCACGTTGTAGTGATAGATGTCGTCTCCTGCGCGGGAAAAGTTGTTGTGAACGACGGCAAAAACGTATCGCACAAACCTCCGGTAAATAAAACCGATATAAAGAAAATAAAACGTACTTAAATGGACTTAAATATACTTTACAAACCCCGTACAGTTCTGGAGTACCTGAACAGACCTGGTTGACATTCTCTGCATTGATTACATTTTTTCCACCATCAGAAGGTAAAATATAAAAATAAAGCTATGACCCTTTTATTTTCAGTTAAATCAAACCCACAAACTTACATACATACATATATATATTATAATAGGCCTTATAGAATGTCCCTACATTTCTTTTTTAGTTAAATCAGCTTCAGCGTTTAAATGGTCAAAACCCAACAAAAGCTCAAACCCAGCGGCTTTACTCCTCCGTATATTTATATTCATATTAAGACAATGAACGCGGTATTTAACGTCTGTTTCTCCCTCATACAGAGCTGGTTTCCACTCATAATTAGAGTAAATCAGAAGCGTCTCAGCGCCACAAAGAGTCCAGACATTGTTCGTTCTCCAAAACAGTCGGAAACAGCTTCAGTTTGAATCGGGAGATATTTGTACTCGGTTACTCGTTTTAGGGAAAATCCGCGGGTACTTTTCTCACCTGGGCCACTGCGTGCGAGACGGGCCATTTGCTGATTCCCACACCTCTGATTTAACATTCGTACTTTTGTTTTTTCACCATGAGCTGAGCATGTGAAGCTCCTCGTGCAGCTGGTGTCGGTGTAAATGTGCCACAGAAATAAAGTTGACATATGACTTTAAGCAAACTTAATCATCTCGGCAGAATATGTCGGCAGATGCACCCGCTGCGAACCATCATATGAAGACGTTTGAAGATTAAAATGATTGTGTTTTTTTTCTACTCCCACACACAAGTAGTCTTAGTAACACACCTGCAATACCAACGCTACGCTAAAAAAGTAGTTCTCAAACCTTTAAGAGGTCCCTTACGTGATGATCTCAGGAGTCTAAACCAGAACTAAACCAGGACTACTAAACCAGAACTAAACCAGGACTACTAAACCAGAACTAAACCTGGACTACTAAAACCAGAACTAAACCAGGACTACTAAACCAGAACTAAACCAGGACTACTAAACCAGAACTAACCAGGACTACTAATCAGAACTAAACCTGGCACTACTAAAACCAGAACTAAACCAGGACTACTGAACCAGAACTAAACCAGGACTAATAAACAGAACTAAACCTGGACTACGAACCAGAACTAAACCAGGACTAATAAACCAGAACTAAACTGGACTACTGAACCAGAACTAAACCAGGACTAAAAACAGAACTAAACTGGACTACTAAACCAGAACTAAACCAGGATCTACTAAACCAGAACTAAACCTGGAACTCAGAACTAAACCAGACACTAAACCAGAACTAAACCAGACTACTAAACCAGAACTAACCAGGTCTACTAACCAGAACTAACCAGGACTACTAAACCAGAACTAAAACCAGGACTACTAAACCAGAACTAAACCCGGACTACTAAACCAGAACTAAACCAGGACTACTTAAACCAGAACTAACAGGACTTACTAAACCAGAACTAAACCAGGCTACTAAACGATCGACTGACTAATCGTCTAATTAAACACAAACTCTAAAACGCGCTTGAAAAGACCTTTTTTTGTATAAAACAAAAACAGCTGCTTTGACCTTATTAAACACTAACTTATTAAAAAGTCTCTGTTATGGTTAAATATATATTTTCGGGGCGTTTGAAGTGTCCGTCGTCGCCCCCTGCTGTCTCTGGGCAGAAAACCAGCTTCACCAAATCGATTCGAAGAAAACTCTCCTGAGAAACCCTGGCTCTTTATTTCTTTATTTCTTTATTTTTTGGGAATGGGAAATGTTTTTGTATGTGATTATGCCGACTTATTTCAATATAAAAACAGAAATAAAAAGCTCTATCACTTGAGTGACTTAGTTCTGCTTTAAATCAAGATGTCAAAAGCAACAACTATAGATGTTTTTCATCAATAAGACCCTTATTTCAGCCTTTATGTGGTCATGTCTGTAAAGGTCTCGCTGTAGAAGACCAATCATCATTTGACTAGTCGATGCTCCAACACATTGAAATGAATGCATTTGCAGTGAAATGTGTCCTTGTGACTTGCCTTTGAAGAAGATGACGGACTCTTCGTCGCAGTCTGGTTTGGGGCACTCCACGGCAGCGTCCAGGTGGTCCGGGATCCCAGGAAACACCTCGGAGATGTCTTTGGGGAAACCGTCCACGAGCTTGTGCTGGTAGTAACTGAACACTTTGTTGTCCTGCATCATGAAGACATAAGGCAGAGGTTTTGTCATGTCTTGGATTGAAAGGTAATCGAATCGGTACTGACGACGACTGTACCGAAAAAAGAAAAAGAAAAAATACGGTTCTAGGCCACGATAATTACTATATTGACTCATCGTTCAATACATTATAGCTGGAACATTTCTGAGGGCCACATTTTCCTTGATCTTCTACAAACCAGGAAGAAGTAGATGTGGTCGTCGTCGGTGTTGCCCTCGTGCTGCATGTGGAAGGCTGCGTCCACGTGCCCCAGGTGGTGGTCGTCGTCCATCTCGGCGAAGGTCTCGTTGGCCAGCTCTGGGTCTCCGTGGAAGCCCTTGTACAGGTGGTCACCTGGAGGCAGGACAAGAAAGAATATCATTTATGATCCAGGTTGTGGGTTTTGAGACCAGGTTAGGGAGACTTTGACACTGACCCTTGAAGAAGTACGGCACGCCTTCCTCGTTCACTGTGACCGCGTCCATCTCAAGGCCTTTGCACCGGTCGAAGTCGGCTGCAGAACACAAGTACTATTAGTCACTCAATGATAGAAGAGAGACACATTTAAATAGAACAATAATACAAATGTCTATTTATTTACCTGCCCTGCATCTATTTTATTAATTATATTCATGTATTTTATTTTATGACAAGTTACCTTGGTGCGTGCTGTGGTTCGTGTTCTTGCGCAGTCTTTACCTTGTGTGTCGTGTGCGTTCATGAGTCTTTACCTTGTGGCTGCTGCTGCTGGTGGTGCTTGACGTGAGTCCTTTATACCTGGGGCTGCTTGTTCGTGTCATGTTGAGTCTTACCTTGGGTGCTGTGGGGCTACTTGACTTCCCTTGTGGTGTGCTTGCTTGATGAGCCTTGACCTTGTGGTGCTTGTGGTCGTGTTGCTTGAGGACCTTTACCTTGGTGAGTGCTTGTGGTGGTGCTTGACGTGAGCTTAACCTTGGTGTTTGGTGCTGACGTGGTTTGGTGCGGTGACTTGCGTGTCAGTACCTTTACCTTGGGGTGCTGGTCGTGCTTCTATGAGCCTTTACCTTGGTGGCTTTGTGTGGTGCTTGAGTTTGCTCATTAGCCTTTTATTGTGTGCTGTGGTGGTCTTTACTTTGAGCTTACCTTGGTGGTTGCTGTTCCGGTGGTGCTTGACATCTTGAGCCGTTTACCTTGGTGGATGCTTTGGTGGTGCTTCGAACGTGAGTCTTACCTTGGTGGTGCTTGTGGTCGTGCTTCTCATTACCTTTACGCTTGGTGTCTTGTGTGGTGCTTGCTCATGTTGAGCTTTACCTTGGTGGTGCTTGTGTGGGCTCATGTGCAGAGTTTACTCTGGTGGTGCGTTGTGGTGGTGCTTGGCTCTGAGCCTTTCCTTGGTGGTGCTGTGGTGGTGCTTCTCATGAGCCTTAGCCTTGGTGGTACTTGTGGTGGTGCTTGACGTGAGCCTTTACCTTGGTGTGCTTGTGGTCCCTGCTTCGACGTGTCCCACTCGTGCTGTCCGTCTGCGTTTCGTGAGCTGGAGGGTGCCGGTTTGTTTCATGTCCGCGTCCATGCTTTTATCTTTCCTTTATTGTCACTGGTCGAAAGACACAACACAAGTACAAGTGACTCAACAAAACAGATCAGACCATGTGTGTGTCGCCAAGTGCTTTCGTTCCGAGATCATCTACACACCATCATCATCTACACACCATCATCATCTACACACCATCATCATCTACACACCATCATCATCTACACACCATCATCATCTACACACCATCATCATCTTGCTCACGGAGGAATATTGTCGTTGCACTAAAACAGATTCAAGTTGGTTGACAGAACAACCGCAGCTTCACGACAACAGCGCGGTCAAACCATTATTTCTATTGTACATTGAGACTGTTTTAGACGCATGAAGTAAAAGGTGACGGAATGCTTTCAGCCAGAGAATATGTAGGAGCAAAGTGTATTATCAAGAGGTAAATCTGACATTTTGATTTAATAATGCTCCTGTCCTTGTGATGGAAAGTGTTTTAGAGTCAAGATAACGATTGAGGCCATGAAAATACATTTTTTAATAGTCGAAATGAGTAAGTTAATGAGTAAATGTGGTTGATTACTTACGCCAGCGCTAGGGCCAGAGACAGGCAGAGGCACAGGAGCAGTTTCATGGTGAGGTCCTCTTGGTCTGGAGAGCTGGAGCCTGAAGAAGCAGAGCAGGTCCCAACTGTCGACGGGCTTTTATCCATTCAGGACGAGTCATTTTGGGCCAAAGGGGGAGGGGGCTTCCACAACGCACGCCCACGCAGTGCCCTCCGATCCGCTCGCTGCGACCGCGGCCCAGCTAACACTGTAAGAGCAGATATGTTTTATGTCGTTCTGAGGAACAACATTTTCATGGAGACGAGCAGGTGGAGTCAGGTCTGTGGAGATGCAAGCCTGCTCTTGGTAAGGACGCATGCTTTTCAGTGCAATAAGGAACACAGAAAGGAAAAGTCACATCTGGGGCTTTAAACCACATTCAGTTCAGATAATGCAAATTAAATTCAAATTTCATTCAAATCTAAAAACATAAATAAAATGACATTTTTTAAATTTATTTTTTATGCCATTAAAAAAACATTTGTCCCCCAGAATCTTGCAGCCTAGTGTGAGGTCTTCATGTGTGGAGGATGTTCTGCCCGTATGTACAATAAGGTTAAGATGCACTTTATTGTCACCATGGAGACATTTGTCCTCTGCATTTGACCCTTCAGTGCCACTGGGTTCAAGCCCGTCAGGAGCAGTGGGCGTCACAGCGCGTCACCTCCAGATGCTGAGGACCTGGAGGATCTTACCTGCTGTACAGGACTTGGGTTGGACATTAGGGTCTTTAGAACGGGCCTAACATTAGTTTCTAAAATATTGCATGTTTTTCCTGAGGAAGCTCATCCCGTCGCTCATAAAAGACACAGTTGTCACCAAAGCTTCTGACAGGTTTGACACCAAAGACACTGAAGAATGGCTCACATTTCCCTTTCTGAGAACAATAAATAATGATTAGATATAAAATAAGACTTGTAGCAGCAAAAACAAGTCATTTGAAATAAGACAATGAGTCAGTTTCCAGATCTGCCATTTACACTGACGAGGACATGATTCATGCTCAATGGACTTAAGATATTGTCTCCTTTGTCGCAGTCGGACGTTACACATAAAGTTTTTGGAGAAGGTCCAGAGAGTTCTGGCCCTGCACCTGCTCACCTCTGCGGGGCGACTGCCTCGAGCACCGACCAAAACAAACAGGTCTGCTGACTGAACCCACGGCACGTTTTAAACGCTTCAGTCAACAGTCACTTCATCTGGTGTTTTTGCCCGGCTCTGCAGACTCTGTTGAATGCATCAGACAACGTCCAATTCAGGGAAGGCAATCACAGCCCTCATTTGTAGCCGTGTCTCTCAATGCGTGAGACCTCTGAATGTCTTGTTATTAAAAAAGGAAATGTAACTTCTGTAACCTCAGATTTGAAATAACAGTTGATGTTACTGTGATAGGCTGGTCAGCTCGTTAAAACAAAGTATTAGTACTGCAGCAGTGGACGACAGCGCCACCATCCGCGTGCCCGACTCTTCTGAACTGTATCCAGGTGTGAGAGAGCTGGTAAGCCCCCTCGTCCCTAGTTACAGCCTAGTGCAGTCCAGCTCCGTATCCAGCTCCTTGTGTCGTCTAGCTCCGTCATCCAGCTCCTCGTGTCCTCTAGCTCCCCGTGTCGTCCAGCTCCCCATGTCTCCAGCTCCCCTTGTCATCCAGCTCGCTGTGTTGTCAGCTCCTCGGGATGTCCAGCTCCTCGGGTCGTCCATCTCCGTCATCCAGCTCCTCATGTCTCTAGCTCCCCGTGTCGTCCAGCTCCCTGCGTTGTCCAGCTCCTCGGGTCGTCAGCTCCGTCATCCAGCTCCTCGTGTCCTCTAGTCCCCGTGTCGTCCACCTCCGTGTGTCGTCCAGCTCCTGATCTAATGCAGACATGACACTGCTGAAGACGGCAGGCCGAGTGCAGCGGAAACTGTCAAACATAAGTTTGTCTATTAGAAACTATTACATAATTATATCCGATGAACAGATCCAGAAACTACTACATCTTTGCAAAGTTGTGTAAAATCTATGGTTTAGGCAAAGAGTTGTTGTCATGTGACAAAAGCAGTACTCAAACAACCACTAAGAGTTACAAATATCAAATATTTACTCATAGTTACCTAATGGGGGCGGTACAGATTGCAGATCAGGTTGAAATTATTACTTTTATTACTTTTATCTTCCAGGAGCAGACTTATTTCACAGGCTTAAGCAGATGTTATTAACACACAGTTCTACATACCTCAGTGCAAAGATAGGTGGCGCTAGAGATACATTAGCCAAAACAACGTTCATAAGGAAACAAAAGTGAGGTGGAACAAAGCGATGAAGGACTGGGCCACTAAAGGTGAACGCATTTCTCACGAGTGTCAGAATACTTTTGAACGATCACTGAGATGAGTATTTCGCCTCTTAAAATCTCCACTTGAGAGAAGACTGAACTACGAAGTGCCAAATACAAATACAAAAACCCCTGCGAACCCTGTCCAAACAGCAGGGTCTGTACAAGTCTGACCCTTAGTTCTCTGCAGCTCTGTTGGTTCGTTTGTATTGATCTGGATGAGGTCTTAGGGCATTAACCTGAGCGGTCCAGTCACGCGGCGTTTGTTCTGTTTGACACCAGAAGTCATCCAAGGACACGATGTGGTCTGCTGCTGCATGACGTTTGCACAAATGAAATCCAACATTGTGTTTTTGTTTTCCCAGCTGCTCGGCCCTCCAGCGCCCTCACAACAGGTTCACTTATGGGATCATGTTTGCTCACGACACACTGACTTCTACACACTAATTAGCATTTTAAACAAGACCCACAAACAAAAGATGCTAAAAGGCAATAAAAAGCATGACAGGAACGTGCTCATGATTTAGCGTTAGTGCAGAGTGGCCCGCATGCTTCAATCACGATGATACTGTTAAAGAAGCAGAAGGAACTACATGGACCATGAAAAGAGCTCTGGAAAGTCTCCTCATATATTGCCGCCACAGCCGCCCCGGGGCCCAGGATGAGGTCATCAGGCGTGGGCCACATTACCTGGCCAGGATCCACACACCACAGACGTGTGTTCCAAGTCCCAGACGGTATCGAAATAAATATGTTCTGTTTTTATTATCATAGTTTTTACAGAAGTAAAACCATTTGCTGAATTACAACTTTAACAAACTGAAACTAAAACACCATGAAAGCAGCTGGAACAGGCCGGTTACCATGGGAACTCAAAAGGTGCTCATGGGCGGTCCTGCAAGGGTCAAATGGTATAGGCAAGTGCCGGACTCTCTTATCATCATGAAATAAGCAGGAAACATGAAAAGCAAATGGAAAGTGCAAAGTGCAAGACTCTGCTGCGAGTTGAAGATCTAAACCTGTTTTTAAAGCGGACGAGAGAGGGAGATCATTTGAGTGAATCAACAACTGCTCCAGAGGTCAACGACTTACAAAATGTCATCATATTTGCACCAAATGTCTTTTTTTTAAACAAATAATAACATCGAATAAACTTTAAGCACAAAAGCAAACATGTTCTGTAATGAATTTGACCTTTTCACTTTCAAACACCATTTTCTTCACCTTCACCTTAAATGACCTCAGAAACTCCGCAATGTACACGAGCCAACACTAGGGGGCACTGGTTTATTTCCTTCAGCTTGTCTTATTCCGGTGGGCTGACAGAAAGTGCGTGGGAAACTAAACAGTCACTCAGTTGACTTAAAGACTGCTCAAATGTTGGATAAATACAGGATGAACACGTTTAACTCATTCACAACGTTCACAAACAAAACTAAACTCTTATTTTCATGCCATTTCAGTATTTTTCACCATTTAACCTCCGTCACCCGCTTCTGTTCACGCCATTGCTTTGGCCAGGAAATGTAAGTGTTAATCTCCACGGAGACGAGCAATTGGCACCAAGTTACAGACCAAGTTACAGGTCAGATCCGCGCGGAGGAGCAGTAAAGCCACTGCGACAGGTTTAATGCCATAGTGTGGAACATGCAACATGAGAAGAACAGACACTTTTAAACCGAAAAAGACCCTTGAAAGAGAGGTTTCGATCTCAGTGGGTTCTTATCTGGTTAAATAAAGGTTAATAAAAATAAATTTAAAAAAAAATTAAAAATTAAAAATTAAAAATTAAAAATTAAAAATTAAAAATTAAAAATTAAAATAATAATAATAATAATAATAATAATGATGATGATAATAATAATGATAATAACAATAATAATTATAATAATAATAACATTAATAATGATAATAATAATAATAACATAATAATAATAATACTACTACTACTACTAATAATAATAATAATAATAATAATAATAATAATGAATTAATAAATAAATAATAAAGATAATAATAATAAAAAATAAAAAATAATCTTTCTACACTTATAAAATAAATTGAAACCTTTTTTTTATTTTTTTATTTTTTAATCTCTCACTATCATTTTCTATTTTGTCTATCTCTGACTTTTATCTGGGATCGCTGGCCCTTTCACTAAAGAACAAATATTGGGCTAATCCCTGAGCGCTCCAGAAGTGAACCAATCAGAGTGAGCGGCCCCCCGTTTCCTCATGTCATTCAAAGTTCAACAACTGCAACTGACGATTCGCCAACACTTGACATTAACTACACTTAATCCTGCCTGAGCCAAGCATGACCCAAGGCTTATTTTATAGAGAGCAAACGGTTTATTGATTTATTATTAATAATCTGCAATCAATCAGAAACGTGTTGAAATGTGGCTTTCAAATGTCTGCGTTCGAGATTGGAATATCACACAAAAGAAAGCACAAAAGATTACACTGTACTTTTCATATAGTTTCTATATTTATTGCTCTAATTTTGCCTTTTTTTTTCTTCTTCATTTTCTTTTATTTAGGCTATAAACGTGATATTCTAAATCCATCTATTGATGCAAGTTCATTTTTTATTTTTGTAATCTTTATTTAACCAGGATAGTCCCATTTGGAAACTTCTTTTTATTACACAAAGGCACTTATTGAGGCTGAGCATTCAGAACCAGGCTCTACTTCAGCTACTTTCTCTAAAAGTACAAACTGCAGTACCAGTTACGTAACAACCTCAGAGAGAAGAACACTCTCAGACAGTGACGGCGAGGAAGTGACTGCAAACGGCCACTAGAGGGCTCCGACATCTCCCTGACGAACACAGTCGCTGATGGCGCAGTTTTGTGAGCGTTGGCATGACAACCATTTTTAAAATTCCTTTTCTGACACAGAGAATTGCAACATGCGTTCAATAACTGAAATGACGCATTGTGCACGAGGACTTTTACGGCGTTTAAACCCCGGAAAAGGATTGAAAGTACTTTTTAGACCAGGGGTGTCCAAACTGTGGCCCCCGGGGTTCTCGATGCGGACCATAAAGTCTATTTATTTTGCAACGCTCCAGAACAACAATCTACCGCCTCCAGCCGCTGTATTTAATTATTGGAAGTAACTCACAAACAAACAAACAAACAAACAAACAAACAAAACCAGATAAACCGTCTGGCGATATGAAGACGTTTGTTTGCCCCCCAAAAGTGGCAGAACCGTGTGGCTCAGGGTCCGCGCGCCACCGGAGGAGTCGAGACAATGACGTCTTTACGGTTTCGATAAGTATCTGTTAGAATGCAGAGAATTGGGGGGCCGGGGTCAAAGGTCGCCTGTGGATTTGCTGCGAGAAGAGCCGGAAACGGGAGCTCTGACTGACCAGACCAGACGCTTCAGGCCAGTATTTGCAGCGCTACTTTTATTCTGTTTATCGTTGATATTCTGTATTTATATTCAGTCAAAGTATATTTGTGTTTATTTTTTATTTGCCGTACTTGTACTTTCTGTGCTTTTTGTGCTTTTTGAATACATTTTTGATGAAACAAAGGTCGAAATATGCAGACGGTCGGGTTCTAGATGGAGAATAATTACAAATAAAATGAGAAATGGTTTATCCCTTTTCCGTGTTGTGTTGCCTTCGTTGTTACGGGTCTTTTGTGTGTGTTTTAGAGTCTGTGTCGTACTTTATACGTACCAAATATTCTGGGATTCTGACGCTCATGACGCCTGGAATGCTCCGCGGTTTTGTCGGTGAAAAAAATGCCTCGAAGAACACCGTGAGCACGGCCGCCTCTCCGCAGATCTGGCCTGTAACTCTGGCCTGGTGGCGGCGGTAGCTCCGTGGAGAGTTTGTCGCTGACGCTGCGGCGCCACTTCTGCTGCAGGACACACAATTACATACACATAAAACATGGTGAATGCGCGACAGACGACACACGTCACACACACGTTCGAATATCTAAAAGAGTTACACACAAAATGACGTCATGCTTCTAAAAACGTGTCGCTGATCTCTTTTTAACATGATTTTGTACTTTTCTACTACAACTACAAATACTCTCGCCGCTGCAAGTAGCTTGTGGGGGTGATTAAAACACGTACTTGCAGTAGTACTTGATTAGAACGTGTGAGAACAGCACGATTGTCACGCGCACGGTTCCTCAGCGCTTTCTCGGGTCCTAAACCGTTTTAAAAGTAACTGGTTTGAGTAGTATTTTTTCAGCAGGTGAATGTAACCGAGTACATGTGAGACTGTACTTTTGCCTGTACTCGCCACACATCTGCCGACCCGCCTGCCGTAAAGAGGGGGACGCGTCAGAATGGCTTTAGAACCACCAGAACACGGATGGAAGCGTGACTGAGCCGTGAACAGAGGCAGCAAAATGTACTCTATTACAATTACAATGTTGTTATTATTATCATTATTACGCCCCCACCCCAAACTGGGCGTGTCCCAGTTTTGAATGTGGACACACCACGCCCCTTTATTTATCTTCACTGATTATTTAACGCACACAACTTGATGGAAGTCGGAGACGTCACGAAGAAGGATCATTGGGTCATTTAAACGTGCCGCGTCAATCATTGATCCCCGCGCTCGGTTGGCTTCGTCCTCACGCGACCCCCGTACCCCCCGCCCCGCCCCCCGCGCACCGGCGCAGAGGAAGCGGCAGTGAACGCGCGCGCCCTGCGACACACAGCGGGGGACGAAGGGGATTTTCGAGCGTCTCTTCCCACGAGACCACTTCACACGTGACGTCAAACGCGTACGATTTGGTCCGAAGTCGAGCGGCCAGGCACGAGCGGCGGCGGCGCGCGGGGGTCCGTGGAGTCCGCGCGGGGAAAGTGAAAGTGGAGCGTGACACGTGACACGTGAGTGGGACCGGTGAACGCGCGGGTTTGGACACGTCTCACCAAAGTGAAAGTGAGTCAACATTTAAGACGTCTTTTAAACGCGTTCGAGACGTGCCGCGCGCGCGCCTGCGGACTCTCTCCGCGACAGCTTAAATCAGGTGAGAACAAGAGCGGCGTCAAGGTTTGGCCGTTTTATTCCAGAGGAAAGTTTCTACTGCGTTGTCTTTGCGAGCTGACGTGTCCAACACGTGGCCCGCGGACAAAATCTGGCCCACACGTGGTGATGTTTGGTCAGGCTCACGTGCCACTTCCTCCTGCTCCAGCTTAACTCTGGTAACGCGGTTTGTAACTTTACTCTTGACGTTTAGTCTTAATACTGTTTGGACACGACAAATACTTTTGCAGAAACGACTGAAAGTGCAGTGCAGGGTCCGGTCCGGTCTGTCCTGGCGCCGCTGCTGGTTCCAGGTGGTCTCGATTGTCAGGACAATACGAAAACTATTCAAATCTGATTTGTGAAGTTTGACTCAATATTGATCCTTGTTCAAATGAGTGTTTTACTCGTTTCCGTGTTGAAACGTGTTTTCATCATGATTAGAGCCGTAGCACAAATATTTAGTGTTGAAAATAATGTAGTTAACGAATAATTGTGATATGAAATGTTCTAAAGCCCCTCCTCGGTAACAGTATCGTCCTGACGACGGCACTGAGCCGATACGACACGTCCTTATATTCCATCTGCTGCTTCATCTCGGCTTTGACGGACAGATGATGTCAAAACAGCTTTTTCCCACATTTTCTGTTCGAGCAGAAACGGAGTCGGCTCCAGCGCAGACGTTCAGTTTGGGCGCAGACGTTCAGTTTGAGCGCAGACGTTCAGTTTGAGCGCAGACGTTCAGTTTGAGCGCAGACGTTCAGTTTGAGCGCAGACGTTCAGTTTTTGAGCGCAGACGTTCAGTTGAGCGCAGACGTTCAGTTTGAGCGCGCGTTTCAGACGTTCAGTTTGAGCGTTCAGTTTGAGCGCAGACGTTCAGTTTGAGCGCAGACGTTCAGTTTGAGCGCAGACGTTCAGTTTTAGCGCAGACGTTCAGTTTGAGCAGTTTGAGCGCAGACGTTCAGTTTGAGCGCAGACGTTCAGTTTGAGGAGCGGCTGTCGGTGTTAGTCCTTGTTTGGACCTGGTTTAGAACTGGTTTAGTCTTGGTTTAAGTGCTGTTTAGACCTGATTTAGCCCTGGTTTGAACCCGGTTTAGACCTGGTTTAGCCCTGGTTAGCCCTGGTTTAGGCCTGTTTAGACCTGCTTTAGACCTGTTTAGTCCTGTTTAGACCTGGTTTAGACCTGGTTTAACCCTGGTTTAGTTCTGGTTTAGTCTGGTTTAGTAGTCCTGGTTTAGACTCTAGTTGTAACCCTGGATTTAGCCCTGGTTTAGTCCTGGTTTAGTCCTGTTTAGCCTGGTTTATCCTGGTTTAGCCCTGGTTTAGCCTGGTTTAGCCCTGGTTTAGTCCTGGTTTAGCCCTGGTTTAGCCCTGGTTTAGCCCTCTGGTTTAGCCCTGGTTAGCCCTGGTTTAGCCCTGGTTTAGCCTGCTCTGTTTAGTCCTGGTTTAGACCTGGTTTAGACCTGGTTTAGACCTGGTTTAGCCCTGGTTTTAGCCCTGGTTTAGCCCTGGTTTAGCCATGGTTTAGACCTGCTTTAGACCTGCTTAGACCTGCGTTTAGACCTGGTTTAAGACCTGGTTAGTCCTGGTTTAGACGTTGTAACCTGTTAGCCACTGGTTTAGCCTCTGGTTTATCCTGTTGCCCTTTTTAGACCTGGGTTAGCCCTGGTTTAGCCCTGGTTCAGCCCTGGTTCAGTCCTGGTTCAGCCCTGGTTTAGCCCTGGTTTAGCCCTGGTTTAGACCTGGTTTAGTCCTGGTTTAGACGTTGTAACCCTGGGGAGGTGTGTTTCTTTGTTCAGTGCTTTCTAAATGTCACCTTTGACCCGTCTCCGTGGAGATGTTCTTCATGTCATCATTTGGTCGGTGTCTTGGTCGACCAACAGTATTTCCTGGTGCATTTTAAAGTATTTATATTCACAGCAGCAGAAAGTTTGTTGGGTTTTGTTGAGATCTGGACTCGTTCACGTTGACATCCTGCGCACATCTGGAGAAAACAAACGATACGGGCGCCAAAAACCCACCACTTTTCTCTCAAAACCCGCGTGAAAAGCCTTGAACTTTTGTGCATTCTTGAGGCGGCCGGATACTTTCACGTCCGCTGCGTTTCCGTGACATCTGACTCGCTCGGAGGCAGTTTCCCGGCAGCTCCTTGGATTCCTCGGCGTCTTGTTTTTTCGAGCAGGGCCATAATCCAGTTACGTCAGAAGTCCGGCGCGGCCCGAACGCCATTATACGCCAGGCCCACGACTTAACGAGATGAGTCTGGGCGCTGTCGGCTCGCCGGGTTATTTCAGGACGTTACATTACCACGGCCGCGGCAACCGGAGAACTGTAGTCAAGTGTAACTCTCCCGCGCTCTGAATCCACTGTCGGGAAAAGGGCGTGGTTTTTGCGGCGGCGTTTGGACTTTTGGAGGAGGAAATTTGACTTGTTTCTTTTGGTTAAACGGCAATGGTTGAAAGGCAGTATTGAAAGGCAGTATTGAAAGTACGGGATGTCAAGAGAATTAGGTTAATCGAAAATTATTATTATTACTATTTTTATTTTTATTATTTGTAGTAGTAGTATTATTATTATAATTATATATTTTTTTAATTTGTATTATTATTTTTTATTTGTATTATTATTTATTATTATTATTTTTATTATT
This sequence comes from Chaenogobius annularis, assembly GCA_015082035.1. Taxonomy (NCBI): domain Eukaryota; kingdom Metazoa; phylum Chordata; class Actinopteri; order Gobiiformes; family Gobiidae; genus Chaenogobius; species Chaenogobius annularis. The sequence goes on from BJKM01000292.1 coordinate 426,709, forward strand.
ATTATTTATTTGTATTATTATTTATTATTATTATTATTATTATTATTATTATTTTATCTTTATTATTATTATTTTTAAATTATTTGTATTATTATTATTTATTATTATTTTTTTACTTTTATTATTATTATTATTATTATGATTATTATTATTATTTTTATTTTTTTATTCTTTAGGTCACAGTACAATCGTAACAGCCCAAAAAATAATAATCGGGACAGTTTTTAGAAGCAAAATTAAATACATTTTGTTCAATAAATAGATTTCAATGTAACAATTTAAAAAAAAAAAAAATCTGGCTGTATTTTGTCACATTTTACACATTTATTTATATTTCAGAACGTAACATTTGGTAAAGCCGGTCACGTGTTTAGACCACGGGAACGAAAGAAAATGAAACACTCTCAATAATCGTGAATAATCGTGAAATCACAATGTTTTTTCTCACAATAATCGTAAACGCGTCCCAAATTGAAAGTAGGGCTGCAAATCGGCTCAAGAATTAGCATAATTAGTCGACTAAAGCTCTCAAAACGAAGAATATCGGACACAAAAAATATCAAAACATTTTGTAAATTCACTCAATAACAACAGAAAATTTAAAGAAAAAAACTTCACAATTTTTTTTTTTATAAATCTCCAGCGAACTCTGCCTTTCTGCTGTGGTTTATTTCATCCTGATAAAATATTGTGATGTCACTGTTCCGACGATTATTGTGAGAATTTTATTATTAATATTATTCGCAATATTTGACGTCACGACCAAAACGACAATCAAAAAACGAGGACGTTCTTCCTGTTTTCTTCACGCGTCACAGCTCGATCGAGTCAATATTTATGAATTATTTACATTTAAGTTTACGTTTTTGAGGAAGTTTATCGTTTTTGAGGAAATCGCTGAGCAGAAAAGGACTTCAAATCGCCACATTTATTTTAAGTGAAGTAAAAAAATAGACCAAATTTAGTTTTGAATTATAAAAGACCAGATTTGTCCTTCGATTATCACTTTTTTAGTCTTCACGATTACATTTGACCTAAATAAATACTAGTAAATCATCTTGACAACGAAAAGTTTACAGCCCTAATTGAAAGCCATTTTTCGTTGAATTCAATGAGACAAAAATTGAAATAAAAATGGAAAATCCTGATTGTCAAAGAGACAAGAACGTTTTGGAGAAAGTTTCCCAAAAAAAAAAAAGAGGTTTAGCTGGAGAAACTGTGATAACGACTCTTTTTTTATCTGCTGTTTTTTTACACGTCGCGATTATTCATTAAAATATAAGATCTAAGAACTAAACTTATAAGAACTAAAAAAAAAAATCATAATTGTGAGAATGGAGCGCTTTATAATGTGGTGTTTCAGATCAAGCCAAAAGTAAAACTATGTGTTTTTTTATCAGGTTTTTTTCTGCATCTTTGCTTTTTCTGTCAGTTTGAGTTCATGACGCTGAGAAACGTTCATGTATTAGACTTGGGAATGAGCGAATGAAGGATTTGACGGCAGAAATGTGTTAAAACATGTCTTTAAACGTCTTGGTCGAGGTTTAATCCTCAGACAAATGTGAAACGTCTGAAAAATGTCTCGTAAAAGTGCAAAAATATCACCTCAAACTCTTCACTTTTCATTTCTACCGGCTTCTTTTTGCTTTGGGCCGCCGCGCCGCCGCCGCGCCACAGTCGACGCTCGGTAGCTTTAGCGGCACAATTGTCTTTTCGGGCGACATGAAAGACGGGCAGAATGCAATTATAACGCTGAGTGCGCTTTTTCAAACTCTTTTAACCGCGTGAGGGTTCAGTTTCCGCCTCAGGAACATAGTCGTGCCACAATATGTTTCCACAAGTCAAACCGCTTCAAAAAAAGTCCGCACTGCGCGACTCTGACCGGATGAATTCTCAAGAGTCTCACGAGAATTCATGTTCAGGTTCGATGTAACCAACACTTCTGTCAAGATGTATTCAAATGACATTGGCCCAAAGACTTAGAAAACCAGACGCACGAGACGCATTATTTTATAGACAATTCACGCGTCTGAAGTGATGTCACACGCTCGTCGCTGCTGCCATCTTGAGGACAAAAGCTGCATGCTCACTGTGGGCTGTGTCACCAAAACGTCTCAAACCAAAGGATTCTTTCTGTTCTGTCACGTCCCCCAAGACCCCGTTCGTCCAGAAATGTGCGACGGCGGTCAGGAGGGACCAGTGGGCTCACTCCAGACTGAGGCTCCGTTATTGCGCGGCTATGCTAATAAACGTTAGCCTACTCGCAGACAGTTTAAACCAGCCTCATCTCCAACTGTCGCGGTGTTTATATTTTAGGATCCGACACAAAGTCCGAGCTCTTTAAGGCTTTGGGGGCGTGTCCGATGCAGACGTCCACAAAACACTGGACCAAGGCTAACGCTCCTCTGTGTTTTTAAAGCCTCCACTCCTTTACGGCACTCATTTTAGTCATTCTAATGCCCCGATTACCTTGAGCTTCAGCTTAAAAAAATAACAGAGGCAGTTTTTTTTGTGCTAAGACCACATTTATTATCAAACTAAAATAACTCTTTGCTGTGATCGATGAACATAAATTATCCCGCGCAGTGTCAGCGGCTCGCGCGACGTCAGGCGGTACAGTATCCCACGATCAGCACGAGCCACAAATACAACTGTGCACTCAGCGCTTACAAGCCCGACCGTACATGCAAACGCTCTGTTCCGGCACGTTCTGTTCCGGCACGAGCGCACCAACTGCCCCAGAAAGAAAAAACGGTCCCGACGTGAGAGGCTTTTTGTGCATTCGCGAGGGACCGGACTCGACGCCGGACTCAAAATCACCACAGAATTGAATATCCGTATGTTTTTGTTTTAGCGTCTCGAACTATCATGAGAATATCCAAAAGTACTATGCTCAACCGTGTTTTTAAAAGTGTGAAAAGGACTGTAATTACCAGTTCTCACAAAGCCTTCGACACACAGTATTCACATGCATGCGGACCACCCTCACACGGCCAATCAGCGCTCGCCCCGAAGCGGATCACATGACGCTTTCTTACGCGTTTGAGCTCCAAAATGTTTTAGAGTTGGATGGAGACGCCGCGTAGTGTAGATTTATTTCCCAAAGGAGTGCTTTTACGACACACTTTATGGGAAGGAAACACTGAATTAAGTCATTCATGGGCACAAACGTTTTTTTAATACTCGACTAAATGATTTATACTTACTCTACTAGACTTTTAAAATCCATTATCTAAGGTCAGCAGTTGGAGAATGTTTATTGTGTGTGTATTAAGTGTATTAACCATGTAAATTAGACATAGTTTATCCTTTTTTTGGAACTTTTAATTTAATAACGCCACCGTATTTGTTATAAAAAGGTATTTCCGTGCGTTTTATAGTTTATATAGTCCAAATAACTATCAAAATACGACTATAATTATTGATTATAGTCGACATGTCAAGTGTAGTCGATTAATTCTGCATTTCTAAACACAACGTCCTAATTTTGGCTGCACAGACGAAGGCAACGCTGCATTTAGTCACGCAGTAACATTTATACGTGTTAAAACGTGCAGTACTTTCTTCAAGACATTTCTAAAAGATTCTGTTATAGTTTAAGGACGAAAGTCTTCGTGACATAATCCTAAATCCCGCTCGCTGACGTTTTCCGTTCCTCCTGACTCTTTTTCGGGAGGCGGGTTAACGAGGCTGTGAAAATACCACAAGTAAAGACAAGAATGTGCCAGCTCCTGTTCACACCGTCCTGACAAAAGAGCGCCGCGGGACGGAGACGGCAAGGCGGGGTCAAATACGGTCACGTTTGAACGCCGCGGAGTACTGAAGACGGTGATCGCGGCATAACGCGGCGGCAGGGCACGACTTTAGAAACGCTTCAGCTGACTGAGGGAAACGGGCGCGCACAGAGTGGTTATTTAGGGGCATTGCATTGTTAAAGTCGTAGATTTTACTGCCGTGCTTCAGGTTCCAGGGTCCAGTTTGACACTTTTCTTTACAGACGGACATTCTTGGACGTATTAAAGGAGGATTACGGCGAGTGTTGTGGAAAGTAGGGTTTGGAAACGCAGTCCGATTTTCTTTTTTCTTCCCTATTTATTTATTCATTTATTTGTACAAGGGACAGCACATATTAATGAACATTTTGATTGTAAATATGTAAAAAAAATATAGCTAATTTTCCTCTTCAGTCCCGTGGCAGGTTGACTGATGTAAATAATAATAATAATAATAATAATAATAATAATAATAATAATAATAATAATAATAATAATAATAATAATTCAATCATTTTATAATTATACATTTTTTTATGATAACAATGTGATAATAATACTAATTTTAATGATAATAATAATAATTTTAATAATAATTAGGTGCAATGGATTCTCAATACATGGCTCATTTTGATTTATTTTGTTTTTACTATTAACCTTTATTTAACCAGGTGAAAACTCTTTGAGATTAGGAAAGTGCAGCACGCCATTATAAAGACATTGACACATTTAAACAAGCTACAATAATTTATTAATTAGTTCAACGTTATACTAAATCGCATCATCACTATGTTATAATAAACAATCTTTCAGTTAATCGTCAAAGCGGTGAACACGTTTACTTTCTCTAAAGAAGCAAAAACACGTAGCGTTGGCCCAGAATGTGTGAAAAATGCTCGAGGTTCCGCAGTCTGGCATTAAACTCATACATCTTGCTTTTATGACATTACAGATCCTAGGTTCCATAGTGCCTCTTTAAAGTTCTCGTGTTGTTGTCATTGTGACGGTGTTCGGTGGTAAAGAACCTGTGGTAAACAATGCTCATGGTTTCACGTCAGTCGAGTTGCAGTTTGTGAAGGGAATTTGACAAAAGTAGCATGAAGTAGAGCTCCCTTTGTGATGTCATCAAAAAGCGCCGTTCCACCAAAGATGCAGAGAAACTTAAACATTTAGCAAAAACAAATAAAGTGTTTTCAGGTGTAATTATGTGTCAGATCACAGCTATGTTATGATTTAAATGGGTTTAAAATGTGGCTCTTGTTTACAATCTGGTTGCTAAGTAACTGTTGTGGAATTACCTCTGTCTATGTCATATTTGCTGGACACGTCGAACCAGGAAGTGACATTATAAACGTTTGGAGAAAAACAGAAATGCTGTGATTTCAGAGGAGGTGAGAGTGGCAGAGTGGTTAGCCCTAAAAAAAACTCACTCCAGAGACTTTAGAGCACTTATAATATACCGGCAACAACGTATAAAGTCTGTCAGCTCTTATCTTCACTTTAACTTGGAAAAAAGAATGAGAAATCGCACGAAACAAACATTGTCCAGAAGTGGAATGAAATGTAAAAGTATTTATACTCGGATACCATTCAAGTAGCAATACTGAAGGAAAAAAGCTCACAAATGGAACTAAAATGGGAAATTTTCAGGAATAGTTTTAGAATGATCTTTGTCACATGGTAATTTTAAAGCGACAACTAATATTTTTTTTTTAGTTTCGTGACAACACTAAGATACTAGCGATACCGACAAAAATGAGTATCTCAGTAACGATATTCAGGCGATATAATGTCGAACAGAACTTTAAACGTATTCGCTGTAGTTTAATTATCAGACAAATGTGTGTAAAACTACTCGCCTTATTCTAGTAGCTCCATAGTAGCTCCACAGTAGCTCCATTGTAGCTCCATAGTGGCTCCATAGTAGCTCCATAGTAGCTCCATAGTGGCTCCATATTAGCTCCATAGTAGCTCCATAGTGGCTCCATATTAGCTCCATATTAGCTCCATAGTAGTAGCTCCATATTAGCTCCATAGTAGCTCCATAAGTCCATAGTAGCTCCATATTAGTCCAGAGAAACTGACTGTTGATGTGTTTAGACCGATTCTGATCGTTTTCTCCAATCTACGTCATTTAAATTGACTCCAAACCTGTAACTATGGGCCATCGAAACCAATTATCAGGGGTCCCGCCCTGTGGGCGGGGCTTTCACAGAGTAGGATATAAACCTGAATTCTCAGACTTGTTTCACAGATCGAGAATGACTCTTGGTTGAGAGTCGAAATGTTTTGTTTTTTCTAGAACAGAGTCCAGATGAAACAACTGAATCTTTTTCTACAGTGGAACCCTCCTGGACGAGTGAGGCATTACACCGACGTGTAACTGAGTGGTTTATCTGTTTTGCTCCAGACGTGTTGTAAAAGTGTCCATTCCGGTGAAAATGTGACCACAGTGTGTTCTCCGTATCTGTTTGTAGAGCGTTTTATTCTCCGAGAAGCAGGTGAAGAGAGAAAGATTTTTAAAATGTATAAACTCAAAACAAGAAACACGACCAGAGAGCAAGACAAAAATATAATAATGATGATAAAAATGATACAAATGATAAAAAATGATGATAATAATAATAATAATAATAATAATAATAATAATGGCATAAGTCCAAAAGTCATTTTTTCCATTTGTCTAATGTCTGTCACAATGTCAGTCCAGTCCTTGATCGTTGGTGCGGTTTGTGTCGTCCCTTTCTTTGTGATGGCCTTTTTTCTTGCTGCTAGAAGTATATGTTCCAAAGGTATCCATTTATTGTATCCATGGCAGGAGTTTTGAGACCCAAGTACTCATTTTTAAGCCTTAAAATAAAGCTTTATACAGATTCTTCTGCCAAAACAATATATCTGCCTGTGCTGGAGAATCAAGGTCGATTCCGATACGCTAAAAAAAAGTGCAAATATTGGTCTATTTCCAATTCCACTGTCTCCGGTTTGAATTCCTGCTCAGTTTAGCTTCCACTGTTGCTGTGTCCTTGGGCAGGACACGTCACTCACCCGGTCTGGATGTGCTTTGTGAATAATGGTGCTGGTTGGAGGGAGAAAAGTTTAATTATTGACCAAATCTGGTAGATGTGTTTTTTTTTGGATGTCGGATGGATGTCGTGTTTGTGAATGTTTTTGAACCGATAAAAAAAAGCTATACATTTTCCTCCTGGACAGTTGAGAAGACCGACTCTTCTGAAGGAGAGCGTCAGTGTCTCTCGCTCGCTGTTGGCTGTTTACATTGAGCTGTGCGGGAGCAGAGCAGACGTGGGCAGTGCAAAATCCCACTGGACCAAACCATGAGAGAGAGGGAGGAGAGAGAGGGAGAGAGGGAGGGAGAGGGAGGGAGGGAGAGAGGAGAGAGAGAGAGGAGAGAGGGAGAGAGGAGGGAAGAGAGGGAGGGAGAGATGGAGGGAGAGAGGAGAGAGAGAGAGGAGAGGAGAGAGAGGGAGGGAGAGGAGAGAGAGGAGGGAGAGAGGGAGAGAGAGGGAGGGAGAGAGGGAGGGAGAGGGAGGGAGAGAGAGGGGAGGAGAGAGAGAGGAGAGAGGGAGGGAGGAGAGGGAGGAGGGAGAGAGGGAGGGAGAGAGGAGAGGAGAGAGGGAGAGAGGGAGAGAGAGGGAGGAAGGGAGAGGGAGGAGGGAGAGGAGGAGAGAGGGAGAGAGAGAGGGAGAGAGAGAGGGGGAGAGGGAGGAGAGAGAGGGAGGTAGAGAGAGAGGAGAGGGAGGGAGGAGGGAGGAGGAGAGGGGAGGAGAGAGAGGGAGAAGGAGGAGAGAGGAGGAAGGGAGAGAGAGGGAGAGAGGGAGAGGAGAGTGAAGAGAGAAGAGAGAGAGGGAGAGAGGAGAGAGGAGAGAGGAGTTGAGAGAGAGAGGAAGGAGAGAGGAGAGAGGAGAGAGAGAGAGGACGAGAGAGGGAGAGGGAGAGGAGAGAGGGAGGGAGGGAGAGGAGAGAGAGATAGGAAGGAGGAGAGGAAGTGAGAGAGAGAGGAGAGAGGGCAGGGAGAGAGGAGGAGGAGAGAGAGGGGAGAAGGAGAGAGGAGAGAGGAGGAGAGGAGGGGAGGTCACTCAAACAGCCTCACATTGTGTTCTGCAGCAGAGTCTTTTCGTGGAGCCTGAAACATGTGAGGAGTTTGGTTGAAAGTTTGGAACAGAAGCGTGTGGGCTTGTCGGGGTTTTCTGGGCCATAACTGAAAATCATGAAATAATTAAAAGGATTGTCCTGTCAAAAGTTATGTTTATTTTTTTAAAGTGTTTTATATTATTTAAAAATGATTCTTGTCTCAAGCCCAAAGCCCCACCTCCCCAAAGATCTGTAGGCAGTGGCCAGTTGTTCGCATTCAGTTCATCTTCAGAGTCCATTACAGAATCAACAATATATAAATAAATAAATAAACAACAAATAAACAACAATATGTAAATAAAAACAACGATGTATAAATAAAAACAACAAATAAACAACAATATATAGAACATAACAAAAATAACAACAACATATATAATATAAAAATCAAACAATGATTATAAATAAAAAACAAACAAAATAAACAACAAATTAAAATAAACAACAAATAAACAACAATTATATAAATAAAATACAACACATGTATAAATAAAAACAACAAGATAAACAACAATAACATAAATAAAAAACAAAAATAAGCGACGAAATAAACAACAACTGCTAAACCTAAACAACAAATAAACAAGCCAAATATTAAATAGAAAACAAAACTGTATAAATAAAAAAAACCTAAGATAAACAACAAGTATATGAAATAAAAAACAAGCACCAAATATAGCGACAACTCAAATAAAAAACTAAAAACAACAAATAAACAACAATATATAAATAAAAACAACAATGTATAAATAAAAAAAACCAAATAAACAACAATATATAAATAAAAACAACAAATAAGCGACAAATAAACAACAATGTATAACTAAAACAACAAATAAACAAAAATATAAATGAACAACAAATAAACAACAATATATAAATAAAAACAAATAAACAACAAATAAATAAAACAAAAATAAAACAAATAAACAACAATGTATAACTAAAACAACAAATAAACAACAATATATAAATAAACAACAAATAAACAATAATATATAAATAAACAAGGATGTATTCATTAAAAAACAACACATAAACAACAATATATAAATAAACAACAAACAACAATGTATAAATAAAAAACAGCAAATAAACAATATATAAATAAATGACAACAAATAAACCACAATATATAAATAAAAACAACAAATAAACAACAAATATAATAAACACACAAACAATGTATAAATAAAAAACAACAAATAAACAATATATAAATAAAAACAACAATGTATAAATAAAAAACAACAAATAAACAACAATATATAAATAAACAACAAACAAACAACAATGTATGTATAAAAACTACAAATCAAACTACAATATATGACTAAATAAAGTTAAATGAATTATTGATAGTAATAATAGTAATACTAATAATCACACATAAGTTACATTACGATCAACAGCAGGTGTTTGTTTGTACAAGTGCTTTTTTCTTCTCGATTTTGCAAACCCAACTCCTGCTTCTTGTCGCGCAGCACAGAAGGAGTACTTTACTGTCGAAAGTATCGCACCAAATAACTTCCTCCACATCGAAGGCCACTCGCGAAATCTGGCGCCGTGATTTATGTTTAGTGGACGTGACGACGAGAAAAGGTCTCATTGGATAGAGTGGGTCTAACCTTTAGGCAAACACTGCCAACTATTGGTCAAGAGGGTTTGTGTGGACGGACATGTATTTAAATGATTATGTGTGTACGCAGTACTTTTCATAAAGCGAAGGGCGGCGGATATGCGTTTATAAAAATACCCGCCTACGTGCGTTCATGGCCTAAGGCTCACCTGCGTCATGCGTCTCTGGGGGGGGGGGTTATTTATATTAATATGAATTTTAAAAAATAATTTGAATCTTTAAAAAGCACATAAAGCCGAACTGGCCGAACTATAATTTGTCTGCACATTGTTGTATATTTTATTGTATTTTGAATTGTATTTTACTACTGCGTGAAGCACTTTGTGACTATACTTTGTGCGACTTTACTTACTTAATTGCGCAGTATTTTAGGGAAATTAGTTAGTCTTTTGTGTTTCGTTGTAAAAGTTTCCAGTCTTTGAGTTCGGCTCATTAAAAAATGGAAGCAAAAACCAAGGTGTTGCGTTTGTATTTTTGTTCCGTGTACTTTGGCCTATTTCAGCAGAAACGCGGACTATTTTGTCTTTGAAACCTTGACATGGGAGTCGTTTGCGGAGGGGAAGATGTCCGTGCTGGATTTAATACACGTTTTATTTCTTGCCTTCAAATATTTGTGTGGACGTTCTGCCTTTTCCCGGGATGTGCAGCACGCTGGACTCTGAATCCAGTCTTCATCAGTGAGCCAGGTTAGCGCAGAAGTCTGCCTCAAAAGTGCTCTCTACCTTTTGAATTTTACACATTTTTGTGAGTCATTATCAAAATTAAAACTAAAACGAATTGCGATCATTTCTTTCCTAAACGTTTTTGTCACAGGAAATTCAGAAACTATATATATAAAAAAGTAAATGTCTTGCTCTATGTTGACGAGGCAAACTTAAGGAGTCGTATTTTACATTTTATTGTCTCTTTAAACTTCCTCCACGGCGGCTTTGAAACCCTCTGAAGCACATTATAAACTCGTAATAAAGTCATAACTGTGTTTTTTATGGCTTGAATTGCTGTTTGTCATAAATATTACTCATTTATTGCCTGTTGAGAAACCGACTGAAGGCAGGATGTGATCTGTACCACTGTAAAGGTGTGTGAAGGTGTGTAAAGGTGTGTAAAGGTGTGTGAAGGTGTGTGAAGATCTGTGAACATGTGTGAAGCTCCAGGGTTTGGTTCATTCTCCAATCAGCACCTAAACATGTTTAATTATCTTATTTAATCCACTTGGTTTTTTTTTTTACTTCTGAAGGTTTTGTTGATATTTAAAGCCTGATTTATTAACATTTCAACTCCAAAAAAATATATATTAAACATTCAAAATCTAATATGTTAATGAAAAGAAGACCAATTTAAACCTGGCTTTATCCATTTTTTATTTTCCCCAAGTAAACACAACTGGAAAAAACTGCATGGTGAAAAATGTCTTTTTTTTTTTCTTTTTTTTTAACAGAACAACAAAAACAACAGATTAAAAACACACAAAACCATAAAAATATAAATAAATAAACTATAAAGACGGTTATCGCGTGTAAACTCTGTAAAGACGGTTATCGCGTGTGAACTCTGTAAAGACGGTTATCGCGTGTAAACTCTGTAAAGACGGTTATCATGTGTAAACTCTGTAAAGACGGTTATCATGTGTAAACTCTGTAAAGACGGTTATTATGTGTAAACTCTGTAAAGACGGTTATCGTGTGTAAACTCTGTGAAGACGGTTATCGCGTGTAAACTCTGTGAAGACGGTTATCGCGTGTAAACTCTGTAAAGACGGTTATCGCGTGTAAACTCTGTAAAGACGGTTATCGCGTGTAAACTCTGTAAAGACGGTTATCGCGTGTAAACTCTGTAAAGACGGTTATCATGTGTAACTCTGTAAAGACGGTTATCGTGTAAACTCTGTAAAGACGGTTATCGCGTGTAAACTCTGTAAAGACGGTTATCATGTGTAAACTCTGTAAAGACGGTTATCATGTGTAAACTCTGTAAAGACGGTTATCGCGTGTAAACTCTGTAAAGACGGTTATCGCGTGTAAACTCTGTAAAGACGGTTATCATGTGTAAACTCTGTAAAGACGGTTATCATGTGTAAACTCTGTAAAGAACGGTTATCGGTGTAAACTCTGTAAGACGGTTATCATGTGTAAACTCTGTAAAGACGGTTATCATGTGTAAACTCTGTAAAGACGTTATCATGTAAAACTCTGTTAAAGACGGTTATCATGTGTAAACTCTGTAAAGACGGTTATCATGTGTAAACTCTGTAAACGGTTATCGGTTAAACTCTGTAAAGACGGTTATCATGTGTAAACTCTGTAAAGACGGTTATCATGTGTAAACTCTGTAAAGACGGTTATCATGTGTAAACTCTGTGTAAACTCTGTAAAGACGGTTATCATGTGTAAACTCTCCTAATGACTGGCCCGAGCCGCTGTCACCTGATCATTTCCTGCTGCAGTTACACCTGAAACAAAAACTTCTGCCCCGGGTGTCGAGCTGCCCCGCTGCTGAACTTTGAACCCCTCCCAGGTAGCTCCGCCCACATGTCAGCTCCGGCAGTAAATCATATCTAAGCTTAGCCACGCCCCTTTCCCTTTTCAAGTTCGTGGGTGAGTCCAGATTCTGTCTCGACTCCTCGATTCTGAAGATGTAAAACCGAAAGAACAAATGCAGTGTTTTTTTCTGTTTCTGTTTTTTTTCTTGTATATATCGTACTATAGTAACACACATCTTGTTTTATTCCTTTGTAAATGCTGTTTTATTGCTCTGCTGGATGATGTTCACTTTGGTAAAGCTTTGGCTGTTTTAAATGAGCTCTAGTGATACATTTTGACTTGGTTTGATTGAACAGAATCCTAGAATTTGATCTTCTTATTATGAGATACTTTATGGCAGGGCTACAACAATTAATCGACTCATTTTGACTAGTCGACTATGAAAAAGAATCATATTTTGATCATCAAAATATATATCGTAATAGTTATCTGGACTATACAGACTCGCAAAAGTATCGAAAAGATCTTTTTATAACAAAGACAGCGTCATTATTAAGGCCATGAACGCACGTAGGCGGGTATTTTTATAAACGCATATCGGCCGCCCTTCGCTTTATGAAAAGTACTGCGTACACACATAATCGTTTTAAATACATGTCCGTCCACACAAACCCTCTTGAGCGCGGTCATAAACATGCCTGACCAATAGTTAACAGTGTTTGCCTAAAGGTTAGACCCACTCTATCCAATGAGAGCACGGCTTTTCTCGTCGTCACGTCCACAAAACATAAATCACGGCGCCAGATGTGTTGTAAAAGTCTTGATGTACAGCAGTGAGAATCGTCGACTTATTAAATAATCATTAGAACTGTCAGGTATCCCAGCTTTTGAGGAGGCAAGTTTTAAGAAATGGGATTCGGCCGAGTGTGCAAGTCCTAACGTGTTGGCAAAGGAGGGAGGAGCCTCAAAACAAACAGGAAAAACTGGAGCGGCCGACACACACACAGACGGAGGAAGAGCGCGAGCACGAGAAGCAGGACGTGGGAACAATCGATACAAGCTTAAAACAAGAGCGATGAGAAGCGAAGACGCAGACGAGGTAAGTCCCAAACGTGGACGACGGATCACGCACGTTTGTGTCGGGCTCAAGGCGACACTTTGCTTCATGTTGACAGCTTTGTTATGGTCACATGTTGACAGCTTTGTTATGGTCACATTTTGGCTGTTGTAGAAAGGAAAGCGCTTGAGTAACCGCATTTGCCAAGTGTGACCAAAACTGAGCTTTTCAATGTCACACGCGTTCTGTAATGTCTGTTGTGTAGTGTAAGTGTTATGTTTGTGTGATTGTGTGCTGCACTTTTTTTTTACCTGGTTCAATGAGCGTTAATGAAGAAAAATGTAATGGATATTGGGTTAGGTGTGCACTTTTGAATGGCTAAACTTTGACAAAATGTGCTGGGCGTACGTCAGAGCTGGGTGATATATCGAAAACTAGACGATATTGTGAATGTTTGGAAGATGTGCAAAATTTGAGTTTAGGGTTTACAGTAAAAAAAAAAAAAAAACTTTATAAAAAGCTACAAAAAGAACTGACTAAAAAGGAAAAATGCAAATAAAGCTATGTTTTGTACTTTCTGCGCTTTTGTGACTCAGTTTACAGACATTTCACATTTGTCTGATAATTAAACCTCAATGATTATGTTTAAAGACATTTTAAGACGTTTTAAAGCAGAATTAAGTCAGAACTATTTTCTTCTTTTAAAAAAACCGCATAATCAGACAGTATAATCACATACGGAAACATTTAACGTTGCCAGATATAAAAAAAAAAAAAAAAAAAGAAAAAAAAAAAAAAAAAGAGCCAGGGTTTCTCAGTGGAGTCGTCTTCGGGTCGATGTCGGTGAATGTCGGACAGCAGGGGGCGACGACGGACACTTTAAACACCCCAAAAGTACATATTTAACCCCCACAGAGACGTACAAAGACAAAGGTGAAAATGTGACTCAGTTTGTATTGGATTGACATCATTTTGTGTCAAATTTGTTATTGTGAAATTCTAAAAAATATCGAGATCGGCCCTGTAATACATACTTTTATGAGTTTTGTGGTTCGGAGGGTTGTCATGGGTGTTCGTAATCATTGCAGAATGGATAATACTTAGAATACAGCAGTTGTTGCCTGAAAATCAAGCGTAATTGAACAGGTAATTAAACATTTCTACAGTTACAGTTTGTGTTTGGCTTTGCTTACATTTACACCAAAAATCCGATCGGTATTTGATTTCTGGAGTTATGAGATTATTGAACAGTTCCTTCTGGTGTGAGTAACCTAAGGCTCTGTTAGTTCAGTTAATCAATTCATCGCAACAAATCAGTTATGTAAATAATCGTCAACTCACTGAGTAATGGAATAATCATTAACTAGTCTATACACGGGTTCTGAAACATGTCATGAGCTGAGAAAAGTCGCTTTATGACTCGGATTGAGCCGCAGTTGCCTGAAAATGACACGGAAAATGTGTAAATTCAGTGTATTGGATGAAAGTTCACCTCCAGGATCCTCAAACGGCTTCACTTCAGCTTCATCCGCGGCAAATTCCAAACAACGAACTTGATTAATGGGAAGAATAATCGCTGGACTAATCGATCTCGTAAACTGCAGATTTCCAACTTTACCCCTTTACGTTTGCCTTTGTATCTGTACTTTTACTTGAGTAGCAATTCAAACATGAGTACTTCTTCTTCCTCCGTTCGTCTGATTGGTCTCGGTATCTGATGATGTAAATGCAGTCTAAATGTTGAAACAAACAGTTATTTTAAAGGGATCGTTGTCTCTGTTTAAACTAGTTTTTAATATAAAGAGATTTGAACTTCTTGGCCCCCATAAAGTAAGTTGTTTTAAATATCTTTTGTGTTATGATTGAAAAGGGCGGGTTGTTTATGTAGAAAACTTTGGATTTTGAGCGGTAGAATGAATCAGATTTGCCATCGTGAGCGTAATTATCGCTCCGCTCCTTGGCAAAAGGTGACGCTGTTCTCGAAAATACACAGGATTAAGTTCTGTTCTGAAAGAAGCGAGGCTCGTTTTAACTCGCAGAAACCTGGAGGGATCTCGTCTAATCTGCGGAAGCGACACGAAACGTTCACAAGAAAAGACACTTGGCCTGCACTTTCTGTGGGTCATTTTGACGTTATGAAATGAGCCAAATGATCGAGATTATGATGTGTTTGCGGATTAAAGCGCCTCCTACAGGTCGGACGACTCGCTGAACTAAAATGCAGATAAGATGTATATATTTTAAATTTGACTCAAAATTATACAAATGTTCCAGAATATCTCATTTTTTAGGTTTATAATTTCACTTCCTGTTTGTAATTGATGACATCACAGTAGGAAATTGGGCATTACGCAAAAGCATTTTTTTTAGTTGACAAATAAAAATATATGAGAGCAGCTTTATATTGTTAAGATAATGTTTAGAGAGACAAAGAAAGTAGTTTATTTTGTGTAAATTCTGCATAAACTGAGGAGTGTCCCTGCTGTGATGTCACTTCCTGTCATTTTCCACAGATTTTTCAACTTTTCTCCACAAATACCAACTCGAATGGTGTAAAACTATCATTTATATGTACGACAGGTATGAATACACCAAAATAAAGTCAAAATTACTTTATAATTACTTCTTAAACTCGATAAGACGGATACGATTCAAAGCAAAACATGAGATCGTGTCATCTCCAGTTGGAATAGGCGACTATAATAAAACATTGTTGTATTTTGATCATCATAATACCATTTTACAACAAAGACAGCGGCGTTATTACATCGAAATGTCAAAATTTCTGACTATAATTGTGATTTTCTTCATTAATACACTTATTTTAGACTCCTTCAATCACTAAAAATCGATTGAATCTCTTTAAAAAGTCTCGTTGTGTTATGGAAATTGTCTTTTTCAACAGATTGACAGATTGTGGCGTGAAAGAAATAGTGCTTCTGATGAATTTTTAACTGCGAGACAAAAAATAAATAAAAATGAAAGGACATTTAAAACTTGGCAGTTCCTGGACGGCGAGCGACGCAGAGAGAATGAGCGGTTGACCTGATTTGCTGAGGCGTCTGTCCAGTGTCCAGTTTGGCTCCACGTCCTTCCTTCCTCGTGTTGTTTTTGTGTGTAGGAAGTCTTTAAAGCAGAACACGTTACGGAGGCTTCTTTGTCCGGCTGAAGACAAAAGAAAAGTGTCACTCGTCACTTTTTAGACAATTCGTCTTCCTTTTGTTTCGGTCTATTTGTTTGGCCGACTCTTTTTGATAATGTCGCAAATATTGTCCAAATATTGTCCGTGCCACTCAATTTGGTGATTGTTTTGGGTGAAGATATGATCATTTATTCAGTTAAATCCATGAATGTATTAATAACTGTCAATCTAATAAAAGAATCACATGTATTGTATTTCAGAACGTGTTTGCACAGATCTAAACGACAGGGCTAGCGCTTCTTACGCAGCATAAGACGGGATATTTCGCTGTTTGTCGAGGGGAAACGCGACACTCCCGACAATTGCAGCCTTTGCCAGATCTATGTTTCACTGACGGCAGGTGAATCTGGACCAGTGGATTCACCTCTGTCACTGCATTCAACAGATCAGTGTGTGGATGCAAAACAACTTTCTCCAGCTGAACTCAGACAAGACTGAAATCATCGTCTTTGGCCCACAGAAACAAAGAGAAATTGTTAACTGTCACCTCCAGAGTCTCGCTCTAAAACCTACACATCAAGTTAGAAATCTGGGGTAATAATGGACTCAGATTTGAATTTAACAGCCACGTCAGATCAATCACATCAGCAGCTTTTTACCATCTAAAAAAAACATTGCCAAAATCAAAAGTATAGTGTCTAAACCAGACCTGGAGAGACTTATCCATGCGTTTGTCTCTAGTAGATTAGACTACTGTAACGGCCTGCTCACTGGCCTCTCCAAACGAGCTGTAAAACAGCTGCAGTACATCCAGAACGCCGCTGCTCGGGTCCTGACTAGAACCAGGAAGTACGATCACATTAGTCCTGTGCTCAGGTCTCTGCACTGGCTCCCTGTGGCTCAGAGAATAGACTTCAAAGCAGCTCTGCTTGTATACAAGTCTCTCCATGGCCTAGCACCAAAGTACATCTCGGACATGTTAGTGCCATATGAACCATCTCGGACTCTGAGGACCTCAGGGACCGGCCTCCTGCTGGTGCCCAGAGTCAGGACTAAACATGGGGAATCTGCATTTCAGTTTTATGCAGCTAAAATCTGGAACAGTCTTCCTGAGGATGTGAGACAGGCCCCCGCTACTCTGGCAATGTTCAAATCTAAACTAAAAACTGTTTTGTTTGGCTGTGCATATGACTGAAATGCTTTTCTTTGCACTCTTCTCTTTATGCTTGAACTAAGATTGTGATTTCTGCCATGTCTTTGTGATTTTAATGCATTTTTTCCTGTTGTGTGAAGCACTTTGAATTGCCTTGTGTACGAATTGTGCTCTACAAATAAACTTGCCTTGCCTTGCCTTTGCGATCGGCAAATTTTAGGATTTTGGTTGGCGGCAATAATCCATGTGACTGGATTCGTCTCCACTGTTTGTGTTTGTGCGCGCGCATGGCTTCCACGCGACGTTACCAGGACTAGCGCTAACGGCTAGCGAAAATAAAATAAAAAGTCTCATGTGACAGGTTAGACGACACATTTCGCTAAAACGAATGGGAACACGATTATATTTCAGGTTTTACTAAACATTTTGCCCATTTTGTCCACAGTTTGAGCCATTTTTGTAAAGTTTATAATTGTACTTCCTGGTTGGACATGTAATTCCACAACAGTTACCTGGCAACCAGACTGTAAACAAGAGCCAAGATCCATATGAATGACACAAGTTATGATTTAACAAACAATAATACCATATAACACATTTATTTGGTTAAATGATGGTTTAAACTGTCAGAAAAGTGTGTCAGTTAAGCGTCTTTGTGTTTTGAAACAGCACGTCGCGCGTTGATGACATCACAGAGGGATTCCGCTCTACTTCCTGTCATTTTAAACGCTTATTTTTCCCAAATTTCTGCACAAACTGCAACTTAACGGAAGTACAACTATGATAAATATTTACCACAGGTTCTTTACCACCAAACTGAGTCATATTAGAAAAACAGGAGAATCGGTCATATGGACTTTGATCTTTTTGCGTGTGTTTATTAAGTATTAATGTCTCACGCCACTGAAAGCTTTTTATTTTTCTTTGCTTTACATGACATATAATACCAGATGACAACAACATCAGACAATTCAGTTCTATGATGAAGTCTACAGTAGGCACAGTTCCTCTTAAAGGTGCACCATGCAACTTCACTGGAGGGGAAATGAAAAGTCTTGCAAAGCACACTAGAAACATGGACCAAACCGCAGATTTTTGCTATGGCAACGGCAGACGACAAAGGCGCAAACGGGCATCTAAAAAGAGGGGGAAAACCCGTCCGCGTAATGGCGACGGGAGTTGTAAGAATACCTCTGCTCCGGTGTGTGTTCATGTGCGACGGGCGTCGTGTTGACTGTGGATTCTCCGGTCCCTTCTCTCTCTTTGACAGATCAGTCGAAGAGCCATGAGAGAGCGTCGCCATGGAAGTCCTCCTCCACCAAACGTATTCACCAGAAGACATTCAGCGTGAGGAGTGCAGCGGGAAGTAAGTGTCATGTAGTGTCATGTTTCGCAAAAGTACCCTAAAGTTGTAAGCGATCGTGTATTGGAGTGACCGCTATGTGCCGTAACGTGCATAATGTGACATAAAAGAAAGAAAAAAATCATCAAAAAAAATGATATTAAATGTGTGAATCAGGGTTTTCAATTCATTCATCTATTCATCTTAACAAACGGGTCGTCTCTGCTGAGGGTGATGATCTTTCACCCGCAACGCGGTACGTAAACCTGGTAGTTCTGAAACAACCATGTGGAAAGACGAATCCCGTGGTCATGCACAAGATGTCAGTGTGTTTGAGAAGGGTCAAATCATCTGCATCGGAGCAGAGAAAACATCTCAGGAGAAGCAGAAACTACCTTCTAACTAACCTACCAAATATTAGAGCGTGTGACCTTTTTTCTGTGGCTTTTTCTTGGCCTTGTGCATGTCACAACATTCTGCTGAAATAAACGTTCTGGAAGGTTCACCGTGTTGACCTTTTGGCTTTAACCTTTCGCTGACCTGTTTTTGCCTCTCTTTCAGCTGCAAGAAACGGACGCAACTGCCGCTCAACATCTTCTGACGCGAGACCTACAAGAAGCGACCGCTCGAGGGAAGACCCAGCCGGCGCCGCCATGGACTACACGTGGGGCCGCAAAGGACGATGGGAGCTGTAGTTTTCGGCACAGATCCGTTTCCTTCAAGCCGACCCAATGACTAACCCCAGCGCTCGCGGCGTCAGCTCCAGTTTGCTCGAGGGCCGGCGCTTCTACTGTCGAGAATGGGCCCTGGAGAAGCTGCGGTGCTGCCTGGACGCCCGGCTAACCGCGGGTCTTGCCCCCGGCGTGCTCTTGACGGGCGGTCCGGGCGCGGGGAAGACGGCCCTGTGCACGGAAGCGCTATGGCCGACGTCGAAGGCCGGCGCGGCGTCGGGTTTGTCGAGGAGGTGCCTGGCGTTTCACTTTTGCCACCGAGAGGAGCGGAGCAGCGCGGCGGCGTGGAGGTTCGTGCTCGCTTTGGCGGAGCAGTTGAGGAAGTCGGAGGCGGTCGGAGCCGGATACGAGGAAATCCTGACGAATCCGGACGTGGCGGGCGTTCTGGAGCCGTCGGTTTGTCAGAAAGACCCGGAAGATGCGTTTAAAAGGTGAGTCGAGCTCTAGTGCCGGTGAATTCATTGGAACCTTCTATTTTTGGTAACGTGATTTAAGGCAAGGCTTTATTTGGTTAGTTTGTTGTTGTTGTTGTCGTTGTCGTTGTCGTTGTCGTTGTCGTTGTTGTTGTTGTTGAAGTTTGGGATGAAAACTTTTGGAAGTATTGAAAGAAGAGTTACAATTTATGGTTTGAAATCGAGGTCCAGTCGAAGGGTTTTCAAAATGGGAAAACTTGCATTGAAACTAGATTTTTTTTATTTTTATTTATCACATAAATAGGACAAAATCTAACTTTTCCTGAATAGTTTTAGAAATTGTCTTCATTTTTATCAGAACAAACTGGCAGTAACAAAGAAATGACATTCTGTTGTGGTTTTGAAATCGGTATCGAGTTTCGAAATTGAGTTTGTTCGATACGTTGAATGCCATGCTGTTTAACATGTCAGTCGAAGCAATAGCATCTCCATGGAGACGAGCAGGTGGCGGATCCCTTGCCTGGAACGTTACGCGGTGCATCTTTTAATGCTAGTTATTTTTCATACCTTGGTCTTGATCTACAGCAGGGGTCCCCAGTACGGCGATCGCGATCTACCAGTCGATCTCGGACGCAGTGGCAGTCGATCTCTGAGACAGTCGATACCAAAGCAAAGTTTATTGGCTGGCGCTAAGTGACAGTATTTACACACGCTGAGCGAGTGTATCACACGGTGCGCACACGGAGGTCCCCAAACCCGCGAGTGAACCATGAGTTACAATCAGCGCGAGGGGGCTACAGTTGTGATTTTGTCCGCTTTCTCAGTGAGTTTCGGCAGGAGCACAAGGAAACGTAGAATGAGGAGAGTGAAGAGGAGGAGTAAGGCCGAAGAGCAGGAGGAGTCAGATGGAGGAGCAGGAGGAGTCAGGCCGAGGAGCAGGAGGAGGAGTCGAGGAGGAGCAGGAGGGAGCCAGGCGAGGAGCAGGAGGAGGAGTCAGATGGAGGAGCAGGAGGAGGAGCCAGGCCGAGGAGCAGGAGGAGGAGTCAGGCAGAGGAGAGGAGGAGGAGTGGAGGAGCAGGAGGAGGAGTCAGGAGCAGGAGGAGTCAGGCCGAGGAGCAGGAGGAGGAGTCAGGCGAGGAGCAGGAGGAGTCAGGCCGTAGGAGCAGGAGGAGGAGTCAGACCGAGGAGCAGGAGGAGGAGTCAGGCTGAGGAGCAGGAGTCAGGCCGAGGAGCAGGAGAGGAGTGGAGCAGGAGGAGGAGTCAGGCCGAGCAGAGGAGGAGGCAGCGAGTGAAGGAGTCAGGCCGAGGAGGAGGAGGAGTTTGTTATTGACGCGACCCAAAGGAAAGCTGACTTTCTCGACGTCTCAAGCCCCGCCTCCCAGCGTTACCATGGAGCTTGTCTTATTACAATAACTAATATTATAGTTAAAAAGAGCTTACGAGATTATGAGCTCAACATTCTGATTTTGAGTCTAGTTATTATTTTATTTCCACAAAAGTCGTCTTTATGAATGAGTCGAGTCCATGAGCAGATGTTCTCTCCTGCTTCATGTTGCACGTCACATGTTTCTATGGGTTATTTTAAAAAGAAGTCATATAAATCTACACGTGGGTCTTTCTAAAAGTAGCTGAAAAAGTGTGGCCCCCCTGATCTACAGCCTATGAAAACTGGTCATAAATGTCTTTGTTTTTAATGATCTTTGTGGTTTTGAATCAGTATCGAAATCGAGCGCGAGCGTTTGTGGCTGTAGTCGACGAAAGACATTGACTAAATGCATAAATGGACTAAAAACTCAGTTGGATCTCGCGCAAAAACGACTATAATTTAAGAGAAGTACGACCAAATGAACTGTTCCTAAACCTAAACCCTCATCATAACCGTAACCCCGAATAACCCCGAATTTTAAAATAATATAGTGTCAAAAATAAAGAGAATTCGAAGGCCAAGCTCTGCCCCCAGAACGAAGTGGCGAACTTTAATGGAACCCCTTTAATGGAACCCCTTTAATGGAACCGAACCCCTTCTCGACGTGTGGAAAGCGCTCTCAAAACGAACTCTATTTGACCCGAAAGTCCTTGGAAACGGTGTGTTTGTGTGTAAAAAAAAATGCAGATTAAACTCACGATTCACTGCAGCAGCGCTGAGGAAAGCGGGCCGTTTTATGCGAGCGTTCAGACGTGTTTACCGGCTGTGTGATGTGGTGAGGTGTGGTGTGGTGAGGTGTGGTGTGGTGTGGTGAGGTGTGGTGAGGTCTGGTGAGGTGAGGTCTGGTGAGGTGTGTGAGGTCTGAGGAGGTGTGAGTGTGGTGAGGTGTTGGTGTGGTGAAGTGTGTGAGGTGTGGTGTGGTGAGGTGTGATATATAAGAGATGTGGTGTGGTGAGGTTGTGGTGAGGTGTGTGTGGTGAGTTGGTGAGGTGAGGTGTGGGAGAGTGTGGTGTGGTAGGTGGTGGTGAGGTGTGGTGTGGGTGAGGTGTGGTGAGGGTGTGTGAGGTATAGGTGTGGTGGGTGTGGTGGGTGTGGTGTGGAATGAGGTGTAGGTGTGACTGTGGTGAGGTGAGGTGTGGTGAGGTGTGGGTGAGGTGTGGTGAGGTGGTGGTGTGGATGTGGTGAGGTGAGGTGAGGTGGTGAGGTGTGGTGAGGTGTGGTGTGATGATGGTGTGGTGGAGGTGTGGTGTGGTGAGGTGTGGTGAGGCCATTCAGTCAGTTTTGCAGCGTTTGTACAGAGTATTTCCTCCTGGTTAAGTCGTAAAAAAAACGGTGAAAACTTTAGTGCAAGCGAAGCGACCGGCCTTTTCGACGTTTTTTGAGCGATTTGAAACGGTGTATTCGAGCTGTGGTTTTTTTGTGTGAGTGGAGAATGGAGGAAAGCCAAAAACAGCGTGTTGAAATTCATCCCGCGGGCCGGCGCTTGTGCGTGCACGTTCGGGGCACCAGCCATTCCCCCCCGTTCTTGAGTCAACAAAAGCGACTGACAGAAGACTGGCACTGACTTGGGTTTTCACGTTTCGCAGCTGGGAAAATGGAAAAAGGAGTCTCAAAGTTTGGATTGAGGCAGTTGATCAAATTTGTGTTTCATTTCCATTTTAAGTCGGCGTAGTCCCAAAAAAACAACAACG
Source organism: Chaenogobius annularis (assembly GCA_015082035.1). Taxonomy (NCBI): domain Eukaryota; kingdom Metazoa; phylum Chordata; class Actinopteri; order Gobiiformes; family Gobiidae; genus Chaenogobius; species Chaenogobius annularis. Next base: position 449,705 of record BJKM01000292.1, read on the forward strand.
CATGATTAAATTCTGTTGGGAGTGATACGGGCGCTCGCTGCGTTCCTCTTCCAGAACGTACCGGAAGGTTTCAGGTTTCACAAACGGAACGCTTCGGGATTTACCTGGCAAGACATGAAATGCGATCGCGATGACATTTGCAATTTGTGTTTTAATGACTGAATTTCCGAATTGAAAAATAAAGACTGAAATGCGAAGTGACGAAGCATTTTTTATGTTTTTTTTTCGATTTTCACGTTTGCACGGGTCAGAACTGCAGCGGGTCATTTCTTTTATGCAGCGACGGGACGTTTTGTCGTTAAAATTGTGGTTCATCTAAAATTGGCGTCAATTTGAATTCGCATTTTGATTGGTTTTTTTTTCGTGTGTAAATTTTCAAACCTTAAGAACTTCAGAGAATTTCAGACATGAATACAATTAAAGGAGACGTATCATCATTCATTCATTCATTGTAAACCGCCATGTTGATCTAAAACGGGTCCATTAACTTCCTGTCACATATAGAGGGATGGAGCGGTAGGTGTTTTTTCGGAGCGCCAGGGCCCCTCAGCGGCAGGGCAAAACGGGACCCCCAACTCAAACATGCACGAGTCAGTCAGAAGTAAATCAAACTTTGCGTAACCTGATGAGACGACGTGTCCCTTTTTAAAACAAGGCCGTGAAGTATTGTAAACAGATGGAATTGCCTCGCGTTCCAAGTTAGGAAATCCTCCGGAGCGAGAGGCTAAATTTGGGGATGACTCCAGACTCAAACGGTTGGGAACCATTGGTCTAAAGTAAGTGGTTCAAACTCAAACCGGAGCTTGAATTGGAACATTTAAAAAAAAAAAATCAAATCGCAAAGAAATGATCAAGGAAAAAACTGCTCCCGGCTTCGAACGGCGCGTGGTTTTTGCATTCGTTTAGCAGTTTATGCGTCCGTTTCCCGAAGGTTAAGGCCTGTGTTTTGACGCCCTCCTCCGGCCCCGCCTGTTTTAAGGTCAAACCGCAAACGTAAACAGAAGCGAGAGTGTTTAAACAGAAGCGAGAGTGGCTCCACGAGTTCAATGTGTTTGCGCTTGTTTCAATGTGTTTGCCGCTGTTTCCCGGTTTGGACTCATAACTTCGGCAGCTTAAAACCGTCCGCGGCGAGGGATCAGCGACATATCTGATGCGCGCTTCAAGCATGCGACGCGTTTTATCTGACGGGAGCGGGAAGTATGTGTTCGATTGCTGAATTAGCTGACATTTATCGCAGTAAATCCATGAGTTGAAGGATCGACTTAAAACGAACCGCATCCTTCGAAAAACAACAACAACAACAACAAAAAACGAAATAAAAAGCTAATTCAGCGGTTAGTATTCGCAGCGAGTCGCAGATGCGGTGCAGTCATTTGGGGAGGGTCTGGTGGCGTGGGACAAGCGTGCGCGGTTCGCCGACATCAAAACGTTAGTGTTTCGATTGTTGTGAGGGGGAAAAAAAACACCGATTTGACGATTTTTGACGATTATTGACGATTATTGACGATTATTGAGACTGCGGCCGAGCGGCAGTGACATCTTTGATTTTCTTTCGTTCCCCGTGGTTATTTAGGTCGTAATCAGAAGAACCAGGAAATAATAATCGTCAAAATTAAGTATTTTTAGTTCAATTTCTCGTCTAAAAAAAAATAGGCTTAAAATGTAAAGAACGTTTTTATCATCTGGCGGTTTTTGTCACTTTTCACTTAATTCTGTCTTTCCGAAAGTTCAGTTTTGTCGCAGACTTGAGGAACAGTAACAGGCCCCGCCCACGAGAGCGACGGAAAATGTACGATCTTTTACCGATGTGCGGTCGCAGTCTCAATAATCGGGAATAATCGCTAAATCGCCATTCCACTTCGATACAGAATCCTCTCTCGTAAAAGCAACGGGCATAAAAAAAACGATTCCTCAGTCGGTTAAACGAATCGACAACATGGATTGACTTGATTTAGACCTGTCACGGGAATTACGATATCGACTTATCGCTCAGTGAGAAAGTGCAATTTTTTTGCGGGCGCTCAATACTTATCGTGTGTACATTTGCACACGAGCGGTGTTGGGATTCGCTGACCTTGGTGCGAGGTAAACAGCGGTCCAGGTGTGAGGTCTGAGGTTCTAGTTTGGCGCTGATTGATCACATTTTTCCCCAAACCGTTAAAGACCCTCGTTGCCAGCGTTTGGGAGGTATCTCAACTCAGCACATGCGCCTAAAACACGGAACGGTTTGACTGAGCGTGTTCTGGTGCAGTCACTTTACGGCGTTTCATTCTCTAATTACTCATAAATAAATAGTGCAAGAAAATCCCAAGTCAAGTTATTACACCAACATATATATATATAATGCAACTTAAAGTGCCCCCTACAGGTCGGACGACTCATTGAACTAAAATGCAGTTAAGATGAATATATTTTGAATTTTGCTAAAAATGATTACAAAAATTATCACAGAATAGCACATTGTTTAGGTTTATGATTTGACTTCCTGTTTGTAATTGATGACATCACACTAGGGAAATTACCCAGCAAACACTGGGCCAAAATACATCCGATGTCGCTATTTTATTTAATTTGTCAAATAATAATAATTCATGTTTAGAGAGTCAAAAAAGTGGTTTATTTGTGTAAATTCTGCATAAAATGTGATTGCTGTCCCTGGTGTGATGTCACTTCCTGTCCCTGGTGTGATGTCACTTCCTGTCATTTTCTACTGATTTCTCCACATTTTCTCCACAAATACCTGCTCGATCGGTGTAAAACTATCATTTATATGTACAAAGGGGATAAATACACCAAATAAAGTCAAAATTAGGACATCATAAAAACCTGTCATGGGGAGAACGTATTCCGAGTAGAAAACGTTCCAAAATACATGTTAATGCAAGTTTTCTGCCTGTAACTTCATACATTCTCTGCGTATTCTTCGGAACAGTAACATTTATATTCCTGCAAAGGCGTTGCACTTCTCTATTATTACATTTAAAACACACGTTCGCTTGTGCGCTGCGTTTTGTACCAACTGAATGACATCATCGGCGCTGTTGAAGTTATTTCGGCTCCGCTGTCGAAAGGCGCGCGCCGCTCCGACACTGCTGGCCATTCTTCCCCATTCACAAAACGCACAATAGCGGCCCATTGTGGTGTTATTTACAACTCGGCGTCCTTTTTGCGGGGGAGAAAAGAACAAAGGGGAGAGACGGCTCGATCCCCGCGCCGGTCGGAGACGTCGACCTGCCGCGCCGCCGCCGTGCTCTCTGCTGCTCGCTCTGAGGACGAGTTCGGTCGGAGTGCATTTGGCGAGTTCCAGCTCAACAACGTATCTGCAGCTCCACAACATTAAATACTCCACCAGAGCTCCTAAACATGATGATAGAAAATAAAGAAATACAATACAATACAATAAAATAGTTTAAAAATTGTTAACAAATTTAAAGTAAAAACCTAAAACAGGAAATAAATAATCTGGAACAATAAATACTGGCTAAAAACAACACAATGAATTAAACTGTAAAGGATAAACTGTAATAAAATAAATAAATTAAAAAATTAAAAAGAAAAAAAAAGAAAAGAAAAAAAAACTACAATACAATAAAATAGTTAAAAAATTAGAAATAAAAACCTAAAACAGTAAATAAATAATAGAAAAAGGAAAGTGGCTAAAAACAGTTAAAACTGTTGAGAATAAAAAAAAATTATAAACTAAATGAATAAATAATAATTAAAAACACGGAGGGTCACACAACTTACGCAGTGTTGAAATTAATACAAAATCATAATAAAATAAAAATGTATGGACTAATCGCGATTATTGACGACAGAGATAATGTCGTATTTTGATCATCGTTATCTGGACTGAACAGACTCTAAAACACTAGTTTCGTCTATCACTGTCTTTTATAAGTCAACAAATTGTTTCAAAAGGATTTAAAAAGATTTATTTTAATGAGCACAGCAGAAAGAACGAGGTTTGGAGTGAAAGCGTTTGTGATTTGTGAATGAATTGTGAGTTTAATCTGCCCTTTTTAAAGATAAATAAACTGTTTACAAGACCTTTTCTGTGAAAGTATTTGTAATTGTGCGATCTCGTGGTCGCGGTCGTGGTCGCGGTCGTGGTCGCGGTCGCGGTCGCTCTCAGGGAATGTCTTTCGTCGATTACAGCCGTACTTTTTATAACAAAGACAGTGGCACCAGTAAAAACACTTTTTTTGTAAAGTATTCTCTCTTTAGAAGCTTCAGTCACCACATTTCAACCTTTATTTGGTTTATAATGTGTTGAAAAACTGTTGTTGACTTCTAAAATAATCGTTAGTGACAGAAATCTAAGCGCATTCCAGACCTCTCGTTTCAAAAAAAGATTCTTTTGTATTGGCTTTTTATAAATATTAAAAATAAAAAGGTCTGCCAAAGGTTTCTGCCTGTTAAAACTTGATCTTATTTATCTTTTCTCTGTCAAACTAATGTTCAAAATGTGGCTAAACCTATTCTATTCCGGCTTTATTTAATTTGGCACAGATCACATTTCATCCACATTTCACTTTAAGCGTCTTTTAAAAAAATATATTTATATTTCTTTTTATTTCACACAGTCGCCCAATAATAACACTTAAAAATATATATAAATCTTTCTAATTTTCAGGCTGTTCCAGGTTCTTGCCCCTTTAAACAGAAATACAAGAACTTTTTTTTTAATGAGTTCTAGTCTTCTTTTTTCCTCTGCATGTCTGTTCTGTTGACTCTCTCGGCTCCAGTAGCTTCTGCGCGAGGCGGGAGCATAAGTTAATCGTGTTGTGCGTCACCGCTGCTGTTGACAAGAATAAAAAAATGATTAACGTAATAAAAGTAGGATTCGTCCGAGCACGTTTCTACTTTGTTAACAACCTTCTTTTGGAGTAAGAAAGTATGATTAGACTTTGATTAAAACGACGTATTTAGCCTCCATCAGGCTCGTTTCGCTCATTCTGTTTAATCGCCATGGGAAACGGGAAACACTTCAGCCCGAGACCTTTTTTTCCTTCTTTTTTTTGTGCCATAAATAAATAATTTCTACCTCAAATCACGTTCATTACAACCGCGTCGGGGGGGAGCTACGTTTGTTTACCTCGCCGTTGTAATTCCCTCTGCCGCCAGTAGATGGAGCGCTAACTCTATTCCTGGCATGGGAAACGCCTCATTGATGTGAAAAAAAATTTGTGATTTTGGATGACTTTTTTTTGTTTGTTTAACGTTCTAAAACACAAGAAGCACGTTTTAAATGACAATAACAGTACAAAAAACACGTAATATTTGACTGTTTATTGTCCGTCTTGTAGTATTTCCACACGGCAGCAGTTGTAGACACTTTCAGTCCAGTTTATTCCCTCTTTACAACAATAAAAAAACTCAAACCACAGAATGAAAAGCAGTATTTCTCCATCATTTTGAAGCATATCCTCCTGAACTTATTCCCTTTTCTCCATCTCTCTCCCTCTTGTCCAGGCAGTAAAGGTTTCTCTGTACTTGTAGTCATCATGTAGAATTATTCAGTATCCACTGGCGACGGGTTCGGATCTGAATCGAGAAAATAATTTGGAGTCGCACCTTTTGGCTGCACGTCTGTCTTTGCGCGCGGTCCCGGACGCTGGAGCAGATGAGACTCTGAGCCGTCGGTCCGTGTGCGTGCGCGGGGGCGCGGGGGCGGGGGCGGGGGCGGGGGCTAACGTTTACCTTGTTAGCGAGTCCAAAGTGTTTCTAACAGAGAAACGGAGCAGCCAGCAGCATCTTATCGAAGGAGGATGAAGTCAGGAGCGAAGGGTATTGGCAAAATCTGCAAAAAAAAGTAAACAAAAGTGCAGCTGCAAGGTCTCTAAACATATATTACTCTGTCGTGTCAGATTCTTATTATTATTATTATTATGCTTTTATCCAAATATTTAGAACAAGAATAAACTAACATATGTAGATCATTATTTTACATTTGAATTGATTTAAAACGTTTTTAAAAATAGAAACAGGCCCCTTGACTTCCTGTTCAAAACGGCATGTTTATCTTCTGTATCATTTATTTGTTTTTGCGCCATAACAACACGGTTAAAGTGATGTGAGACATACAGAGACATTAAGCACATAACTATAACTGTTTCTGCCCCAGATTAGAGCTAAAGTGCTTGTTTTACCTGTGACCGTGATTTACCAGAATAAATTTAGCATTGCACATTATCATTGTTGTTTTATTATTATTATATTATTATTATTATTATTATTTATTATTATTATTATTATTATTATTATCATTATCTATTCTATTATTACCTTATCATTATTATTATTATTTCTTTATTTTTATTGTTATTTTTTTTATGTATGTATTTATTTATATTAATGTAATAGGTGTAACTTTCAACCAGACTTTTGTTTTGAGGAAAGTAATCGAGTATTGGCAAATACTCAAAAAGCCCAAGTATCGGTATCGGAACTGAAAAAGCTCGGTTCGCATTTAAAATCTCCATTTGGTTTGACATGAGGTTATCTGACCTCCACAGAAGGTGCGCAGCAGGATCTGTTTGCGAAACCATGAAACAGTCCAGTCTATGTCATTTGCATAGCCCAGATTAGCTCCTCCCCCCTGTACCAGATTAGCTCCTCCTCCCCTGTAGTCTGAATTTGCCCAAACGAATCTGGACCAAACCAACGCGAGCCGTGTCTCATTACGCGCGTTAATATCTGCCTTGAAGTCGTACTTGGAGAGTGTGATTCTGAAATAGATGTTCCATAGCCGTGTTGTTTCTATGGGGACTGCTCTCACACCATTTAAAGAAGGTAACACGTGCCGCTCATGTGCACATCACGTCTCCATGGTTATGCTCCGAGCGTGTCCGACGGCACAATTTAAAGGACACAGGGCGTTTAACCGTGCTGTAGCATCGTTCCTCGTCAAAAAGCACGGCTGGAGTGGTCTTTTTGCTTCATTCACGCTCGTTTCATGAATCCTGTCTACGAGGTCCTCTTCTTCTGAGCCTCGCTTGGTTTCAAGCTTCCTCAATCGCAGTGTCGTGTCCTGTTCCATCCATAAATCATCTCCAGACTCGTCCTGAGCATTTCTGCCTCAAATCTCAATCTTTACAACTGTGTATTTTACATTAGCATGGCAGGATAAGCAAGCTTTTGTTTATCACCCCCGTGGTAATTCCCTCTGCGGCCAATCCTGATGAAGAAGCGTCTCGCATATATAAAATAATGCATGCTTTCAGTAGATACATTAGTCTTAAGTTCTAAAACAGGAGATGTTTAAAGGCAATGATGATGCATAATATGTGTCCTTTATCAACACGATCAGGTTTAATAAAAGTGCATTTGAGCAACTGTTGAGTTTAGACGATGTCAAAACCGGAATTATTTATCAAAAATGTGTTGAAAAGCTCTTTAACATGTTTTCTGGCTTAAAGGACAAATATTCTGCATTATTTGTATTGTTATCGGCCTTTAAACATGTTCTTAATTACATTTAGATGTTTTAGAAATAAATTGTTGTTTAAAAAAAAAAATTACATTGGACTGTGTGTTGGGGCCGTCTACTGGCTGCAGAGGGAATTACGTAGCCATGCCGTTGTGCTGATGGTGATTAGAGTCGATTTATGGAGCTAAAAACAGCAGGAGATTCTCAGTTGTCAGAGTGATGTCACAGATGGAGAAAACGTCACAGATCGAGGAGATTCAGAACGGAGTGTTTTCGGCGCTCGGAGGGAGAGGACTTTACAACTAGGATTCATCAAACTAGCGTGAATGAAGCTAAATGCTACTCCGGCTGTGTTTGTGATGAGGAACAATGTTAGAACAGGGTTAAAAGAGAAAAAAAGTACATTTAGCATATTATGTCATTTAAAGCGACCTGAAATGCTAATCTATTACAATAATCAAAGGTCAAATTGTATATATTTTTGCCGTTGTAAAGGTACATTTTTACGTTGTAAATAATGAGATTTAAAGTGACATGTCAAGTGTTGGTGGTGCGGGATTCACAGTTATTACATTATACAATAAAAGTCCCAGAGACTATTTCATACGTGAGGTGTGTTCAGAGGAGGGAAAGAGTCCCGTCGGATCCTGGTCCGGTCCCGGTTTCAGGCCTGATTTAAACTCGGTTTGGTCCCGTTCAGATCCAGGTTTAGTCACGGTTTGGTCCAGGTTTGGTTTCAGATTCAGTCCCAGGTTTTGACGAGCTCAATATGTCATAAAAGTGTCAGTCTCACTCATCGAAATGGCATAACAAATATATCTCAACAACGTGGATACAGATGTCACAATATAAATTTTTGTGTACGGTTTTTGTTTTGAAAGCACGATTTTAACGATATTCACAATTGTGCACCAAACCATAAAATATTAATTTTGTCGCATTCAAATTGTCAAATAATCACACTTTTGAATGATACAGTTAATAAGTTGATGTTTCACTTGTGATAATGTAAATTAAAATAAAAGCCAGATATAAAAGCTTTTTCAGGTACGGATTGAACTGAAATCACTTATTTTTGCTTCTCAAATACTTTTGGAAATAATCAAACACATCTGCCTTTTTCAATTAAAAACACACATTTTCATTTGAAAGCAGTAGATTTCGGTCAGACGGAGAACCTCAGTGTTGTTTAGACATACTTCAGTTTGTCGCTATATCGAGTATTGCGCCAGCCAATACCGCAATATCAATACTTTTTGCGATATATTGTGCAGTCAACGTTTAAGCAAGTGCAACTGAAAACCTCACAGAACCGTAAAAGGTCGTGTCACTTCCTCCGGCTGTAAAACCCAGGCTGTGTCTCAATCACATGACTAACATAAAAGAAAACACATTTAAATAAGAGTTTATGACCCCGCTTTATATCCAGTCTGCACCCACACAAACCACGATTAGTTCTGCATTAATCACCAGCATTTAGTAATCAGCTGAATGTGATTAGAAATGTCAACGCTGCCGTGTAACGAAGGCAATCACTGTATATGACGTTTAATCAGGCGGATTAGGTGCAGAGGAAGGTAGTGTGCGTACAATTATACTACAAACAACTCACAGGCCACTTTTATGCAGTGCCTTTAAAAGACGCGTCGTTATTGGTTTTGTTATCGGCCTTGAATCGGCGCGAATCCTCGTCACGAATATCGCCATAAACATCGTAACGTCGTACTGTCGTAACGTCATAACATCACGTCATAACATCACGTCATAACGTCATGTCATAACGTCATAACGTCACGTCATAACGTCATGTCATAACGTCATAACATCACCTCATAACATCACGTCATAACGTTATAATAGCGTCATCATAACGTCATAATAATGTCATAACGTCATAATGTCATAACATCATAATAACGTCATTACGTCATAATAACGTCATAATAATGTCATAATGTCATAATAATGTCATAACGTCATAATAATGTCATAATAGCGTCATAATAACGTCATAACGTCATAATAACGTCATAATGTCATAATGTCATAATAATGTCATAACGTCATAATAATGTCATAATAGCGTCATAATAACGTCATAACGTCATAATAACGTCATAATGTTATAATGTCATAATAATGTCATAACGTCATAATAATGTCATAATGTTATAATGTCATAATGTTATAACGTCATAATAATGTCATGCCGTGAGATGCACATTGTGATGATATTGTAACTAGAAATTTGCATGTCGTTACAGCGCTCATTTTAGACCTGGTTTAGCGCCAGTTTAGACTTGGTTTAGCTCTAGTTTAAACCCGGTTTAGCTGTTGTTTTGACCCGGTTTAGCTTTAGTTTGAACCCGGTTTAGCTCTTGTTTTGACCCGGTTTAGCTTTAGTTTGAACCCGGTTTAGCTCTTGTTTTGACCCGGTTTAGCTTTAGTTTGAACCCAGTTTAGCTCTTGTTTTGACCCGGTTTAGCTTTAGTTTGAACCCGGTTTATCTCTACTTTGAACATGGTTTAGCTCTAGTTTAGACCTTGTTTAGGCTTTAGTTTAAACCCGGTTTAGCTAGTTTAGACTAGGTTTAGTCCTAAATCTACCAGGTTTAGCTCTGGCCTTGGTGTGAAAAGACCAAGAGCCGCTGCTGTAGACAGAGGTGTTGTTTTATTTTGCAGTTCAATAACTCATATTTCTCTGGTCATTCTGTGTTTTGTCCAAAGCTCGAGGTTGTATTATATCATATTACGACTTTGACGCGTATGAGACGGAGGATTTCTTTTTACGTTGAGTTCAGATGTAACAAAAGTTGTATCTCTTTTCGACTGACGTTTTTGAATGCGTGTTTTGAAATGGAGTCCCGTCGAACCACGTTTCGACTGGCCCCCGTCAGCCCAGACCGGTTCACTTTGGGCCTTCTGTGTCTCATGCAGAGGTCCAGGTCGTGAGCCGCTAAACCCTAAACACTACAACTATTTTTGTATTTTAAAAAAGTAAATCGTATGAATTATACTTTTTCTGACTAAATTCCACGTTATGGCTGGAGTGCTGGAGTGAACTACTCAAAACTACTTCCGGTTTATTTCCAGCTTTTTTTCCGACATTTATTGAACTTCTCCCCATTTCTCTGTGAATTGTGTTGGGTTTGGATCATGTTAGACGCATTATGCACTGGAAATACAATCGTTTTGGTGTTTGCGTGAACTACTGCGCGAGAAACTGCTAATGCTAACGTTTGCTAGCTTTGTTTGTCGGCTCAACAGAAAAAGTTAGCGCTGAAATACATTTGTCACAAGGTCAGGTCAGCGTTTGGTGAAGAATGGTAAGAATTTTGTATTTATATCTGCTTTTTGCCGTTTTGTTTTCACCCGAGTTGGGATGTTACGATATCAAATAGTTACGATAATTGTGAGTAGAAACATCGAGACTGTCATTCTCGTGGTCTGACATGTGACTATTTCCGAAAGACAAAATAAAGTTAAATGTGACAAAAACAGACATTTAGGTCTATTTTTGGGCTGTAAATTTACCCAAAAATAAAAATTTTGCAGCTGAAATTGTTACAATTATAATTTCCCGGTTCTTATTGTGACCTGAATAATCACGATACACAATAAACTGACAAACTTGCTCAAACCGCTAAGCCAAAGTGCCACCATTTAGCCTTGGAACATGGTTTCTTTTAACCTGTTCGTTTAAGTGTGTCTGTGGGTCAACAGCCGCCATAAATGTGGCGTTAAGTTAATCATTGCATCTCGTTGTGTGGACACGTCAAGTGAGGGGAGGCGAGCTGCCTGAGCCCTGACTCACCGAGGAGCGGCGAGCGGGGCTGAGCGGGGCGGTGCTGAGCGGGCGGTGCTGAGCGGGCGGTGCTGAGCGGGCGGTGCTGAGCGGCGCGGTGCTGAGCGAGCGGGCTGAGCGGCGGGGCTGAGCGGGGGGCTGAGCGGGCGGTGCTGAGCGGGCGGGGCTGAGCGGGCGGGCTGAGCGGGCGGTGCTGAGCGGGCGGTGCGGTGCTGCGAGCGTGCGTGCTGAGCGGCGGGCTGAGCGGCGGGCTGAGCGAGCGGGGCTGAGCGGGCGGTGGTGAGCGGCGGGGGCTGAGCGAGCGGTGCTGAGCGAGCGGTGCTGAGCGGGCGGTGCTGAGCGGCGAGCGGGGCTGAGCGGGCGGTGCTGAGCGAGCGGTGCAGAGCGGGCGGTGCTGAGCGGCGGTGCTGAGCGAGCGGTGCTGAGCGGCGTGCTGGAGCGAGCGTGGCTGAGCGAGCGGGGCTGAGCGAGCGGGCTGAGCGAGCGGGGCTGAGCGAGCGGGGCTGAGCGAGCCGTGCTGAGCGAGCCGTGCTGAGCGAGCCGTGCTGAGCGAGCCGTGCTGAGCGGGCGGGGCTGAGCGAGCGGAGCCGCGTTAAGACTAATGATGTTTAATCTGAGTGGGAGCGCTTCAATTCCAACATTTTTTTTCAAATAGATTTCAGTGTTTTAATTAGGAAGTTATCTTAAGACTCCCAAATCATCCGGAGAACCTAATTAATAGTAGATCGTTTGGTTTAGTTTGTCCATTATTATGAAGAGTTTGTGGGTTTAGATTCACAAAAGTGTCACCACATTTGTGAATCTAAATTGCTCAAAAGGAAATAAACGGTGGAGGATTCTCCACGTCAGAGCCTGATTTGATGATTTTCACACATGAAAGGAGCAATTATGTCTTTAAATCTTGTCACAGCCCTGTCACAGCCCTGTCACAGCCCTGTCACAGCCTGTCACAGCCCTGTCACGACACGCCTGTCACGGACCCGGACCTGTCACGGACCCTGTCACGGACCTCAACGGACTGTCACGGACGACCTGTCACGGACCTGTCACGGACCTGTCACGGACCTCTCACGGACCTGTCACGGACGGACCTGTCACGGCCCTGTCACGGCCCTGTCACGGCCCTGTCACGGCCCTGTCACGGACGGACCTGTCACGGCCCTGTCACGGCCTGTCACGGCCCTGTCACCTGTCACGACCTGTCACGGACCTGTCACAGCCCTGTCACGGCCTGTCACGGACCTGTCACGGACCTGTCACGGACCTGTCACGCCTGTCACGGACGGGACCTGTCACGGACCTGTCACGGACCTGTCACGGACCTGTCACAGCCCTGTCACGACCTGTCACGGACCTGTCACAGCCCTGTCACAGACCTGTCACAGACCTGTCACAGCCCTGTCACAGACCTGTCACAGCCCTGTCACAGCCCTGTCACAGCCTGTCACGGACCTGTCACAGCCCTGTCACAGCCCTGTCACAGTCCTGTTACGGACCCTTTGGCACGTCAAGTCAACAGTTTTGATCATGTCTCTGCTCAAACTGCTTCCACTGCACAGTCAGGCAAACGTGTTTGTGCTTTTTTCACACGTGCCATTTGTAAATGCAGTCGTAGCGCCCTCTGCTGCTGTGTTGTGACACAGTTCATTTGGGGTATTTTCAACATGTGCATGATTTCATGTTTTAGTTCAAGCACATATCAAGGCTAAAGTGCATAAAAGAAGGCTGTGGTATTGCTTCAATATGAACAAGTGAAGAGTGTTTTACTGCTCAGATGAAGAAGTCATGACTGAATCTGCGGCGCTGAATGAATGTAGTCCACTTTATGCTGGTCGAGTGTGAAGACTGAGGTTGGATGCATTATCTGCACTGTACATATTGTGACCTCTCATGACCTCTCTGTGACCTCTCACAGATGGAAATGATCTAAATTACAGTCCTAATGCATAAATAAATTGCATGACTTTTTTGTCTAAATCTGTTATTATTTTTTAGACTTATTCAATAGTAAAAAGTTAATAGCCATAGTTTTTTTTATAAAGTTAGACTCATTTTGTAGTTGAAGTTCACAGAGACATGTTTGTCTAACCTTTTTTGTTAAGGTGATTGTGTTACCTTTGCAGTTAAAGGCTTTGGTCATGGTAACAAAGTTTGTAAAGTGACTTTTAGCAACAGGAAAAGTTCTAGATTCTACACGTTCTAGATGAGAAGTTCTACATTACACTTCCTGACCCTCTGACTTGTCTTCACACGCTCTCCTCATCTCCCCCTCAGAGCTGTCCTGGGCCCCCTCCTGGAGCTGCCTGCCCCGGCCCGGCCCCTCTTCCTGCTGGTGGACGCTCTGGACCTCTGCCCCCCTGTGGACCATGGAGCGCCCCCCGGAGGTCAAGTGGCTCAGCGCACCTCCATCGCAGAACTCCTGGCCTCTCACGTGCACCTGCTCCCGGGATGGCTGCTGCTCTCGTCTGCTCCGTACGCCGCCAAAACAAGGCGCTCTGCAAGATGTTCTCAGGTACGAAATCAAGACTTAATGAGTATTAAAAAGATGGCAAAGAACAACAAACACTTGACTAAACTAGGACAAATGTAGATCTAAACTGAAGGTCTAGAACAGAGCAGAACTTGAAATGTGCACTATGTTACGTCATCATCAATCATCATTTTTAAACGTATTAGTTGAGGTTTGAATTGTCTGTAAAATGAATCAATCAAAACGTGCAGAAATATTGCCTTATAACAGAACTTTTTTTAAATCCATAAATGATTTGCTCAATAAAATTAAAAAAAAAAAATAATAATTCAACAATAAGTCAACAATATTATGTAAAATTTGATATATTGTCCAACCCTACGCACCCCCTATCCCCACCCTCTGCTCTATACTTTGCAATTATTTAAATGTCTACAGCTCCTAGCAATTTTTCAACAATAAAAGTAAATGAAATATATTGTACAGTGAAAATGCAATGAACAAGAAGTCAATTGACCCGTTAGCATGCCGTGTTCGATCAATATTGCGCTTTACAATGATAGTTTCAGCCATTGCCCGCCCTACTTCATATTTAGCTTGAAGAATTTGACATCGGCCTGGTCTTCCTCTTGGTCTTTTCCAGGTTTCCGTCGTATTTGCCTGGATGACCTCAGAAAGCCCTCGCCGGTCCATGACGTGCAGCAGTACATTTTGTGCCGTTTGGACCAGGACTCTGCGTTGCGTCGCCAGCTCAGCCCGGACACGGCCGACATGTTGAACCTCCTCCACATCAAGAGCGGGGGCTGCTTCCTGTTCCTCCAGCGCGTTTTGGACGGGGTCGCCGCGTCTCTCATCAGCCTACGCGAAGTCCGAGACATTCCCGGCACTCTAAACGGACTCTACCTGTGGCTGTGTCAAAGACTGTTCCCGCGCGGGCTTTTTACCTACATCAGACCTATTTTAAACATACTTTTAGCCGCTGCGAAACCGCTAACCCCTCAGGAAATATTCAGAGCAGTATGGACGCAGAACACTTCACTCAGTTTTCAAGAGTTTCAGAACAAACTTCGAACTTTATCTTCTCTTCTTATCGACGGACCAAACGGCACAAAACTGCTTTTCCATGCCAGCTTCGCCGAGTGGCTCTTGGACGTCAAATATTGCACTCAAAAATACTTGTGTAGTTGCCAAAGAGGGACATACAATGCTGGCGATGGCTTTAACTTTGCACGGAGCTCATTTGTGTAGCGAAGAGGTTCACGAATTGGCTTTGCATTTAACTAACTCAGGTCAACATAAGAATAACCCATCGTTTTTAGCACTTTGGATGCTCTGGATGGACATCCCACGGCTGAATGCATCTACTAGTCTTCTCGCGTCAAATCTTGCCAGTGAAGATGTAAAGCATTTGCTAAACATAAGTGGACTTTTGCAATCAGATGGTCATTTAGGCTTAGATACTTTGCAAGATGAAATCATAAATATTAAAAGAGCTTTTGAACGGGAATTATCAGTAAAGAAACTGCTAGACAGCGGTGTAGCGGTTAATCAGCGTGACTCTACCGATGGAAGAACATTGCTTGCCAACTCTGCCATCGAAGGCTCTGAAAACATTGTAGAGTTTTTGCTAAAACACGGCGCCGACCCGCTTATAGGCGACCAGCAAGGGCAAACACCGCTAACACTAGCTTCCCGACAAGGACATGTCCAAGTTTTGAAAGTTTTGCTAGATTGGGCTAAGAAGCAAGAGAAGGAGATTGCGTTGCGAATGATGGAGCAGGTGGATGTCGAAGGCTGGACTGCGTTGCGATCTGGAGCGTGGGGCGGCCATATCGAGGTGGTCCGGTTGCTTTTAGATGCCAGGGCAGATGTGGATGGTTGCGATGGCGAAGGTAGGACTGCATTGCGAGCGGCAGCATGGGGAGGGCATGAAGAGCTTGTCAGGATATTACTTGAATATGGTGCTAATTTTGATAAGGCAGATTGCAACGGGAGGACGCCATTGATCGCCGCTGCGTACATGGGACATCAAGAGACTGTTGAAATACTGTTAGATCATGGCGCGCAGGTGAATTTCGCAGACGGAGATGGTCGGACCGCTCTCTCTGTCGCTGCCCTGTGCGTTCCGACCGCAGCAGGAGTAAAGGGGTACGGAGAGGTTGCGAGTTTGCTACTAGAAAGAGGTGCAAATCCAGGACATAGAGATAAAGACGGAATGACGCCATTGTTGCTGGCGGCGTACGAAGGAAACCAAGACGTAGTAGAGCTTCTGTTGGAAGCTGGGGCGGATGTGGACGAAACGGCAGGTCCAGATGGCGATTTGCAATCTGCCGCGGCTGTTACGCCTCTTTTGGCTGCGGCGTCAATGGGTCACATGGGCACCGTGTCGAAGTTGCTGTTTTGGGGGGCGGATGTAGACGCCATCGACAGCGAAGGCAGGACGGCGTTGTGCCTGGCAGCGGCGCGGGGCAGTGTGGAAGTAGTGCGCGCATTATTGGACAGAGGGCTGGATGAGAACCATAAAGATGACTTAGGTTGGACTCCACTTCATGCCGCGGCTTGCGAGGGGCATAAAACAGTTTGTGGAGTTTTGATGGAGCAAGGGAGCATGGTACGAGTGGGCGAGATGGACATTGAAGGACGGACTGCTTTGATTTTGGCCGCACAGGAGGGCCACGTATCAACAGTACGCCTACTTTTAGATCGACGCTGCCCCATTGACCACAGGGCGTACGACGGACATTCCGCCTTGACCGCCGCCCTGCTGGAAGAGCAGACAGAAGTGGCCGAGTTACTAATGCGTCGCGGGGCAGATACAGACGTTCGTGATGCCGAAGGGCGCCCCCTGCTGTATTTACTGGTGCTAGAGGGGCAACTAGAAATGGCGACGTTACTGTTAGAGAAAGGAGGCGTGCCGCTTGAGTCAAAGGATGCCGAGGGCAGAACAGCGCTGCATGTGGCGTGTTGGCAAGGCTCGGCGGAGATGGTGAATTTGTTACTGAAACATTCCGCGAACCCAAACGCTCAAGATTCGGAAGGGAGACCACCTCTTCATTCTGCTGCCTGGACAGGACACTCTCAAGTTGGGCGGAGAATTTTAGAGACCCCTGGTACAGACATCGACTTGTGTTGTAACCAAGGTGCCACAGCGCTAAGTATTGCTGCACAAGTGGGACATGTCAACATTGTGGCTATGCTTTTAGACAAAGGAGCAAACCCAGAACATGTGGACAAATACAACCGCACGCCAGTGAAAGTAGCCGCTAAACACGGGCATGCTAATGTCATCAGACTTTTAGAAAGCTATGGCGCTAAACCCTATATTGGACCACGATCTAGAACGGTCTCCCCCATCAAGCCCCTGTCCTCGGCTATCCCACTACGCAACGGGGCAGAGAATCGCGGGGAAATGGCTAGCGCGGGCGGTGCTACTTCCTCTTCCTCCCTCTCCTCTCCCGCATCAACAGCGGAACGTTTCCACTCCATGCAAAGTTCACAAACCTCTTCTACTTGTCACTCCCTTGCTACAGTGCAAACCGTCCCAGCTGACAGCATTAGCTTCATCCAACAAATTCAACAGCATTCGTTACCAAGAGCGCGCAGTCGTCCTTCCACTTTGCCACATGGTTCGAACATTGGGTAGTCTACACGGGAGTACAAAATGGCGAGTGAACGATAGCCCTCCTCCTACTATATGCACTGTTAATGCCATCGTCCACCAATCAGAGCAACCCAAAAAAAGTGTGGATTATCAAAAGATGCACCAAGAAAATACAAAGGCTTCTTCCACTGGAGGAAAATGGCATTCAGTTATGACCTCTTTAGGGATAATGCCAGGGCAGGACAGTCCCATTGCCAACTTGGACAACCCTCCACCTATAGGATATCCGTATAGAAATGCATGGGATAATGTGCCTGAAAAAGACATTATAAACCCATCGCGTTATAGTTTCAGCCCCCAGAGTGCCTACACAGACGAGCTGACGATTTCAACTAAAGATCCACAGTTGAACCTGAAGCAGGCCATCAAACTGCAGTTCGAGGGTCCCACCAGCGCTGCTCTGTACAAGAGGGAGACGCCACTCTGACCAACGCACAGGTCAGCCAAAAAGAGATGGGTTTGAAGTGGAAGAGTGCATATTATTGTGGCAAAACAGATTTGACTTTATTATAAAAACTGAGAAAAATTCCGGCACACTGTCTTGAATTTTGATTTACAGTTGAAGAGGTAACCTTTGATTGAGAATCATTGGTTCTGAATGAAATTATACTCACTGGTAAATGAGTGTCATCATTCTCTCATTCTCTTAGAAAAGCAGACATGACACCAGGAACGTGACTGACTCGAAACTCAGGACCAGGGGCCTCATTTATAAAGCTGGCGTGTGCACTCCGCAGTGTGTAGTCCGCCCTCTGCGCCATCCGTGGTATTTATTTAAACCTCCGCTAGGTGCAGGACTTTGCTTAGCTCCACACAAACAGAGATCTTCCCGTACCTTCTGTGCAAAGTCTGGAGACACGGGGAAAAGACCATTTCTCGCTCAAACCCACTGATTATCGCCTCATGTTTATGGTAAAATCTCCTTCATAAGTTCACTTTGCCATGGCGTCTTTTAATGGCGTTTTTAGAGGCTGTGGAGAGGCGTGGTCTGTGTGGAGGGTCGTAGAGGCGCGCTGTGTAAGGCGAGTTGTGTGGAGAGCGGCGCGCGTCTGTGTGGAGAGGGCCTCTGGGGTGGGGAAACGTACCTTCTGTGGGAGAGGCGTCGCTCTGTGGGAAGAGCTGCAGTCTGGTTTCTGTTGTGGACGAGGGCGTGGTGTCTGTGTGGAGAGGGCGTGGTCAAACTGGCAGCGTGACGTGGGTTCACATGCGCAGATTCCAGCTGCCGGTGGGATCTATGAAGTACAAGTTCTGTGGAGGGCAACGAGTGTTTTATAAATCTAGAGTTCGCGTGGCTTATGCCTCTAGTGGTCACTTAGAGTACCACTTGCTCAGCAAAATTTCAGCGCAATCCGTTATAAATTGAGGCCCCAGGACTTTAACCCAAACCACTTGGGAGCCATTACAAACCACGTACAAACTGCAAAAACAACAAACTTTCTACCACTTGTTTAAATCTTCTAATCCATGTTCTGACCTCATTCCCACAGGTGGAGGAAAGGCCGCTTCTGAATCAGAACACGGTCGTCAAGAAAACCAACCTACATGATGTCATTGTTGAAATATTATTTAAAAGCAGGAAATGTTCGAGATCATTTAATTCCTTATGTACTTGACCCACATATGTCCATTATGAGTGTTTTTCAGTGGTCTAAACAAGAGGCAGAGATATATATTATCTAGCTCAAATAAAACGAGCTTTTAAGTCATTTTCTCTATAATTTCACTTCACAAAGACGTAAAGAAATAGTGGCCTTTTCGTTCATTCATGTCTAAAATCCACATCGAGTTTTGTTGGTTTCGTCGGGCCAGATCTGAGCTGCAGATGTAGCTGGAGCAGAGAACTGTTAAAGACGCACGGCGTACCTTTTCTTGTGACGAGGCGACACATAAAACATCTCCGTAGAGTCATGCACGCGGTGGAAAAGTTACGTAGTGCTTTTTAAATGTTTTCAAATTCCAGAAAAAGAAAAAATCCCAAAAATACATCATTTTAATTTGTTTTATAATTATTTGTTTTATGTTATAAATACATAACGTGGTGAATTCATAGTTCTATCAATTGCGTTGTATTTTTGTTAAAAACCTCCCCATAGCGACAAGCAGAAAAGTTACACATGTTTGGCCTATAAAATGTTGGATGTCATTTAAAACCCTGCAAAACCTCTAATGACTTCATGTTCTTGCCTCGTCACCACTCTCTAAACTCAAGTGCCTCTGCGCGTTCGGTTTAAACCTGCCGCTGCGGCGTTGTACAAATCTGTAATTAAAAGGATATTTTATCAGTTTGTTGAATGTGTCTTTGCATTTTGAGTTCTTGTTCATTAAAGTTTCAAGTTCTTTGTTGTGTCATGTCATTTCATTATTCATGATTTCGATTAGATGCAGAACAATTATGTTACAGGAGCTTTGAACAGCAGCAGTAGCAGTGTTAGAGAGTAACGGTGACCAGGGTTCCCTTTTCAGTTCATATCTATATCTCTAATCTGATTGCAAACCACTCTGAGGGAACCCTTGTCTGTGGCGGCGTTCGGAACCTACATGTTCAGCGGACATTGGATGTCTCAAGCTCACAAAGTACTGCTAAATCTATAAACAATACATTTTGTAAAATAATTGGAGAAGAAGATTCAGTTGTAGTCATCTGGACTCTGTTTTAGAAAAACCGACTCTCATCCAAGAGTGGGGCCATCGATGGGCCATTATCAGGGGTCCCGCCCTGTGGGCGGGGCTTTCACAGAGTAGGATATAAACAGGAGTTCTCAGACTTGTTTCACAGATTGAGAATGACTCTTGGATGAGAGTCGAAACGCTTTGTTTTTCTAAAACAGAGTCCAGATGATACAACTGAATCTTTTTCTACAGTGGTACCCTCCTGGACAAATGAGGGATTACACCGACATCTTAATACACAATAATACACAATATAGGACTGATCGATATCTGGAGAGAGATGAAAGGCCGCCAATATACAAATGTCTCCCAAAAACACTCCACATTGCCACTCACTGTGGCTATGGTAGAAACCCCCCACCTCCTGGTGTGAAGTGCTTTATTATGATTCATAATTCAATTGAAAAGAAATTGATATACAAAACAGCAACAAACCGCCGTGCCAGTCCATATATGGTGATAGTAACCAAGACCGACAAACCTCCATGATGTAGAGCAAGGCTGTCCGAACCATGACTGACAAACCTCCATGATGTAGAGCAAGGCTGTCCGAACCCTGACCGACAAACCTCCATGATGTAGAGCAAGGCTGTCCGAACCATGACCGACAAACCCATGATGATGTAGAGCAAGGCTGTCCGAACCATGACCGACAAACCTCCATGATGTAGAGCAAGGCTGTCCGAACCATGACCGACAAACCTCCATGATGCAGAGCAAGGCTGTCCGAACCATGACCGACAACCCTCCATGATGTAGAGCAAGGCTGTCCGAACCATGACCGACAAACCTCCCTGATGTATCACAGGCAAGTTGGTGTAGGTCGGTGTAATCCATCATCACAAACGCAGGTGGCAAAGTCAGATTGCAACGCGGCTGTGAAGCAGTTAGCACTCTCGCCTCACAGCAAGAGTTGGGTTCGACGCCCGGGGCCAGTCTGAGAAAATTGGGCACAGCCCTTTTAACAATTCAAATCTAGATATGATTTACAGGAGCATATGGATGAAGTCCACCTTCTGAGGGACATTTCTGTGTCTCCACTGCTCCTCAAACTCATCTGGCTCCAGGTGAACTTAACATGGTCCAAACCCTGCATCTTGGCGACCAACTATTGATTGTAAGTCTGACAAATAGTGCAGGCATCGCAATGGTTAGCAACAAAGTCTGTCATTTCAGGATGGTACCATGGTCGGAGGCGAACAAGCATGGCAGCAGGTCCCACGTGTGAGGGGCCGTGTGCCTCAGTTACTGCAGCCTCCATGAGAGGACCAGAGGGTAGAACAGGATCTCCCTTGGGACCCCTCCAGAGCCCAGCATTGTCCTGGTAGCAACTGTAGCGAATCCACAGTTTTGTGCAGTCATTTTGAGCTTTAAGAATGAGTGCTGGGAGTAGGTGTGTAGGGAATTTAGTCAAGACTAACATTTGGAGAGTGTCAGAGTCCTGCCCTTTGGTGTGGGCGGAGCACTTAACAACGGCAAGAGCAGAGGGCAGCACAAGTGCAGCATCTAATCTAGTGCTCAGATCTGGGTCTTTAACAGGGCGACCCTTGGCTGCCTTAAAATCATTTTTCCTCCATTCAGCAAGATCAGTAACAATCACTCCAACGGCATAAGCAGAATCTGAATAGATAGTCACAGGTTGATCAGTAGAGTTTTCTACGGCCAATACAATAGCTACGATTTCAGCACGTTGTGCTGAGGGACAGTCAAGGATTTTAGTGGAGATCAAACCAACAAAAAGAGTCACCTTCAGCTTTAACTACAGCAGCTGCTGCAGAAAGGGGGCCGTCCAGCTTCCTAAAACAATATCCATCAGTGAAAAACCATTCTTTCAGTGGTTCAAAAGAAAGATTGGAACGTGCCTTGGCCAAGGTCTTACTCAGCGCAACACAATCATGAGGTGTTCCTTCAAAAGAGAGACTAACTGCCATATTCACGCCTTCAGCCGAAAATGAAATATGTGGTTGTTGGAGAACCTTTAATAGCCGTCTTTGGCGAAGGGCAGTCATAGTGAAAGCGGTGGACTGCACCAGACCAACAGCGTGTGTGGAGGGCAGTGAGAGGATGGTTCAAGATGGGCTCATTTATTAATCAGTTCGTCCAATGAGCAATTTATACATTTAGTTAGTATTTCAATAAAGTCACTTTTAACTTATCCAATGAATGTTTAACATTCAACATTAGTGCATTATGCGACAAATGGCACAACATTGCCACAATTTTAAAACACACTGCAAAAATCAGAAATCCCACATTATGAAAATATAAAACCAACAAAAAATTCAAAAATCAAAACTCGAAAATCTTTGTACGTTATTTCCCATCAAAAATGACCTTCCCTTAAGACCCCTTAACGCGCAATGAAATGAAATGGGGTTTTGTAATTTCACATATTCTGTTTTTAATTTAGTTTATGACTATAATGTCATCCAACATTATTATTCCTCCTCAATTGTGTGTTTTCAATGGGAGAAATTTATAGAAAAGGTTTTCTCCTTAACTTTGTTTATCGTGGCCTCGGGAGGAACAACCCAGTTGTCGAGTGACCCTTGGTCATATCCGAGGACCGTCCTTATCCAGTCCCAGATCCCGAACGAGCCCCCAAAGTTGTTGGATTCAATGTATCTGAGAAAACAAGACAAGGAGATGGTCATGTATATCAAAAGAATGTATTCCCTAACGTTTACAGGATAAAACAAATGAATCGACCCAAGCTGTCCCTGACATGTGCACGGGGTCCGGCAGGGGATCAGGAACTACTCGTCTCTCCCTCGCGTGCATTAGGACAAAAAACATGATGATATTAAAGAATGGCTCAGGTCCTTCCTCCGTGGTACTTTCCCATGGCTCCTCTCTCATTGCAATGAACGAGAGACGTGACCTTCACCAGCAAACAAACGCATTACGTACATAATACTAGGCTCTCCCTTACCCACCGATCTGCCCCAACATTGCGTGCGTAGTCGCCATTTACTTCTCCTAACTGCGGTCTCCCTCCTGTACAGGCCTGCGTCTGCATTACTCGTCTCCGACCTAATTCAATTCCTGCGCGGCACGTCCGCATGTTTGGTACCAGTCTCAACTCCTCGACTCCCCTCACTCTCCCGTGCCGTGGCGTACTGTCCAGCGGCTCTTCAATCTAGTCCGCCTCCTGTCAATAAACCCGCTTGGAAACCGCCGATCCTCCGGAGGCATTCCGGATCATAGCAATCCTTCATACCTGCAAGTAACATATAAAATAGTCAACAATGAGTGCGGTGGGCGAAGCCCACGCACTCATTTTTTAAACCGCAGCGCGAAGCGCTGCATCCACAATGTCACCCCTGGCACAACCACTGTAAACATCGCCGATGCCGGACGGCATCGGCATTGCAATACTTACTCCTGCTATGACCAAAAGTCAACAATGACGTGCATGCGGCGCAGCCCATGCACTCATTGTTGACAACCGCAGCGCGAACGCTGCATCCAATGTCGTCCCTGGCACAACCAGGGTTCAACGCCGATGCCGGAGGCATCGGTCATCACTGACTTTACTCTTGCTATGACACAAATAGTCAACAATGAGTGCGTGGGCGAAGCCCACGCACTCATTGTTGACAACCGCAGCGCGAAGCGCTGCATTCCTCCAAAAAACTCCAACGACTCCCGTGCATCCTGCTGTACCTCAGAGCCCATGCCGCAGGCATGCCATACTTATAACTGCACAAATGAATGGAAGTCTATGGGGAGTGGGTGGGGAAGGCCGGGGGGGATGCGACTGACGAGCGCGTAAGCGCTCGTAATGATGATTCCACCTCACGGTGGCGTGGGAAGGCTCAGAGCTTTCAAATGACGTATAATATGTTATTGCAGTGGCAACGGATATATTGTTTTTTGCTCGAAATATTATTATTTTTTTTATTATTATTATTTTTTTTGTTCTACGAACTTTTCTGCTCTTTGAGCTCAAATGTGACCCCTGAACATGCTCAAAAATCACCAAACTTTGCCCAAAAGTCAGATCTGGCGAAAAATTTTGTTTTTTGGCGTCCATTTTTTTTTCCGGTCTAAAATGGCGCGACAGCGCCACCACAAGAGGTCAAACTACACTGCGCCATGGGAGACGTCAACTTTGACGTAGAGCTACGAAATTCGGGGCACGCATTCCTCTCGTGATGACAAACAAACAGTTATCGTGGCCACGCCCCTGACTAACCATATGGCCGCCATCTTGTTTTTGAACATGACAACCCTATTTCGCTCATATCGAACTTTAACGAACTCCTCTAGGTAGGCGTTTCACCACACTGGCTTCAAAATTGGTGTACATCTCTCAGACAAGTGGGGCTAAAGTTATCCAAATTTTTGTATAACTTTTACGGTCTTCGTGCGGCGCAGTCGCAAAATTGGACTACGCATTTGGAAATTTAGCAAAATTTTTAACATTGCTCCCATTTGCTCAAAACGGGCCCGATGTCGACCAAATTTAATCAGTTGTTAAACTTTCACGCTTGGACGTGGTAATTGTGAAAAAAATCGAAATCGACGCCATAGCGCCCCCTACAGACTGAGAATGCCATTTTCATTGACTTTAACGAACTCCTCCTAGGGCATTTTCACCCACTGGCTTCAAAATTGGTATATCCTCTAGACAAGTGGGGCATCTAAAGTTATCACAAATTTTTGGGATAACTTTTACGGTCTTCGTGCGGCGCAGCCCCAAAAGTTGGACAACGCATTTTGAAGTTGACCAAATTTAAAATATTGCTCCCATTTGCGCAAAATTGGCCCGATGTGGACCAAATTTGAATCAGTTTGTTCAACTTTCAAGCTTCAACCTGTTAATCGTGAAAAAAATTGAAATCCGCCCCAATAGCGCCCCCTACAGAGTGACATTTCCATTAACATGGAGATAAAAAAATTTACTTTTACGAAAATGTTCCAGATTTGGCCCAAAATTCTATTTTGGCGTCCCGGTCAAAAAAGCCAATCAGACTTATGCCATATTTTTTACGGTTTAGCCGTAGCGATGACAGAAACATCCCATGTTATCCTAATGGGAAAATCGCCAAATTGCCACATTTTTACGCTTCACACTTTAACGAACTCT
Source organism: Chaenogobius annularis (assembly GCA_015082035.1). Classification (NCBI taxonomy): domain Eukaryota; kingdom Metazoa; phylum Chordata; class Actinopteri; order Gobiiformes; family Gobiidae; genus Chaenogobius; species Chaenogobius annularis. The sequence continues at coordinate 474,834 of BJKM01000292.1, forward strand.
CCTTGGCGCGATGGCCCGATCAAGCTCAAATTGGGGAATATCATCTTCAGGAGTGGGTTATCAAAAGTTATCCAAATTGTTATTATACCATTTACGGTGTCTTACGGCAGCGCTGAAAATTTGTCCCACAAATCGCACCATTTCACCATTTCACCAAATGGCTCTCCATTTGGTCTTTAGCGTGCGCTCTACACCTCATAGTTTTACCAAATGACATGAAATCTGCACAACACTCTATTTTTGAACCCTCAAAAAAGTCGGGGGCCAAAGCATATTTTGTAAAGTCTCGCCATAGCGGATGACTGCAACCTCCCATGTTGTCCCAATGGTCCAGTGCCAGATCCTCTAAATGACCAAGATTTTTCACTTGACACTTTACAAACTCGCTCCTTGGGCGTCGGCTCTACCAACTTTAAATTTGGTGACAGTCATCTACAGGGGCGGGCTTCCAAAGTTATCCAAATTTCATGGACAAGAGTTACGGTTCTGTGCAGTGAAGCGGCAAAGTCGACTGCCAATCGTGTTCATTTACGCTAATGTGGTCGGCGTCTGTTTTGCTTTTTTGGACAAAACTCAATCCCCACAACAGGCCCAAATAAAAAAAGACTGAAGGAGGACGGAGTGCGAAGCCGGCGGCTGCGCGAGGGTTGGATGCCGCTTGCGGCTTTAATAAAGGTTTATTATTACAACAGGACGGAGTGGTTTCTCTTTGAGGATGCGACTGTTTGAGATCCTGCTCGAGTACAATGAGTTTGTTATTGTTCACAATATTAAGTATGTTTTGGCTGTGGTATTTGCTGGCATCAAACCTACGCCCATGAAGAGACCAGCCTGATGTGGTTTGGACATCACCTGAAGAGGCAGTCCACAGACGAATGCTGAAGATGAATGTGAGATATTTCTTATTTCAAACCTGCATCTCACTCACACTTAACACTGAATAAAATAAAACATTTGTTAGTGTGGTCATTGTAATTAGCTTATAGACAATCCTAATAGTTTCCAGTGAGGAAATCTATGCTAAATTGTCACATTTATATAGCACTTTTCTACCTTCAAGGCACTGACTTAGGGTTCACCCAGTCACACACATTCAAACGCAGACACTGGTGGGGGCGGGCAAGGACATGTGTGACAGCTGGGACTGAACCACAAACCTGTGGGCCAGTGACTCTGACTGCTCAGCCAACCATGTTTATCTCAGGACACTCTACCAACTGAGCTACTGACGTGAGAGTGTAATGAAGTGTCAGAGGCTGAGGCCCACCCTCTGCATCTGTATAAGCCCCTCCCCTTCAGTGCCTTTGTTAAAGTCAGAGAAGTCACAGTCTTTCCCACTTCTGCGACGCAGCTGCTGCAGGTACAGTAAGTATGAAATGTGACTAAAGGTCTGTTTTAGCCTGTAGCGTGTACAATGAGAAATGTAATAGGTGCATGATGGGCTTTTACACGGTGTTGGGGTCTATTCTTTCGCATGGTGCAAGAGGGAGCACCTGTGCCGTGTCCATGAGCAATGCAGAAGATGACGTGTTGTAAAAGCACTGGAGTTTTTCTATGAAGTGCACAACGCTTTACTGAACTACTGGCTTCTTCATGTCCTGCACGACACCGGCTCAGCTCATTGTCTGGACATCATCTCTCTGCATTCAAAGGGATTCATCTATGTGCATCTTTGATTACCTGGGGGCCGATAGACTGGCCAGCACGTGCACCAGTGCACGGCCATGGAGCCATGGGCTCGTTACCATGGGCACCACCTTTATGTCTACAACAGGTACTCAAAGCTTCTCGCTCTGTGAGGGTGGCGCTGTGGTGGGATCTGCAGCTCATGTTGCTTTGGCCTCCTCCACTGTGTGGCCGGCTCCTGGGGGCCCTCCCGCACTCGCTTTCTCCAGTCCTGCTGTTCTTCTTCTCTTGGTTCCCATTCTCTTACTGCAGTGCACGTGTGTGATTAGCATCACTTCTGAGCACAGCTGAAATGACAGCAGCAGATACAGATTGCAGAATTACACACTGTAAAGTGATGATTTACTCTGACACATGTGGCCACACAGATGCAACAGGAAACACAATGTCTAGACTTAAATTGTAGTTAGATGGGATTTGAAATAATTACATTAAATTGTATTTCAATATTATAGAAAATGTGCGTAACTATGCCCAAAATAGATATTTCAAATAATGACTTTTTTTTTAAAAAGCACGCAATGCAATTAATCATGATTAATCAAATTTCAAAAGTGTGATTAATCTGATCAAATGTTTTACCCTCTTGCAGTCTTTCTCTGTCTGTCTCTCCTCACTTCCTGGTAACGGCTTTTCCCTTTTCTTCTTCTCAGTGCAACATGGATCTTCCACCCAAGTCCCAGCTTTATGATGATGACAAATTCACCAAATCTCTCCAGATGTATTCTGAATCGCTGCAATCAAGTCCTCCTTATGAGTGACTTCATTCAAAACGCCCTTTCTGACATCCTGAACAAGTAAACGCTTCACTCATTCATAAGACCTTCACAACCTGCACAATTTGTCACACCAATCATTTAGAAAAGAGAATGCTCTTCGCAAATTAAAAATCTAACCCCGCACCCCCCACCCCACCCCATAAATTACGTTTGTCTCACAGATAAAACATTAGTAATGCAGTACAGATACGACTAACAACCTGAGGAATGATTTACAGTAAATGAACTGTCTTCTCTCAGCATCGCCAACGGAAAGTCTCAACTAAATATCATTGGAGTTGGGAGTGGAAAAGGTAAGCGCTTGGAACACTTTTGAAATGGATTGTATTTTACTATCATCATTATTTTTATTAGTTGTTTATTTGGTCGGGACAGTGCATGTTAATGAACATGCGTGGTATACTACATGCTGGATTGGAGCCATGGGCTCATTTCCCCAAAACAAACGCAAATGTTATGTATGGACGTGTGTCATATGAAACTGGACACTGATACACTTGATCCATTGCTTTTATCTACTTTTAACTGGGCCCTCCGAGGTGGAAGGAAGCCATCATATCCTTCATACCTTAAGAGGACTGATCGACTTGACTGTGCCTCATACAGACCAACTCGACTGTCTTTTAAACGCCTCAATCATGTCCAAAAGAATGGAACAAATACACTCAAATTTAATTCACAATGATCAGAAAGAGATGACATTAGATGATCTTTACACATAATGAACTATAAGAGTAAAAGGGCCAACCCAAATTTAAAAAAAAAAGTGGGTCACAACAAGAACAAACTCGTAATTTAACGAAAATAAACTCTTATGAGATTAAAGTCGAAACCAGAAAAAAAAAGTCCTACATTTACGAGAATAAACTCGTAAATTAATGAAACAATAGCTATCGAACTTTATAATGTGGGCCTTTTAGACTTCACAATCATTTCCCCCGTGCAGTGCCCCCATGTCCTTCTGGTTAAGGGCCTGCGGTCGTTGCTTTTATGTAGTTCTAAGCTGTTCACTCTTCCAAGCCCGTTTAGTTGCATCCTGGCCGTGGGGATTGCCCACGTCACTTTGAATCGGAACATTGACACCGGCCCCTAAATGTTTAAATGTCGACTTTATTTTCATCAATGTATGACTTTATTCTCGTTAATTTACAAGTTTATTCTCGTAGTGCCCCACAATTTTTAAAATTTAGGTTGGCCCTTATACTCCGTCGTAAATGCATCAAAGCAAAGCTGTAATAAGTCTGGATGCTGAATTTGCTTTTGATTGTCTGTTGGCTGGCCATATTTATTCAGTGCTAACCAAATTTAAAATGGATGATTTAATAATGCAAATATTGGGGCTCTTTACGACTGTCCAATATCAAGAATCAATTTGAATGGTCACCTAACAGACTCACTGACTTTGGAAAGAGGGGTGAGACAGGGCTGTGCTTGGTCCCCCTGTTGTTTGCTTTGTATTTGGAACCATTGGCCCAAATATATTAGAGAGAACATAAAATTGCCTGAAGATGATTTCTTACTATATTTAACCAAACCAGAAATTTCCATACCCAATGTGATGCATTTTCTTTGTGATATTAGTCCAATGTCTGGATACAAATTGAATGTACAAAACACTGAAATTCACTTACTGGCGACCCCCTCTGTCCTTTGGAAATATTTACCCATTTATATGGCGAACAGAATCCCTTAATTATTTACGTGTGGTCCTCCATAAAGAACTAACAACAATCTTAGGGAAAAACTATACTCGTCTTTTCTCCGCTATAAAGAAAGAGCTTGAAAAATTGACTCCATACTTACTGTAATTTTCGGGCTATAGAGTGCTCCTGAATATAAACCGCACCAACAAAATTTACTAAGAAAAAATGACTTGAACATATATAGACCGCACCTGTCAATAAGCCGCAGATGTCCACTTTGTAACATGAGATATTTACACATAAAGATGGTACACGGTAGTGACGCGCCAGTTGTCTGCAGACCGCGAGTCTAATTAGACTAATTTCTCAATGAACATGAGTTGGATTGTAATAAACACACAGCATTTTTAAGCTTAACATACAAAGAACACATCTGTGCTGTCCCCTCTGTCCCCTCTGTCCTTGATTACTCTGTGGGGGCTGATTTACCTGTGTCTTCACATCTGGTTGGATCTGCTCCTGAGCTTGTGCTTAGCAAGTGTTGCGTTGTAACGATGGCCACGAGGACTGTCAGTCAGTAAAAATCTATAAATTAACCACATCGTTGTAATGGCCGCAGGGTTCAAAGCGTGGAGAAAAAAAGTAGTATCTTAAAGTCAGAAAATTACGGTAAATCTAAGATAAAGGATTGAAACTATAGAAATGAATGGGGAAAAACATTCATTGTTGTCCACTTAAGACAATAAGTTGTAAAAGTAAGATGTTGAAACCTTGGTTTACCAAAGGAATAATTAAGGCTTACAGAAAGAAAAATCAACTGTATAGGAAAGTGTCTGAAAATAAATACAAATAATATAAGAATACATTGGTTTACATAATCAGAAATTCTAAGAAATTATACTATTCCAAATTATTAATGCAACATAGACAAAATATCCAGGGAACATGGGAAATAATGAATGGTTTAATACATAAGAGTCTGTGTAATCCCTCATTCGTCCAGGAGTGTTCCATTGTTGAAAAAGATTCAGTTGTAGTTATCTGTGAAACAAGTCTGAGAACTCCTGTTTATACCCTACTCTGTGAGAGCCCTGCCCACAGGGCGGGACCTCCTAATAATGGCCCTTTGAAACTTAACTGGGATGGGCCTATTGTTCCCTGGCTTTTGGCTCCCTCACTGCCTGTTTAGCATCAGAATGCCTCGGGCGTCTCCAGGGTTTCAGCAAACATATTTTCTTCTGTACATTTTGTGCTTTCCATGTAATATTGCAAAGACTAGTGCAATTTTACACAGATTACAGTATATTTTGAACAAAAATGCTTTATATTTACTTTATTCTTCTCTCATAACCAATTTTCATACTCCAAAAAGGTTTAGACTGATCAATCATGCATCTTATAATTCGCCTAGTAACCCATTGTTCATACAATCAAAGCTTTGAAAGTTTTATGACTTAGATCTGTATACTGCTAAGTTTATGTATTTAGTCAATTATACTCATCCCTAAATCATTGAAGACAAAGTGTACTGAAGAAATATGCCCAGTTCTATTTAACTCGGACATCTGCGTGTTCAGAAACTGGAAGAGGAGTGAAAGTCAACAAGATCTACTCTATCAGTTACTAATACATACATACCAGCTATAGATGACCAAGATTCATGAGTTTCATTACGCATTCTTTTATTCTCCTAACAAAGTCACCTATACAGACGTCTGGACTTCCGGGTGCCTAACACTCGTTACTCGCGTCTTCATAGTCCGGAGAGTAACGGGACAGCCACAGTTTGCCAGTATTATAGACACAGAAAATGAATATGCATGAGCCTAAAGGAAGTCCGTGTTGTAAAGCCGGGATTGGCCCGTGCCCATCTGACCCCCTTCATGGTCTCCACCTTTTTCTCTTTGTCTGCTCGTGAAACCTGAGACTGGTCAAACCTTGGGGGTCAGAGTGGAAAAACACAGCACCGCAGCACAAAGAGCAGCATAACATTGTCTAATAGTGAATATATGTTCAATGCATTGTACAATGGCGAATATATGATCGATGCATAATATGTAGTTCTCTTCAGTCCCCCTTCTGAGGTCAAGGACCTCACACAACCGACAGAGGAGTAATCTGAAAAATCCTGAAAAACAAAGCATGGAAAACACACCAAAACATAATCATCAAAACAATTTTTACCCGACGACGATAAACTAAAGGTGTGTCATCCAATCCTCATTCAATGCCTCCGAGCTTTCTGGGCAAAGACATCTTCTTCGCCCCCTTCAGGCATCATCCTCAGACCAGATTCTAGATCACTGGAATTGCCTTTTACATTCACAAATACTCCAGTGGTTGTGCTGCTCAAGGCTTTAGAGACCATGCTTCTGAGGAGAGGAACAACACAACAAAAACAAAACACCAAACAGCAACAAAATAACACCTATAAAGAGAAAACTCTTCTGAAGGATTTATCGGGTTTTTCCAACTATTTAATTGTGCATAGTGGGCATAGGACTCGCAACCTGCTAGAGTGGTATAATTTAGTCGCCCGTAAATACTTTGCCATAATAAACAGATTGTTTCTTGGGTCGAGACAGGAATCGCCACTGAAGTGGGCATCTCCTCGGAGTGGTGGGGTCTGAAGGAACAGACCCAACAGGGACTCTGGACTTGTGTCGCATTTGCAGTTATTTTAGCTAATTCTAACCATTTGTTGTTACCAACATGATGCTCTTTAATAAGTGGTCGTCGCCTCCTCGATCCATTTCCTTCTGAAAGAGACATATTAACATTAGACACATTATAAACCATTACTTCAGGGCACATTTCTCCGTTTTCCTTTTTGACACTGAAAGTCTTCTTTGCCTTTTCTGTACATAATTTGACCCAAGTTAATGGGTCCGAACCATCGGATTACCTCCTTCATTACAATAAATCACAGTCTTTGTGCTGTCATTCATTTTCCACCCCCTTCAGTAGGGCCTTTGGACCTACTTTAGTCATAACAAGGTTTTGAGTGGGACCAGGGATACCAGTTGTCCTCAAGAGAATAGAGAATAACTGACCTTTGTCCTGTCCCTGTCTTTGTCATAGAACCCCATGTCCTGAGTCACATGTGATGGAAGTGTCAAAATGAAACGGTTTGGTGAAGTCTGGGATGGCTAAGTCAGCACAGGTGGCGAGTGCCTTCTTTAAGTCAGTGAAAGCTTGGTCAGCTTCCTGAGTCCAGTCCAGTCGTGCTTGTAGTTCTCTGACGCCAGCTTGCTTAATGATTGCCCTCAGTGGTGCAGTCTCACCAGTGTAGTCAGGGACATGATAGCGAGAAAAGTTAGCCAATCCTAAGAAAGAGAGTAGATTTTTAACTGTTTCTGGTCTGGGAGCGTTCAAAATCGACTGTTTCTGGCTTGGAGTAGGTTTCACACAACCAGCCGAGATAATTTCCCCAAAAATGTAACTTGTGGTCTACAGCATTGTAGCTTCTTTTTAGAGACTTTAAATCCATGTTCATACAAGGCAGACAGAACACGACAGGTCATTTGCAAGCAATCTGCTGCTGAAGCGGAACCAACGAGAATGTCGTCCATGTACTGAACCACCACAGAACCAAGAAGCACGTCAATATTTTTCAAACCTTCCTTAAGAACCTGATTGAAAATGCCGGCCGAGTTTTTGTGGCCTTGCGGCAAAACTTTTGTACTGGAGTTTGACCCCACCATGAGTGAAAGCAAATTGATATCTGCACTCAAGAGCCAACGGGATTGTAAAGAAGGCTTGAGTCAGATCAATAACTGTGAAGAATTGCATTTCAGGTTCTAGAACAGAGAGACACTTGTGTGGGTCCGGCACCGGTAGCAAGGGAGTTGTTGTGACATCGTTAACTTTTCTTAAATCATGTGCCATTCTGTACGTACCATTAGGTTTGGGTACTGGATTTAAAGGAGTGTTCCAAGATGAATCAGAGAGCTCCAAAACATCTGCTTCCCACAGATGAACAAGAGCCTCCTCAACTCCCTGAGCTTGTTGTTGAGTGCGAAATGGTCTTTGAGGAATGTAAACATGTGATCCTGGTTTTACTTCCAAAATGACAGGTTTCACTGTAGTACATTTACCAATATCAGCAGGGCCCTGGGCCCAAAGGGATTGTGGAAATTTTGTTGAGCATTTCTTCAGAGCACTCATGATCTGTCAGCTCTCTGCCATGTGATCTGGAAATATACTCCTCCTCAGCCACCACCGTGTCTGTTGTTTTGTCAATTAGAATCTTGTAAGCCTTTGTAGAATGGCTGTATAGAACGCCTTCTACTTGTGTTTGTCCCCAATCGACAGTTTGATTTAGCTTGTATGTCAATTGTCCTAATTCTCGTGCCTCGTGTCCTGGACCGAGGAAAAGTGAAATATGTGGGTCTGTCAGTGAATCTCTTTTGTAATATGGCTTCAAATCATCAGACAAAATAACTGGGGCAACAACTCCTGATTCATGAACATAAAAATGAGTAGATGTAATTGTGTATAAATTCCCTCTAACATGTTCATTAAAGTCTACTTGGTATTGTAAATCTGTGTTGCGGTCATAAAAGAGTGTAACATGTAATGGGTCAGCAGGAGGAGCATATGGATGTGACATCATGAACCATGGCTTCCATTGAAGCATTTTGGCATATAGTTCGTTCAGTTCAAGTGTTCCTGGTTCTAAGTCCCCAGTAAATGGTCACACAGGGAGGATCTGTCAAATCTGCTTGTGCCAGAAAGAGTCCAGGTGTTCGTGAATGAGTGCACTTGATGGAATGTCCATTTGGCCAAGACACGATCATGTTGTCAGGGGTGCAATGGATTGTGGCACCAGTGGCTTGTAGAATGTCTCTTCCCAGTAAATTTACTGGAGTTTGTGGTGAGTGAATCAATCTCGTTCGAATCCACTGTCCAGCGTTCTTTCCACCACGGTTCCAGGGAGGATGACTTCGTCCCTGTCCTCTATTTCCAAAGTCTCTCTGTTGTGGAGGGGAGTGTGTGAGTGTGAGTGTGAGTGTGAGTGTGAGTGTGAGTGTGAGTGTGAGTGAGTGTGAGTGAGAGTGAGAGTGAGAGTGTGAGTGTGAGTGAGAGTGAGAGTGAGAGTGAGAGTGTGAGTGTGAGTGTGAGAGTGTGTGAGTGTGAGTGTGAGTGAGAGTGAGAGTGTGAGTGAGAGTGAGAGTGAGAGTGAGAGTGAGAGTGAGAGTGAGAGTGAGTGAGAGTGAGAGTGATGAGTGAGAGTGAGAGTGAGAGTGTGAGTGTGAGTGTGAGTGTGAGTGTGAGTGAGAGTGAGAGTGAGAGTGAGAGTGAGAGTGATGAGTGTGAGTGTGAGTGTGAGTGTGAGTGAGAGTGAGAGTGTGAGTGTGAGTGTGAGTGTGAGTGTGAGTGTGAGTGTGAGTGTGAGTGTGAGAGTGAGAGTGAGTGAGAGAGTGAGAGTGAGAGTGAGAGATGTAAGAGACCCTAAGGGCTGAGGAGGTGTTGCGTATAAGGCGGGTGTAGGGGTCTCTGAGGGTGTGGTTTGTGAATCAGCCGTTGTTGCCATCATTTGAGTTTTAACTTTTGTATTATTATGGTTTTAATTGAGGCTGGGAGTGCATCTAGAACTCTTTAAAAAGAGGCAAGTGGTTTGTGCATGGAGCTGACATATTTTTGAATGCAGCTTTCCATGTATGTGTTGGGACAGTCACCAGGTGAGAATAACGGGAAGCTCGGTGGTGTTGGCTGAGGTGGAGGATATCTGGCTTCTATCTGAACCAGGAAAGCAGCAGAGTACTGATCAAATGGGTTTTGTACCGGTGTGGCAGTCATGTCCATGTCTCTCCAAATTCCTCTTGCTACGTGTGCCGGAGCGCACTCTGCCAAAAGGGCTTTCACGTCTCCCACTGCTAGTGTCGCATTTGAGGTCGCATTTTGGACTGCCTCAAACCAAGCTCGTCCTCCTTGTTGGAGCATTGGAAGTTTAGCTTTAAATAGTGCCAGTTCAGCGCAGGACAATGGTTGATAGTTCATCCTCGCATTCCCGTCGTTGTCTGTCTGTCCGGTTGGAACCAATGGGTAGACGCGCCGCCCATGATGTCTTACTTCTGTGGGGGGAAAGTCCCTTAATAATCATCTGTTGTTGGGCTATTTGTAAGTCCTTGAGTTTAACTTTATTTCTCGCGTCTTTAAGTCTTCTGTTCCAGTCCTCGTCACTCTTGTCTTCACCTCGTTTTATTTTAGCTAAGTCCGCAGCTAATGTACTTCGTTCCCCAGATAATTTCAAAAGTGTCTGTCTAGCCTCATGAGATTCTGCATTATCTGTGTCTTCCTCTTCGCTATTTGAGTCATCTGTAGATTTTTTTGTAACTTCATCCATCATGTTTTTAGCCTGAAACACAACTTCTTTAGTGACCGCTGCAGTTTGTCCCGTAGCAGCGGCTGCATAAAAGCGTTTAGTTAATTCGTCAATGTTTGCTTCGTCCAACGCAATTGTGTCTCTGTTCACTGATTTGATTAGAGCTGCTTTTTCCGTTTTAAACAGGCCATGTAGTTGCGGGTATACGCCACTAGAGGGCGCGATTGTATCATCTGATCCATATGCGGGAGGGGCCGATGGTAGAGGGGCCTTGGCTCTGCCTCCAGTGACGGAGCTGGCTCCTCCTACCGCGGGTGGTACGAAAATCCTCTTCTCTTTGTTCCGTTTCACCGTGGCAAGCCTCCAGGATCAGTTTTGCAAGTTTCCGCATTTTTAAATACTTACTTCTTTGTCTTTGAGGCCTTCTCGTTTCACCTCTCGTGAGGCCTTTTCATCCATTTGAGTTCGCTCCGTGACGAGAACTTTTCAGCGCACATTTCCTCGACTCCGCCTCCAAGGACCGCACAGAACTTTCAGCGCACATTTCCTCGACTCCGCCTCCAAGGACCGCACAGAACAAACTCAAATCCACTTTCAATTGCCTTTTGTAACTTCTTACTCTTTTGAGCTTCGAGAGCGGATTTCTCTCTTTCCATACTTACTTAACCCACTTTTCACAGTCTTGTCTTTTTTTTTTTTTTCGCCATTTTCCTTTGTTCTCAAGTTTCACTTACCGTGACGTCACGCACCGTCACGTCACGTGCACGCGCCTTCACGTGCGCGCGCCTTACACTCGCGTCTTCACCACCGCCCGCCTTTTTTCACAACAGTTCTTTGTCTCACTTTTACAACTATTTAACCAATTTAACAAATTTAGTAGTACTTTTTCCTGACTAACCTGGTCTAGACCGTACTAGACTAAATGAATCGGAAGGCCTCAAACCCCACGCATTTATGTCCCAGACGAAAGGCTCTCACGCGCCTAGCCTTTTAAGAGTTTCAGACGGCCCCTGAGTCCGTCTACGGCTACTCAGTAACGTTTTTATTCCGTACATGCGTCCATGTGTAACGCAGGAGTTCCATCGACACGCACCCAAAGGGCTTTTAAAGAATTAATATTCAGCGTGTTAGTACTTTATTTCATTTATTTTCTTCTCTTTCTACATATAACTATTTATTCCGTTTACTTATTAAATTTGGTTTTTAATTAATAATTTGGATTTGTGAGCCCTATAACGCCTTTCCCTGCTTCATTCCACCATCAATTTACAGATTTTAGCTTAAAACAAACAATTCCCAAGTTTCCTAAACTAAAATTTGGAAAGTTAGCCAATAGACATACTTTGAAACTCTTAAAAAAGTGAGAATCAAAAAATGTCTTACCTTAAACTAGGAGGGCGCGCCCTGGAAAAAGTTGGTTTTCCGCCGTGGGATGAAGTGCTGGTATGTCTACCGCAATTTGTCCAGTGGAACGGAACGCCGCCGTTCCCCCTGGATCGAGCACGGACCTCTTCTCCGTGTCTCTGGTTGTTGACAGCTCTCCCCTTCAGCACGACTCGGGGTCACCAATTGAAGAAATATGCCCAGTTCTATTTAACTCGGACATCTGCGTGTTCAGAAACTGGAAGAGGAGTGAAAGTCAACAAGATCTACTCTCAGTTACTAATACATACCAGCTATAGATGACCAAGATTCATGAGTTTCAATTACGCATTCTTTTATTCTCCTAACAAAGTCATCTATACCAGACGTCTGGACTTCCGGGTGCCTAACACTCGTTACTCGCGTCTTCATAATTCCGGAAAGTAACGGGACAGCCACAGTTTGCCAGTATTATAGACACAGAAAAATGAATATGCATGAGCCTAAAGGAAGTCCGTGTTGTAAAGCCGGGATTGGCCCAGTGCCCATCTGACCCCCTTCATGGTCTCCACCTTTTTCTCTTTGTCTGCTCGTGTAACCTGAGACTGGTCAAACCTTGGGGTCAGAGTGGAAAAAACACAGCACCGCAGCACAAAGAGCAGCATAACATTGTATAACAGTGAATATATGTTCAATGCATTGTACAATGGCCAATATATGATCGATGAATAATATGTAGTTCTCTTCAGTACCAGAGGGAAAGTAAATATAATTTAAGGGGAGCGTGTATGTTTGACAGAGCTTATGTGAGAACGACGAGGGAACATTGTTTATCAAGTAAAGGAGTTATATTATGGAACAGTCACAAAAGCCACTTCTTTATTTCAGTTTAAAAGTATCTTTTAAGAAAGTAATAAGTTTTCACAACAACAAAATGCATTTATATTCTGCTAAATATTTGAGTGCTCGTGGCTAATACTGGTGCACGGTGGCAGAGCGGTTAGAGCTCTCGCCTCCCAAGAAGGAAATCAATGGGTTCGATTCCTGGGCGAACATTACATCACATGATTTCTCTGGGTGGAGTCTGCATGTCCTCCCTGTGTTACCGTGGGTTCTCTCCGGCTTCCTCCCACCGTCCAAAGACATGCATGTGTTAGGTACGTTGGCCCTAGTGAATGAGTGTGAGAGTGAATGGTTGTCTGTGTGTCTGTCTCTGTGTTCGCCCTGCGACGAGTTGGCCACTGTCCAGGGTGTACCCCGCCTAAGGCCCAAAGGCACTGGGATAGGCTCCAGTCACCCGCGACCCCTAACGGGAACAAGCGGTAGAAAATGGATGGATGGATGGCTAATACTTGGGAGCATCCTGTCCTATAGTTTTGTTTTTGTTGATGAATTGTCCGCTGGCGTACTACAATATGACAAATGTCCACCAACGTGAGTTGGAGAGAAGGTGCCTACACCTGGTCAAATAACACATTTGTATCTCTTATCTTATGTGCTTGAATGTAGAGCTACTCCCTGCTTCCCTGCTTGCTCCTGCCTGCTTCAGCTGCTTTCCTTATTTATTTTGCTTTTTAATCAGTTTTTGTCTTCCAATCATTTTTTATTATGACTTTTTAAGTCAACCAAGGATTTTAAGAGCATTTTTCGAGTTTTAATCAACAAATCTGATGAACCATGTCCGTGAGAAGAGAAACAAACTCCTGTAAACGCTGTTGGAAATTTCAACAAGAAATTCATGAGCTACAAGCACGGATATTTACTTTGGAATCTGAAAAAGGACTGCACGATACAATCCCTGTGTCATCCAGTGGTAAGAAGTCCACATTTTTTACAAGGAAAAACTGCTACTTTCAACCGAAACCGGACTGTGTCCTTCCCAAAACTTTCCAAAGACAGAGTTTGGTACAGACTTGGTGCGATGCCTAAGCGATACAAAGATAATGTAAAACATGACGCAGACGCAGACGCAGACGCAGACGCAGACGGAATCTGTGCCTAACGTCAAGGTCGTCTTGATTGGGGATGGTGCGATAAGTCACGTGATGCATGAAAAAATGAAAACACATTCTTTTCCCAGCGCCACAGTCACTGAGATTACGTCACGTATTTCTAATGTTTTGGCCACACATAAAGGAGTTAAACAGCTGATTGTGCACGAGGCGCAGTGGACACACGACGCAAAGAGACTGAAGTTTTGAAAAGAGACTTCTTGGAGTTATTCGGCGAGCTTAATAAAATGGAAATAAAAACATTCACAAGTGGACCTCTTCCAAACATCGACAGGAAGATAAACAAGTTTAGCCGGCTGCTTCAGCTGAACACATGGCTGTCCAAAGAGTGTGCAACAAGAGGACTGCACTACATTGAGAACTTCTATCTATTCTGGAAACGAGAGGACCTGTTTAAGAGAAATGGCCCACACCTCTGTAGAGGTGGAGTGAGGGTGCTGACAGAGAACCTGCTCCACGCTCTGAGGTTTGGACTGGGCCTGGACAGGCTGGGCCTGGACAGGGTCCTGAGCAGATGGTTAGAGAAGAGAGGAATGGGGGAAGAATTCCTGCTCCATCAGCCAGAGACCGAGCCAATGTTTCAACATCAGCAGCACCACAACCACAGCCTCCACCAAAGGATTTATTAGCAGCTGCTCCACCACCACCAGCAAAGAATTCAACTCCAGCAGCACCACAACAATCTTCACCACGGCTAGCGCAGGAGTCATTTCAGTTCTTTCCCGCACGGTCCTCATCAAAGGCCTTGGACCCATCTGTGGCGGGCCCGGCAGTATCCCCGCCATCGCCCCTGCCCTCAGAGCAGCCCTGGATCCCCCCCCTGCAACATCTACTCCCACTACAGATTCCTCACTCTCCTTTCCATCTCCACTCTCACCCAGGGGCCTTCCCAGCCTTCTTGAATATCTGATCAAATCAAGGCATTAAGATGGCTCCATTCACGCCTAATATAGCAAGAGAGTTCTGATATCAACGATGATGAACCCTCCCCCTGACTGTTGCTACACAGACAAAAATCGCCCCACCTAAACCCCCCCGCCTTTCACCTGGTCCCAAACGCTCACCGGCTCCCGCTACACCAACAAAAGCCCCCCCACCTATCCCCCCTCGCCTTTCACCTGGTCCCGCTACACCAGACCTGGGTATTTGTGGCCCCAGTGGCCAGATGTGGCCCTCAGCCAGTTTTAATGCGATTCAGACTGCCCAATCTGAGAAATTTGATTCATATTCCCTGTAAAAAGATAACGCCCAGTCTCACTGAAACTAGTCTGAAACTTGCTGTGCTAAATGTCAGATCCTTTTATGTAACAAATCATTCTTCATTAATTATTTTATTTCTTCCTATAATCTTCATTTTATGTTTTTAACTGAAACATGGCTTGACAAAAACACCCAAACAAAAAGGGAATAGGTATGTGTGCTTTTGTTAGAGATGAACTAGTTACCCACAGGTTGTCCTTTGGGGTGTGTTCAACATTTGAGTACGTATCCTTTTTAAAATTGAGCTAAAACAGTCTCCATCCATTCTCTTCATTGTTTTATACAAACCTCCTCAGCACTGCCAAAGTTTTATTGATGATTTTACTGAGATGCTTTCAGTCGTATGCACAGACTTTGATGGTTTGGTCATAACGGATGGTTTCAATGTTCATGTTGATGATCTGTGACAAACTCAAAAGGGCTTCATGCTGTCCTTTTTAAAACTTTCGGTCTTACTCAGCGCGTGAGTGGCCCCACCCACAGCAGAGGGCACACTCTAGATCTTCTAATTACAAAAGGGGTTAATATTTCAAACGTCAATGTGGTCGATGTTGCTCTGTCTGATCATTTCTGTGTGTTCTTTGACCTGTCTGTTTTTCCCAAACTACCAGCTGGTCCTGCAATTGTCCGGAGGAGACACATAAATGACAGCACAGGAAAACTTTTTATGGAAATGATAAACTTTGAAAATGTTCTCATGTAAATGATTTGTTGAACTCTGTTACATCTAGTGTTTTGAATGTTCTCGAAGCAAGTGCAAGGTGCAAGTCAGAGCTCCAGGTTCAGAAACAGATTTGCAGAGAGAAGTTGTACATGTACAACCTCATTTTATGTAGAACTAGGGAAGGATTTTTCTGAAATAATTGGAAGCTGCAGAAACAACTCGCGTGTCCTGTTTGCCACAGTAAACAGATTAACAAACCCTCCAGCTCAGCTGCCGTTAGAACTCATTTCCACATCCAAGTGTAATGAGTTTGCATTATTCTTTAATGACAAAGTTCAGAGCATTTTTAATGCTATCAATTCTACAATGCAAAAAATAACCCTCAAACCACCTACACACTTAGAGCTGACTCACTTTGCACCTGTAACTGACAAAACTGTCCAGGAGATCATCACCAGCCAGAGTTCATCTACATGCTGCCTCGATGTGTTACCCACCAGATTTCTAAAGTCTGTGCTGAACAGTTTGTTAGCACCACTCACTCACATAGTTAACATGTCGCTTCAATCTGGAACATTCCCAATGTCTTTGAAAACTGCGGTCATAAAGCCTCTCCTAAAGAAGAGCAGTCTTGATGCCGCAGTACTGAGTAATTACGGGCCCATCTCTAATCTGCCATTTTGGGGCAAAGTCCTTGAAAAGGTTGTTTACCAACAGCTCACTGATTTCCTCTGAATAAACAACTCATGTTTATTCAGAGGAATATGTTTTCCAGTCAGGTTTTGGACCTCATCACAGCACTGAGACTGCTGGTGTCAAGGTGACAAATGACATCCACCTGAACACTGACACAGAGACGACACTCAGATCTATGTTTCACTGACGGCAGGTGAATATGGACCAGTGGATTCACTCTGTCACTGCATCAAACAGATCAGTGTGTGGATGCAAAACGACTTTCTCCAGCTGAACTCAGACAAGACTGAAATCATCTTCTTTGGCCCACAGAAACAAAGAGAAAGTGTTAACTGTCACCTCCAGAGTCTCTCTCTAAAACCTACAAATCAAGTTAGAAATCTGGGGGTAATAATGGACTCAGACTTGAATTTTTAACAGCCACGTCAAATCAATAACATCAGCAGCCTTTTACGTCTAAAAAAACATTGCCAAAATCAAAAGTATAGTGTCTAAACCAGACCTGGAGAGACTTATCCATGCGTTTGTCTCTAGTAGATTAGACTACTGTAACGGCCTGCTCACTGGCCTCTCCAAACGAGCTGTAAAACAGCTGCAGTACATCCAGAACGCTGCTGCTCGGGTCCTGACTAGAACCAGGAAGTACGATCACACATTAGTCCTGTGCTCAGGTCTCTGCACTGGCTCCCTGTGGCTCAGAGAATAGACTTCAAAGCAGCTCTGCTTGTAAACAAGTCGCTCCATGGCCTAGCACCAAAGTACATCTCGGACATGTTAGTTGCCATATGAACCATCTCGGACTCTGAGGACCTCAGGGACCGGCCTCCTGCTGGTGCCCAGCAGAGTCAGGACTAAACATGGGGAATCTTTCAGTTTTATGCAGCTAAAATCTGGAACAGTCTTCCTGAGGATGTGAGACAGGCCGCTACTCTGGTAAATGTTCAAATCTAAGCTAAAAACTGTTTTGTTTGGCTGTGCATATGACTGAAATGATTTTCTTTGCACTCTTTTCTTTTGTCTTGAACTATTTGACGGATAGCCTGAAAATTGCACTTTTAAATTAAGATTTTGTGATTTCTGCCATGTCTTAGTGATTTTAAATGCATTTTTTTTTCCTGTTGTGTGAAGCGTTTTGAATTGCCTTCTGTACGAATTGTGGTCTACAAATATACATGCCTTGCCTTGCCTTGCCTAGAGCACTTTTTTTTTTTTTTTTTTTTTTTTGACCAAACAAAATAAATGTTTTCTTGGGTGATGATGAGAAACGCTAAACTAAGGCTTTGTCTTAAGAGCTGCGTTAGCTGTTTCATGTCCATGTTGTAGGTAACCATGACCTGGAAATGATCTCTCAACTGTCCCTGAAGCACCCTGGGGTGCTGCTGGATTACGAGGTGGTGGAGCCCAGTGGCCAGCAGCTCCATCAATACAGAGGTAAAAGCTTAGAACAAGTTCTGTTGTAGAATTTTCCATCTGGAGCACAGTCTTAAAAAGACACACACCAAAGGACTTCTACCATTGTTGACATTTCTGTGTTTAGCTCTATTTATTTAGCTCCATCTATGACGGACGTCATCGTTATAGAATTTGTCCTTCAACAAAGTCTGTGTCCTTTTCAACTCGTCTAACAGACGTGCTTTGCACCGAGCAGAGAACAGTAACTAACACAACAAATATTACACACAAATTTTTAGTGATTGGATCCAGACAGTAGCTTTGGTGGAAAACGAGTTCAATGTCCAAGTGGTCCGAGTTATGGTCTCTCGTAAAAGGAAACTTTGAAATCGCCTGGCAATTTTTGGTAGCAGATTTGGAGAGGGCGCAAATGGGGCGGACCTGCAGTTTGGGGGTTGGACTCAGTTTCAGGCTCCGCTCATCATCACACCCAAAAACGAGGGACGCTGGCCAATCCCATTTATCTTAAGTTGCCCATATAGATCCTCTCCCATACAAAGGGCTCAGGAGAAAGTTTGGGAATATCAATTCTAAACTGAGAGCTAGTATTGGTGTTGGCAGGTGACCTAGACATGTTCAATTCAATGTATTTTTGTAATGCCCAAAATCACAACAGTAGTTGCCTCGAGGGGCTACAGTAGAAAAAAACAAAATAAACAATGTTCATAGGGACTTGGAAATGTCCCAGTGTCCTTAGACAGATTTCTCAAGCTGCCCTGTCCTTAGACCCTCCTTCTCGGCCATGAAAAACTACCAAACCTCTTTGGGAAAAAGTAGAAACCTGTAGGAGTTCCACAGTGAAGGAGAGATCCGACTCCCTCAGACGGACAGGCCTCAATTTGTAGATAGACGGTGGAGCTGGACCCACTCAGGAGAACCAATTCTTTGAGGCTGAAGAACCATTCATATGGAGTAGAGACCGTTTCTCCAGGCAGTTGAGGAGCATCTGGATCCACAGGTCACCGATGTGCCTGCTCCACTCCCGTCGGGGAAGTGGGAGAAAAAGAAGGAAAAGCGATGAAGTAAGTCAGATAAAGTAGTCAGAAGCAGAGTATAGTGCTCAAGCTGCCATACTTCCCCCAGCATAGTTGCTCCTAGGGCAGCATAGCTGGGAACTGTAGATTTTTTTTATTTTTTTTTTTCTGTTCCTAACGGGCCTGACCATAAGCGATTTCAAAGAGGAACGTTTTAAGCCTGGTCTTAAATGAAGAGACTGTGTCGGCCTCTTTAACATGGACAGGAAGCTGATTCCACAACACAGGAGCTTGGTAGCTGAAACGCTCTACCTCCTACTGTGCTTTTAGAGATTTGGGACCACCAGAAGTCCAGCATTTTGAGAGCGAAGTGCTCTGTTTGGATGATAAGGTACTATAGCCTCTTTGAGGTAGGATGGGGCCAGGTCATTTATGGCTTTGTAAGTCAGGAGGAGGATTTTGATTTTGATTCTAAACTCGACAGGGAGCCAGTGAAGAGACTCGAGCACCGGCGTAATGTACTCTCTTCTTTTAGTTCCTGTTAGTAATCTTGCTGCTGCATTTGAACCAGTTGAAAGCTTTTTATGGAGCTCTTAGAGCACGCTGCAAGCAGGGAGTTACAGTAGTCTAATCTAGATGTTACAAACGCATGGAAAAGTTTTTCCAGCAGCACTTTTAGGCAAGATTTGTCCGATTTTGGCTTTATTACGCAGATGGAAATAGGCTGTTTTACAGGCTTGATTTATGTGAGCTTTGAATGAGAGCTCTTGGTCAAATAAGACTCCAAGGTTTCTTACAGTGGAGCTGGAGGCCACACTGACGTTGTCCAGTGTGACTATCTGCTCAGATAAAGCGTCTCGTAGATGATTAGGGCCTAGTACGATGACCTCGGTTTTTTCAGAGTTAAGAAGCAGATAATTAAGTGTCCTCCAGGTTTTTATATCCTTCACACAAGCACCAAGTCTGTCTGCTTGATCGGTCTGATCAGGTTTCATTGATAAATACAGCTGTGTGTCATCTGCATAGCAGTGGAAGTTAATGATATGCTTTCTGACAATGTTACCTAACGGCAGCATATAAAGAGTAAACAGAATTGGACCGAGAACTGAACCCTGTGGCACACCGTAGGTTACTTTAGAACAGGTTCTGGTTTACATTAACAAACTGGTGCCTATCCAATAGGTAGGATTTAAACCAGCTGAGGGCGGGGCCTCTGCAGTAGAATGTTGTGGTCGATGGTGTCGAACGCTGCACTGAGGTCTAATAGAAACAGGATTGAGACCAGTCCATCGTCAGCAGCTTAATAACAAATCATTTGTGACTTTAACTAGTGCAGTTTCAGTGCTGTGGTGGGCTCTGAACCCTGACTGGAAAACTTCGAATAAGTTATTGTCCTGTAGATGGCGACAAAGCTGTTTAACTACAACTCTTTCAAGGACATGTGACTTCTCAGGTGACTGTCCATATGAACGATTGGATTAAAAGCTTGTGGACAGGGTGGGAAATTGGGGGAAATGACTGAATAAATACTACGATCACTGAAAGACTGATTTTAGTCTGGGTTACGCACACGCATCATGGTTCTTTTGATTTGTTTTGGATTATTTGTATAAAAGAACAAACTGCATTCTTAAACAATAATGCATCTTCTTCTCTTGGTTCTCTTGGAGGCCTCGCTCTGTTCACAGATGTTGTTAAAGCAATAGCTTCTTGGACTGACTCAATCCATGAATCTTTATTCACTAGAAAAGTCAATTCAAAATAAGCAGAAAACAACAAGCTTGTCTTTTTGTCTGTGTGATGCAGAGACGGTCGCTCAGACGTCGAAACTTGGAACATGTAAAGTTCACATGGAACCAGATATGACCGCCTCTGCGTTTGAGGAACAGTGGAGACAGAGAAATGTCCCCAAGAAGGCAGACTTCATCCATATGCTCCACGTATGTGTCACTTCATCTCAGTCTGGCTTTATGTTTCCCATATCACGGGGCATCTCTGCTGAATCCACAGATGCTGTACTATGTCGAGGATCCTGCAGCCATCATTGGCTTCTTTCAGAGCCTCCTCAACAAGAACGGCCCCCCCCCCAACCAAAACTCCTAATTGCTCAAGCGTCGTGTAAAGTTTATAGCCCCCTTTCCCCACAGAACTGACCGTCCAGATTTCCCTGAGCAGATTCAGGGTAATTAAGTGTGACAATATTACAAATGTGAGATTATTTTAACTTAGTTTTTCAAACAATACTTAAACCCTGTACGAAGCCCTGGAGCTGATTAAAAGCTGCCTAAATCATCCGTAGTAATGGACAACTCATCACTTAACGCGCTTTCCCTATTGGTCACAGCTTGTTCATAACAAACACAAGTGTGGCATAACGAGCTGCGAGGAGCATGTAAAGGCGCTTTTTTCTATTTTCACGGACTTTGGCACTGCAGCCTGTGAAAGGTCCGCTTCACTAACTTTGCTCTCTCCATCTCCAGGTGTCCAGATTCTTCCGGGTTGAGTCTGTGCCGTGTCATGTTCCTCCTCCTCATTTCTCTTTCCTCGCCTCCTCCTGTCCTGAGATGGTTAATGAGACAGACTTTATTTGGGAGTCTGACCCTGTAGTCAGGACTATATATCATTATTCTATGACTTTTATAATAAAGTCACAGCAGCGTATTTATCTTCTGATTAAAGGTGGTAGACACATGTTTAATAGTTTTAATGTCACATTGAACAAAAAATGTGTGCAAAGTGCACTTAAAATTGCCCACAATGCATCTTGAAAAATAGTGGTCATTAGACCAATAGACTGCAGTGGATGACAAGAGCTGGAAAAACAACAGTGCTCGGTCTTTACAGGGAAACGACACAAGTGAAAGCGGATAAAAGAGCTTTTTTAACACACGGTTGTGATGATGAAAAACCACTCAGTCACAGTGTAAGTTGCTCTCTTACACACACAAAAAAGCTACAACAGAAGACATTTGAAGTAGAAGTACTGCAACATTACAACACCAAAATGAAAACAGGACTTCCGGGTTCACAGCACTTTTTGCTGACTCGCCTCCCACCCCCGCTGCAAAAATCTGCTTTAAAATCATCGTTTGACCCACCTCCACCAGCGCAGATGGAGATTCTCGCAACTTCTTTGCATCAGGAAGGGGGAGAATATTGACTAATCATCAGTTATTGCTCATGATGTCCGAAATAAGACGCGAAATGCAGCGTGATATGGGGTCTCCCAGAGCGGAAATGATAGTAGCCATTGCTCCGGCAGTATCTGATGCAGACTCTACTGCGGTAGCTGCTGGGGTAAAGGCATCGTGACTAACCGGAGCACGCCTGGAGGAAGACCAGCAGCGTGTCTCAGATAATACGGACGATCTGCAGACAGTAAGAGCCAAGATGGAGGCGCTGCGGGCCAGGGTGACGACACTGGCTGTAGTCGGAGAACAATGATTATAAAAAGTAAGATCCTGGATTTGGAGTCCAGATTTTGTCGTCCTAACCTGAGGTTTTTTGGCATCTTAAGAAGGAGGAGAAGAAGGAAAGGATACAGAGAGCTTTTTGAAGAAGATTATTCCTGAGCTCCTTGATGGCTCTGGAGTTGAAGATACTTGTAGAATGAAGAGAGGGTGTGGTGAGTTAATGAGGTCAGATATCCAATCATTTCTGAGGATTGGTGTCAGGAGTGCCAGGGGAGTTTTTTTGGGGGGCCCTTCATTAGGCTTGGACTTCCTCCCTTTTTTACGATATTTTTCTTAATCAGGTTTTGGGTTCTATCTATGCCTGGTCTGAGTGTGAACCCTTTTTGTTTTTTGGTAAATTTTTCCCTTTCAGTGGTTTTGTGTTCCTATGTTTCTCCAGTAAGTTTGTTGTTTTCGACCAGAGAGATTAAAAACATTCAAAAGTTGTCAACGGTTAGATCAACCTAATGGCATCAGAAGTGTTACGAGTACCATCTTTCCATGTGAATGGCATACTGAATCCAATCAAACTAACAAAGATGAAAAAAGAAAGCTTGCTCTGTGTTTTAAGTTGCACCTATTAATGCCAAAACAAGTTCCTATGTTTGTGAATTCTGTTCATTGGCATTAAACCTATTCTGAAAAGATATTGACAAGAGACACATTTGAATGACACTGAACATCAAAAACTAACAAAATTCTCTTAATAAAAATCCTATTATTCATCATACAGAGGCAAACATAAAAGGGGAGTTGCAATTTTGATTTCAAACTGAATAGTTTTTTAACAGAGTTTTGAATATAAGGATAAAAAAGGCAGAAATGTACTGGTTAAAGGAAATATCAATGGAAAGGTTTTCACTCTTAAATGTTTATGCTCCACCAGGGAGTGAGATCACTTTCTATGCTGATGTAATGGACCTGATTGTTGAACCACTCTGAAGGAACCTTAATTTGTGGCGGCGATTGGAATCTTCGCATTCAGCCTACACTGGACGTGTCGAACTCAAGAAAGATTAAAAATTGTTGGAGGAAAACCATGCCAAAAAGGGGTGTCCTAAAATGCTACAAGAAATGAATGATCTGACTTCACACAAAATAGTAAAGAAAATGCTCTTTAGCAAACAAAGATATAATGAGTGGCTCAAAATTGTCTAAATTACTATCTTGGAAACTTAAACAACAAGCTGAAAGAGCAATTTTTAAAATGCGGGACAGGCACGGTAATCTTAACTAAGCAAGACCAAATTCAATCAGCATTTGAATCCTTTTTATTAGGATTATTTTAGGATTATTATTATTACACTTTTTTTTTTTTTTAATTCCAAACTGTAAAGAATATATAAATTCCTTTCTTGACACCCTCAATTTGCCTGCTATGTCAGAACAAAATAAAAAATTAGGAGCCGAAATGACAGTTTCGGAAATACAGGGCGCAATCAAAAGATTAAAGGACAATAAATCTCCGGGGAGTAATGGGTTCACCTCAGAGTGGTATAAAGCTTTAAAAGACACACTCACTCCTTTCCTTTGGCAACTTTTAACTTGGGCACTTATAAAACTCAGACCCCTCCGCAATTGGAAAGAGGCCATCATATGCCTTAATACCTAAAGAGGGGAAGGACCGACTGGAATGTGCCTCATACAGACCCATTTCTATTTTGAATGTGGACTATCGTATCTACACCTCCAATTACGTCCAAAAGAATGGATCAAATACTCCCAAACTTAATCCACAATGATCAGACAGGATTCATTACCAAACGACAAACGCAAGATAACTTAAGACAATCCTCGCATATAATACAAAAACGGCAAAACAAGCTGTAATTGGTTTGGACGCTGAGAAGGCTTTTGATGTTGATGTTGTTTGCTGGCCATATTTATTTAAAGTGCTCAACAAATTTCAAATCGAATTAATAATCCAAATATTGGGGCTCTTTACGATGGTCCAACATCAAGAATTAAAACCAATGGTCATCTAACAGATCCGCTGACTCTGGAAAGGGGGGTCGGACAGGACTGTGCCTCCTGTTTGCTTTGTATTTGGAACCATTGGCCCACTTTATTAGACAATAAAAACAATTCAGTGTAACAATTGATGGGACGGAACATAAAATTGCCTGCTACGCAGATGATGTTCTATTGTATTTAACCAAACCAAATGTTCTTCCAGAGGTTGGTCCAATGTCTGGATACAAATTGAATGTACAAAAAAATGATTTATATGGCATACGGAATCTCTTAGCTATTTAGGTGTGGTACTGCATAGAGACAAAATGATCCTGCCTCAAAGGAGAGTTAACCCCCGTCTTCACAGACATTTTTAACACCTCCCTGGGGTCATGCCATGTCCCAGCCTGCTTCAAGTCTGCCATCATTGTCCCTGTCCCCAAGAAGTCCCGGATCACTGGACTTAATGACTACAGGCCTGTGGCGCTGACGTCTGTAGTCATGAAGTCATTTGAACGCCTGGTCTTGCCCCACCTCAAGTCCCTCGCTCAGTGTTTGTGTTGCACCTTAAGGCCGAGACAAGTTCCTGTGTTTGAATTTTGTTCATTGACAATGGCAATAAACTCTTTCTGATTCTGAAGTGTCCTGACAGGATCTGCTGTTATTTCAACTTCTCAAAGTATTAGTAGTAGAATTTCCCTTCAGGGTCAATAAAGTAAATCTGAATGTCTTAATTTGTGTGTTTCAGGTGACAGTGTTTGATATAAGGGTTTCAAAAACAGTCCACGGTCAGCTGATTCAAAGGGAAGGTTTTCATTTCCGGAGCGCTGCAGACATCAAGAGCGTGCTGGACGCGCGTGGACTCACTTACCAGAGCTACAAGCTGCAGACTGTCCTGGACGTCACAGAGTGTTTCATTGAAGGAGATGAGAACGGAGAGCTCCTGTTGAACTTCCTCACTTTTGTGCAAGATTTCAGTAAAAAGGCCTCTCCTGAACTCAAAGAGGAAGTGCTAAGGCTGCTGCGGGACCCCCAGTGCAGTGTGGAGAAAGAGGGTAGAATCCTGGTCAACTGCTCTGTTGATGCTCTGGTAGTGGATGCATTGAATTAAGTTTCAATCTTCCTTTTCATCATTCGATGTTGTGTTTTTCTCTCCAATAAAGACACAGATCCTAAATAACTAACTTGACTCTGTCGTAAGACTCTTTGTCTCTGTGAATGTGGTTGAAGGTGCTCAAGAGACTCGAGGCGCGATGGAGGAAGTGGTGACCAGACTGATATTGATCTGTATAAGAAATACTGCAAGATATCATTCTGGACTTTCCAGGGAAACAAAAGTATACAACATAAAGCCAGAGAGGCGTCCAGCGTGCAGGCTGTTAGCTCACAGACTCTGCTCTGGAGGTGCACAGGGGGTGCACAGGGAGGTGCACAGGGAGGTGCGCAGGGGGGTGCACAGGGGGGTGCACAGGGAGGTGCGCAGGGGGGTGCACAGCAGGGGGTGCGGGGGGTGCGCAGGGAGGTGCGCAGGGGGTGCGCAGGGGGTGCACAAGGGGCAGCAGAGGGCCAGGGCTCCACTAAAGGAACCACTGTGAAACGGCCAGTGGAAAAAAACCTTTAAAAAGTTTAAAACACGTCAAACCCAAATAAGCCAATATTGAATTTGTTCATCCCAGATTACAGCAAATAACAGGCTGTATAAACAGTTTGTCAGGCGGCTGTTTTCTGAATTAAATGACCTGGTATAAAATACCTCAATTCAGAATATAATCCCAGGATTGTAGATTCTATGTTTTACCACTATGTTTTACCACCAGAGGGAAGAAGGGAGTTCCATCTGAACTCTTTCCTCAGGTGCCAAAGGTGTTCCTCCAAAGCACAAAACTGAAGTCTAGAATTCCCCTGTTGAGAACATTAGAACATTACACGGTTCTTTCACTCCAGAGTCCAAATGTGTAGATATTTATT
Source organism: Chaenogobius annularis (assembly GCA_015082035.1). NCBI lineage: Eukaryota > Metazoa > Chordata > Actinopteri > Gobiiformes > Gobiidae > Chaenogobius > Chaenogobius annularis. The sequence goes on from BJKM01000292.1 coordinate 501,063, forward strand.
TCGACAAATAATTTGTTTGTTGTTGAAAGAAAAAGACAAAAGGAACACTTGAGTGGTTGAAAATCATGTTCCAGTTGCAATTATTTTTTGAAAAGAATATTTAAAAACCAGATAAAGCCAAAGATGACTTGGATCAGAGCAGGTGTTCTACTGAACATGCTTTTGTTTAGAAAGGATCTGGACAGATTTTTAAAACGACAAAAAAGTTCCATTTTATGCGGGACTGGCCTCAAATACAGTCAGATTGAAGCTCAACAATTTGATGAATGTCTCTATTCTTTACCCAATTTCACACTTAGAATCCTATCCAATAAAGTCTATTGGCGATATATAGATGGCCAATATTATAATTGCTTTGCATTTCGACTTCAGAACAAAAGAGGGCACTCTATAAAACACTACACTCGCACTAGCTGCTTCCCAAACTGCCTCACCAGACGCACTCCAGTCCGTTCAAATCCTCCAAAACCCTCTCCTTCATCCTCTTCCATCTCCCTTAGCGCCGGTTGTCCTTCTCCCTCCTCCCGCCGCCATCAGACGAACCATCAATCACCGACATGGACAAAGACCTTGAAATAGCGGTTGTGGATTTGGAACTTTCCTTTGTCGCAAGCCATATGAACTTCTTTCTCCCACTTCTGGTTGCGCTTGGACCAATCATAGCATTTACAGACATTGAACTATGGATACAGATGTTCCTCAACTGCCTGGAGAAACGGTCTTTCTCCAAATGAACAGTTCTTCATCAGCCTCGTAGAACTGGTTCTCCTCCTGAGTGGATCCAGCTCCACTGTCTATCTGCAAATTGAAGCGCATCCTTCCGTCTGTCCGTCAGACGGAGTCGGATCTCTCCTTCACTGTGGAACTCCTCCAGGTTTCTGCTGTTCCCCAAAGAGGTTCGGTAGTTTTTCCTAGCCGAGAAGCAGGATCTAAGGACAGGGGAAAGTGGGACATTTGTCTCAGGACACAGGATGCTGGGACATCACCAAGTCCCTATGAACATTGTTTAATCTGTTTTTCACTGTCGCCCCTCGAGACAACTGTTGTTGTGATTTTGGGCGTTACAAAATAAATTTAATTGAATTGAACTATAACCTCCACAGCTCATCGTCCACGCATTTTCTTGCTCGTCCGGTTTGCAAATTGGTTGCGTTTTTCGATATAGATCCACTGCTGATTTTGACAAGCGATAGTTGTAGTTTAAAGAGGACTTGCTCTGCTCGCTAGCTGAACTTACGATAAAAGTATAGCTTGAATCTAAGCTATCAGTTGGGCAAAGAGCCCGACGAATGTGCCCGATGAATGTGTTCTGCTGCATGAAGTCAACTTTGACTAAACAGCGGCTCCCTTGGACTAATCCTCGTTGATGCTAACGCGCTATTGTATTTCAAAATCCTGCTATCTAGACTTAGCGTGCCACTGTTGTGATGCTATAGTACCTTATCATCCAAACAGAGCACTTCGTTCTCAAAATGCTGGACTTCTGGTGGTCCTAAGGGTCTCTAAAAGCACAGTAGGAGGTAGAGCGTTTCACTACCAAGCTCCTGTGTTGTGGAATAAGCTTCCTGCCCATGTTAAAGAGGCCGACACAGTCTCTTCATTTAAGACCAGGCTTAAAACGTTCCTCTTTGAAATCGTTTATGGTCAGGCCAGTTAGGAACTTACTAATTTTCTATCAAACAATATTTAACATTTAATTTCAATAGCAATTTGTTAATCGCTTTTCCTTCTTTTTCTCCCACTTCCCCGACGGGAGTTGAGCAGGGACATCGAGGACCTGTGGATCCAGATGCTCCTCAACTGCCTGGAGAAACGATCTCTACTCCATATGAACGGTTCTTCATCGGCCTCAAAGAATTGGTTCTCCTCCTCAGTGGGTCCAGCCCCACACCTTCTATCTGCAAATTGAGGCGGCCCCCTGTCCGTCCGAGGGAGTCGAATCTCTCCTTCACTGTGGAACTCCTACAGGTTTCTACTTTTTCCCAAAGAGGTTTGGTAGTTTTTCTTGGCCGAGAAGGAGGGTCTAAGGACAGGGGGGCTTGGGACATCTGTCTAAGGACACAGGACGCTGGGACATTACCAAGTCCCTATGAACACGGTTAATTTAATTTAAATTGAAATTGAATTGAATTGTTGTGTGGGCTCTCAAATGGTAAATGTTTAATTTAGTGATTTAGGAGAGTTATTTAGCAGTATCATAAGACGGGGCACCAGAGTAACAATTAAAAATGGACTAATACACGTTAGAAAATCGCGGTTCGTTTAACCTGAAGGGGGAGTACCGGTTCAGTGACTCATACTATGACCGTTGAATCCAGAAACCAGAATTATTTTGTGTGGTTTATCTATCAAGTAATTAAATCAGCAGGGTTGAACACACAAGCAGTTTCCCAACAGGTAAACTTAAGTTTCACAGAAGTTAGGGGTTCGGTTAAACTGGGGTTTCAACTTTATGAGTAAAAGGGGAAGACAAAGCTGCATTGGCAAACTACACAATAAAGGGAAAGATTCGCTGGGATCGACTTGGAGGGAAGATCTTTTGCCAGAAATGACACAAAATCTTGCCACTTTGCATATTAAGGCCACAAGGCTGAGATCAGCTTACTATTACGGTTGCTGCCTGGGTCCTGTCTCTGGGGTAACGGCTCCGAGGAAAGGAGCAGCGTCCACTTCCGTCCGGAGTGTCGGAACCTCGTTCAGAGGCGCTGGGACAGGTCGCTTGGTGAACAGTCGGTCCAATGCAGACGGCTCGAGTCTTTCTTCCTCCAGCAGATGTCGCTCTTAGCTTACACTAACGACTCGTCCCACTCGAAGTTATTCTAATAGACTAATATTTTACTTAGATCAACAAATATTTACGCTGATCTGCAAAAAACACTAAGGTTGCTTAAAAAAACTAAAATAAGTTAACAAAAAGGTTCCTAATTATGCCCTAGGCGTGCTATAGAGGTCCTTCAGATGAAGATCGGTGATTACAGTTCTACAAAAAGCCTAGCCACGGCCTAATGCCTAACACACGTGTTGGAGGCTAGAAAAGCGGAGCGAGGTGAAGAGGAAAATGTGCAAGCAAAAGCACAAAGAAAGAGGGTCTATAAAAAGAAGAAGAGAACTAGAAGTGTTTTTTCTCGTTCATCACTTTTGTATATTTGCGCTCTGGGGCGTGGTGTCTGAGATAAGTCTCACTCAGACTCTGTTGGAATAATTGTAAAGATTTTATCTACCTTTTATACATTATTATTATTGTTGTATGATTTTGTGTGCTTAATAAACTGCTTATAAGACTGTTTTGCAGAAGTAAACTGCTGAGTTAATCCAGCAGCCTGTTGGACTTTGGAACTGATGACCAGTAAGATAAACAGGAAAAGAGGACGACTTGCTGGCAACATAAAGTTCAAACAAAGTTCAACAGAGTTAAAAGGTTATTTATCTGTCCACTGCGCCATTTGTTCCCCCCACCCTTTAGAGATAAACATGTAACTAGGGTGTTTCCTTTTTTTTAATAAAATAGGAGAAGTTGGACGGAGAGGCTTTAGGGCGCATGGAGCAGACTGAGCTCGTGGTTAACTGAAGCGTACTCTCTCCATCCGTCCTCCGGAGAAACACATTTAATCTCTCTTGTCTTTTTCCTGTGTTTTCCTGTGTTTGTTTGGATTATGAACCTAAAATGTTGTTTACGTAAAATCCATTCACCTTACTTTATTGGCACACACCGTTCACTCTAAAATCAAACACAACGTTAAGTACAAAACAAAGACACTCGACATTAATGCATGATATTTCACATTTCTTCTGTATGTTGGTAACTGTAACCCAATCCGTGTGGCTTAAAAGTTAAATTCAAATCATGTTTTTTTTCTTTTATCGTTCATTTGTCTCTTTGAAAGTGCCCAGAAACACTTTGGGCTCTGCTGTGGCACCGTGGTGTAAACTGTTCAGCACAGACTTTAGAAATCTGGTGGGTGAACACATCGAGGCAGCATGTAGATGAACTCAGACTGGTGATGATCTCCTGGACAGTTTTGTCAGTTACAGGTGCAAAGTGAGTCAGCTCTAAGTGTGTAGGTGGTTTGAGGGTTATTTTTTGCATTGTAGAATTGATAGCATTTTTAATGCCCTGAACTTTGTCATTAAAGAATAATGCAAACTCATTACACTTGGATGTTGAAATGAGTTCTAACGGCAGCTGAGCTGGAGGGTTTGTTAATCTGTTTACTGTGGCAAACAGGACACGCGAGTTGTTTCTGCAGCTTCCAATTATTTCAGAAAAATATCCTTCCCTAGTTCTACATAAAATGAGGTTGTACATGTACAACTTCTCTCTGTAAATCTCTTTCTGAACCTGGAGCTTCGACTTGCGCCATTTTTCGTTCGGCCCGGCGGCACTCCCTTTTCTGTGCCCTGACCGAATCATCATTTCTCCATGGCGCCTTCTGCTTATTTTTAACAATTTTAGCCTTCATAGGGACAATGGTGTCGAGAAAGTTCAAAACACTAGATGTAACAGAGTTCAACAAATCATTTACATGAGAACATGAGACATTTTCAAAGTTTATCATTTCCATAAACAGTTTTCCTGTGCTGTCACTTATGTGTCCCCTCTGGACAACTGCAGGACCAGCTGGTGGTTTGGGAAAAACAGACAGGTCAAAGAAGACACAGAAATGATCAGACAGAGCAACATCGACCACATTGACGTTTGGAATATTAACCCCTTTTGTAATTAGAAGATCTAGAGTGTGCCCTCTGCTGTGGGTGGGGCCACTCAGACCGAAAGTTTCAAGGACAGCATGAAGCTCTTTAGCGTTTCTATCAACATGAACATTGAAATCACCTGTTAGGACCAAACCATCTAAGTTTGTGCATACAACTGAAAGCATCTCAGTAAAATCATCAATAAAACTTTGCAGTGCTGAGGAGACTTGTACAAAACAATAAAGAGAATGGATGGAGACTGTTTTAGCTCAATTTTAAAGGCTACTCAAATGATGAAAACACCCCAAAGGACAACTTGTGGGTAACTATTTTATCTCTAAAAACTGAAACACACACCTGCTCCCTTTTTGTTTTCTCGTGTTTAGATTCAAACATAAAGTTGGGTGAGCGATTCATTAGAACTAAATTTCTGTTTTCAAGCTGTTTCAGTTAAAAACATAAAATCAAGATAATAAGAGATAAAATTATAAATGAAGACTGATTTGTTGCATAAGGATCTGACATTTAGCACAGCAGACTAGTTTCATTGAGACTGGGCGTTATCTTTTTACAGAGAATTTTAATTCAATTTCTCAGATTGGGCATGTAGACCGCTGTGCGTAATGTGCGGATTGCGGGTTATGAAAGGTGGTCTCGTCTCGGGATATGAGTCAGGGGAGCGTTCATCATTGTTGATATCAGAACTCTTGATCTTATTATATTGGGCGTGAGTGGAGCCATCTTAATGCCTGATTTGATCAGACATTCAAGATGGGTGAGAAGGCCTTTGGGTGAAAGTGGAGATGGAGATGAGAGTGAGGAATCTGTAGTGGGAGTAGATGTTGCAGGGCGGACCCAGGGCTGCCCTGAGGGCAGGGCGAGGGCAGGGGCAATGGCAGGGATGCTGCCGGGCCTGTCACAGATGGGTCCAAGGCCTTTGATGAGAACCGTGCGGGAAAGAACTGAAATGAATCCTGCGCTGGCTGCGGTGAAGATTGTTGTGGTGGTGCTGCTGCTGATGAGTCCTTCGCTGGAGGTGGTGGAGGTGATTGTGGAGAAGCTGGAGTTGAATCCTTTGCTGGTGCTGGTGGAGCGGCTGCTAATAAAACCTTTGGTGGAGGCTGTGGTTGTGGTGCTGCTGATGTTGAAACATTGGGTCGGTCTCTGGCTGATGGAGCAGGAATTCTTCTCTCGTTCATCTCTTCTCATTATTTGCTCAGGACCCTGTCCAGGTCCATTCTGATGCCTCAGCGCGTGGAGAAGTTTCTCTGTCAGCACCCTCGCTCAACCTCTCCATAGGTGTGGGCCATTTCTCTTAAACAGGTCCTCTCGTTTCCAGAATAAATAGAAGTTCTCAATGTAGTTCCACAGCCATGTGTTCAGCTGAAGCAGCTGGCTAAACTTTCTTGTCGATGTTTGGAAGAGGTCCACTTATGAATGCTTTGATTTCCATTTTATCAAAGCACGTCGAATAACTTCAAGAAGTCTCTTTTCAAAACTTCAGTCTGTTCCCGTCGTATGTCCACTGCACCCACTTGCACAATCAACTGTTTAACTCCTTGATGTGTGGCCAAAACATTATTTTTCCTTTGTTCATTTACTTCAGTCTCTGAAAGTGGTAAAATCTGTTTGTAAGCAGTATTTTAGGTGACGTTACTTTATCTTTGTATCGCTTAGGCTTTGCACCGAGTTTGTTCAAAGATACAGTCTGGCTTTAGACAGTTTTGGGAATGACACAGAGTTAGTCCGGTTTAGGCTGAAAGGAGCTATTTTTCTTGTAAAAAATGTGGACTTCTTACCACTGGATGACACTGGAATTGTATCGTGAAGCACTTTTTCAGATTCCAAAGCTTTGTAGCTCATGAATTTTTCAAACAGCGTTCACAAGAGTTTGTTTCCCTTCTCCCGGACATGTCGCTGGCTCGTCAGATTTGTTGTTAAAACTATAAAAATATTCTTAAAATCCTTGGTTTACTTGAAAGAGTTATACTTAAAAATGTTTGGACGACAAAAACTGATTAAAAAGCAAAATAAATAAGGAAAGCAGCTATAGCAAGCAGGAGTAAGCATGAAAGCGTCTGCATTCTTGGGAAGCAGGAAGCAATGACTTGCTTTGTTATTAGAACATGCTTGCTATTTTTGAACACCTAGCTAGTGTTACAATAAAATCAACAAATACAAAAAATACGGTCATAATTTGATTACAAAAAAAGCTTCAATTATTTTATTGCCTCGATGATTTGTTTAATTTACATATTTAATTTGAAACACGTGAATCTGTGGTGCACAGAGCGCATGGAACGACTTTTGTTTCACATGGAGCTTGTGCCACTCGGAACTGCAGCAGCTAAAGCACAACAGTGGAGAGAGCGGCAAATTTTAATCTCACGAGTGCAACTGGGAAGAGTTTTATTGTGTGAAAGAGCACTGTGTTATGAGTTGTAACTCTAACTACTGTAACTAGCGCTGCACCGTTCACTTTAGCCTCCGTGCCTCCGTGCCTCCACCCCATTTCATACTCGTGGTCCTCCGGGCTCTTTCACACAGCAAAACTCTGCTTCCCAGTCACACTTGTATGCTTAAAACACGCCGCTCTCTCCTCAATGGAAACAGCCTGCAGGACCGCGATTATGTTATAATAATCTGTTGTGGAACAGAAAGTCTGCGATGACAGGGCGAAGACACGGAGGCCAAAGTGAACGGCACACGAAGATAATGCTGTAAAATGATAAAATGCAAAATGCAGAGATAAAGCTCAAAACACCAGGATCACTGGTTTGACCCAACATAAAGTTTTACAAACAAAACGCTAATCAATTGATAGTAAATAACTGTTTACAGTCTGAAGTTAAATAGTCCTTTATATATATTCTTTATATACAAACAGAACAGTTTAGACTGAAGTGAAATGTTGCTGTTTTGGGGACATATGTGAAATTAAGAATAAAATGTGTTATTTTAAGCAGAAACTCCTTATTTGTTATTTATTTATTACTATAAACTATAATTATTATTTTTTTTAAAAAGAAGATTTAATATGTTTCTAAATGGTTTGCGGAATTTACAATAAAATTAACCAATTACTCGATAAATCAAAGAAAAGAGATTACTCGACTACTAAAATAACCGATAGCTGCAGCCCTACATAAAAACACATTTACACAGACACTATGAGTTAAAAAAGTTAACTGTGGGTCGTCCTTGACCAGAGATTTAAAATCATTGAAAGGCAAAAAATGATTTAAATTAAAAAAGTCTGTTTTGTTCCCGAGGAGAAAAGTGTCTGAAAGCCTTTTTTCTCGTCTCTGTGGCCCCACTTATTGGACTGTGAGACATGTTTGTCTCACAGTCCAATAAGTGGGGCCAATAAGTATTGGGCAACTTAAAAATGTGCACGTTCACTCATTTGAAAATATATGAGAGGTTTGTAATTTTCATCATAGGTACACATCAAGTGTGAAAGACAGAATGTTAAAAAAAAAAAGGTCTACACACACTTTAGTTGGTATTTTGGCCCACTCCTCTGCACAGATCTTCTCTAGAGCTGTGATGTTTGAGGGCTGTTGCTTGGCAACACGGAGTTTCAACTCCCTCCACAGGTTTTCGATTGGGTTGAGGCCTCGGGACTGGCGAAGTGAAGGGTCTAAAATCTACACAAACCCACATACAAACAGACAGGAAAAAGACAAGAGAGATTACATTTGTTACTCCGGAGGAGAACGGAACAGAGAGAGCTCCAGTTACAATCGCTCTACTCCGAACGTGCTAATGTCTCTTTGTTCATCCTCTCCTATTTATTAGAAAAGGGACGCCCTGATTACATAATTGACTGCCGCCTCTATAGGGTGGGGGGAACAGATAGCGGCAGTGGACAGATAATAACCTTTTAACTCTGTTGAACTTTGTTTGAACTTTATGTTGCCAGCAAGTCGTCTTGAGTAGAATTTCCTGTTTATCTTACTGGTCATCAGTTCCAAAGTCTGACAGACTGCTGGATCATCTCAGCAGTTTACTTCTGCAAAACAGTCTTATAAGCAGTTTATTAAGCACACAAAATAATACAATACTAATCAATGTATAAAAGGTAGATGTATAATATTTACAATTATTCCAACACTAGGCCACTCCAGAACCTTGATGAACCTTGTTTTCTGTGTGTGTGTGTGCTTTTGGATCGTTATCATGCTGGAAGACCCAGCCACGTTTCATCTTAAATTTTCTGACCGAGGGAAGGAGGTTTTTACCCAAAATGTCACAATACATGGCCCCATTCATCCCCATTCAGCCATTGATACGGACCAGTCTTCCTGTCCCTTTTGCAGGAAAGCATCACCAAAGCATGATGTTTCCACCCCCACACTTCACACCATTTTGGTCTCATCTGACCACATCACATTCTCCCAATCCTCCTCTGGATTGTCCAGATGGTCTTTAGCAAATTTCAGACGGGCCCTTACATGATTTTTGTGTAGTAGGGAACCTTTGGGCAATGCAAGATTTTGCCTCATGACGGCGTAGTGTGTTACTTATTGTCATCTTTGTGACGGTGGTCCCAGATGTCTTCAAATCCTTGACCAGTTCCCGTCGTGTAGTTCTGGGCTGATTCCTCACTGTTCTCAGGATCATTTGAACCCAACGGGGTGAGATCTTGCATGGAGCCCCACTCCGAGAGAGATTGTTAGCGATGTCATACTTCTTCCATTTTCTAATAATGTTTCCAACTGTTGACCAACCCTCTGCAGGTGGTCTCATCCCATATTCTATGCTCGGATCCTCTACCAGAGGCCCTGGAGCTTGAGGGCTTTGCTGTTCCTAGTACTGCGCTTTTCTGGATTGAGATGTCTGATGTTTTTCCAGGGATCTGTTGTAGCCACTCCTCAAGTTTTGGGGTCAATGCCCGAGTGCTCCGATGACCACGGGCACCACTACACCTTCACCCTCCAAGCCTTCTCCAGCTCTTCTCTGAGCCCTTGGTATTTCTCCAGTTTCTCGTGTTCCTTTTTCCTGATGTTTCCATCCCTTGGTATCGCCACATCAACCACAACAGCTCTCCTCTGCTGTTTATCCACCACCACATTGTCTGGTTGGTTTGCCATTACCATTCTGTATCTGGAAGTCCCACAGGATCTTGGCTCGGTCATTCTCCACCACCTCTGGGGGTGTTTCCCACTTTGACCTTGGGGTTTCCAGTCCATACTCCGCAACAGATGTTCCTGCCCACTATGCCAGCCACTTGGTTATGGTGCTCCATGTATGCTTTCCCTGCCAGCGTCTTGCACCCTGCAGTTATGTGCTGGATTGTCTCACGGGCCCCTTTGCACAACCTACACCTTGGGTCTTGTCTGGTAGATCTGGGCCTCTATTGCTCTGGTGCTCAGGTGCTCAGGGCCTGTTCCTGTGCAGCCATGATGAGTGCCTCTGTGCTGTCCTTCAGACCGCCGCTCTAGCCATTGGTGAGATTTCTTGATATCAGCCACTTCAGTTATGTTCCGGCAGTAAAGCCCATTTAGGGGCTTGTCCTCCCATGGTGGTCACCTCATCCTCTGTTCCCCATTGCCATTCACTGAGCAAGTCATCTGTTGGGGCCTTGTCCTTGATGTACTTGTGGATCTTGGATGTTTCATCCTGGATAGTCGCTTTCACACTCACTAGTCCATGGCCCCCTTCCTTATGGCTAGTGTACAGTCTCAGGGTGCTGGATTTTGGGTGGAACCCTCTTTGCATGATGAGCAGCTTTCGTGTCTTGACATCTGTGGTCTGTATCTCTTCCTTTGGCCACCTTATTATTCCTGCAGGAATCAGTGGCAGGGCGTAGCTGTTTATTGCCCGGGAGCCATTGAGCTGGCTTCTTAGGACTTGCCTTACTCGTTATGGGTATTTGGCTGTTGACGCTTTCCTTGTTACCTCTTTGAGGTTGCCATTTGCCTGTGGTATTCCGAGTTACTTGTAGCCATCCTCAATGTCTGCTATTGTTCCTTCTGGGAGTGAGACCCCTTCCGTGTGGGCTACCTTCCCTCTTTTTGTCACCATTCGACTACACTCCTCAAGCCCGAATGACATCCAAATGTCAGTGCTGTAGATCCTGGTCGTGTGGATCAAGGAGTCGATGTCTCGCTCACTCTTAGCGTACAGTTTGATGTCATCGATGTAGAGGAGGTGACTCTTCGTGGCCCCATTCCTGAGTCGGTATCCATAGCCAGTCTTGTTGATTATCTGGCTGAGAGGGTTCAGACCTATTTAGAACAGCAGTTGGGACAGGGCGTCTCCTTGGTATATACCCCATTTGATGGACACTTTTGCAAGTGGTTTACCATTGGTCTCAAGGGTGGTTTTCCACAGCTGCATCGAGTTTGCTCTGAAGGCTCTTAGAGTCCTATTTATGTTGTAAATCTCCAAGCATTCAGTGATCCACATGTGTGGCATTGAGTCATATGCTTTCATGTAATCAACCCAGGCAGTATGTCAGTGCCTGACACGAGCTTCCATGTTGTGGAAAGACAGGTTATTGGCCGATAGTTGGATGGAACTGTACCCTTGGAGGGATCCTTCAGGATCAGGATCCTACGCCCTTTGGTTAGCCATTCGGGGTGAGTCCCATCCCTAAGCAGCTGGTCCATTTGTGCTGCTAAGCGCTCATGGAGCGTTGTGAGTTTTCTTTAGCCAGTATGCTTGAATCATGTCAAGGGCCGGTGCTGGGTTAGGGTTCGGGTTACGGTCCAGTTTTTCATACCAGAGACTCTTTCTTGGCTGTCTGCCACTGTGACGGTAACTGTTTTTTGTTCAGAGAGGTTGCTGTGGTCCGCTCTTAGATCCATCAGCCACTGTGCATCGCTGTTATGTGTTGCCTCTTGTTCCCATATACTTTTCCAGTACCTTTCAGTTTCCAGCCTTGGTGGGTCTGCTCTGCTGTTATTACCCTGCCATGGAGCGTACACTTCGCGGGTTGAGTTGCGAACAGCCGGTTTATTCTTCAGGCTTCATTGTCTCTTGTGTCTCTTTAGGCAACTGGCCAAGGCTTGAGGCTTTGTTTGGCAGTTTCGAGTGCTTCGGTTACGGGCATCTGGTTGTACTTCTTGGGTACTTGTTTTTTCATTGCACCTCTCTCAGCCTCTGTCAGTTGGCTCACTTTTCTCCATGCATGCTTGATTTTAGCCTCTGACCTTCGTTTCCATGGTGGGTATTGTTTCTCATGGCTCCCATGATTGCTCTTATAGCCAAGCATCTCTAAGATCACTGCTGCTGAGGTATATAACAGCTCATTGGTCTCAATGATGGTTGTGGTAGGGATCGCACTCAATGCTGCTCTGGTTCCCCAGCACCTGACGCAGACCTTGTTTGTTCGGGCGACGTCTGAGCAGGCATCTCATTTGTTTCATTGCCACTCATCATTGAGGTAGGCAGAAGCGACAAGGGTCTTGCCTAAGGACTCACACTGGATGATCATTACGCCCTGCGGGGGCATCATTTAGATCAAAATTTGATCTAAATGATGATTAAAACAACTTAATAAAAAAGACATCCACTTTCTTTCAGGTTAAAAATTGCTTTTTGCTGTCACCGGTGGATGGTATCTATGGTCATAAACTTGGGTGTGTGTTCACATTTGGCAGCGCTCCAGACAGATAAACAGTGATTGATTGATTGATTGATTAATTGGTGCTCTGTTCAACTCCACAAAGGTGTGGTCTTCTCAAGAATTTCGCAGGCATGATTATTGTTTACGATCCTGCTCGAAGTACAGATGAGTTTGTTAATCTCCTGTCCAAATATTAAGTATGTTTTGGCTGTGGTCTATTTGCTGGCATCAAACCTACGCCCATGAAGAGACCAGCCTGATTGTGGTTTGGACATTACCTGAAGTTAGGCAGTCCACAGACGAATGCTGAAGATGATGTGAGATATTTCTTATTTCAAACCTGCATCTCACTCAACACTTAACACCTACACCTGTAAACATAATTATGCATGGTTTGAAAAATGAGGTGATTTGAAGCTTTATCGCATTTCCCCATACGCCTTCACACCATCCATTCATCACAGACAGAGCACAGCCGGACTCTGTACATAACTCATTCACCGGGTGTAAACGCAGTGTATCACAGGAATCAGAATCAGAAATCAGAAATCAGACATCAAAATCAAATCAGAAATCACGAATCATGAAATCAGAATCAGAATTCCAGATGGGTTTATTGCCATTGTCAATGAACAAAATTCACAAACATAGGAACTTGTCTCGGCCCTTAAGGTGCAACATATAAAGATCACTGATCAATAAATAAAACAACATACTATCTCAGTCAAAATTATCCTTATATTTTATATGTATGATCGTTTGATTGATATTGTTTATTCCCTCTAAGATTCCGATATTTATGATGAATGTCTCATATATTGAATTTAGTTTGGTAAATTGTCAGGAAGAGCATTTTTTAGATGACCTGAACATTATTTGAGCAGTTTTTAAAAAGTATCAAACTTTAAATCGACATTTGCCAAAAGATAAAAAGTTTGGTAGTCCCGGCCGGTGGGTCATTGTAATTAGCTTATAGAGACAATCCTAATAGTTTTTCCAGTGAGGAAATCTACTGGCTAAATTGTCACATTTATATAGCACTTTTCTAACTTCAAGGCACTGACTTAGGGTTCACCCAGTCACACACATTCAAACGCAGACACTGGTGGGGGCGGGGGCAAGGACATGTGTGACAAGCTGGGACTGAACCACAAACCTGTGGGCCAGTGACTCTGACTGCTCAGCCAACCATGTTTATCTCAGGACACTCTACCAACTGAGCTACTGACGTGAGAGTGTTAATGAAGTGTCAGAGGGCTGAGGCCCACCCTCTGCATCTGTATAAGCCCCTCCTCCCGTTTCAGTGCCTTGTTTAAAGTCAGAGAAGTCACAGTCTTTTCCACTTCTGCGACGCAGCTGCTGCAGGTAAGCAGTAAGTCTATTGAAATGTGACTAAAGGTCTGTTTTAGCCTGTAGCGTGTACAATGAGAAATGTAATAGTGCATGATGGGCTTTTACACGGGATGTTGGGGTCTATTCTTTCGCATGGTGCAAGAGGGAGCACCTGTGCCGTGTCCATGAGCAACAGTGCAGAAGATGACGTGTTGTAAAATGCACTGGAGTTTTTCTATGAAGTGCACAACGCTTTACTGAACTACTGGCTTCTTCATGTCCTGCACGACACCGGCGCTCAGCTCATTGTCTGGACATCATCTCTCTGCATTCAAAGGGATTCATCTATGTGCATCTTTGATTACCTGGGGGCCGATAGACTGGCCAGCCACGTGCACCAGTGCACGGCCATGGAGCCATGGGTGCCCGTTACCATGGGCACCACCTTTATGTCTACAAGGTACTCAAAGCTTCTCGCTCTGTGAGGGGTGGCGCTGTGGTGGGATCTGCAGCTCATGTTGCTTTGGCCTCCTCCACTTGTGGCCGGCTCCTGGGGGCCCTCGCACTCGCTTTCTCCAGTCCTGCTGTTCCTTCTCTTGGTTCCCATTCTCTTACTGCAGTGCACGTGTGTGATTAGCATCACTTCTGATCACAGCTGAAATGACAGCAGCAGATACAGATTGTAGAATTACACACTGTAAAGTGATGATTTACCTGACACATGTGGCCACACAGATGCAACAGGAAACACAATGTCTAGACTTAAATTGTAGTTAGATGGGATTTGAAATAATTAAAAAAATATAAAATTTGTGAAATAATTACATTTAATTGTATATTTATAGCAGAGAAAATGTGATTAATATCTCAAAATAGACATTTAAATAATGACATTTAAAAAAGCATGCTATGCAATTTAATCATGATTAATCACATTTCAAAAATGTAATTAATTTGATTTCATTTTTGAATCGATTGTAGTGTGTGCGTGTATCCTGATCGTTCCTGTTATGTTGCAGTCCAACAATTACATGGGCTTAAAACTAAAATAAAAGAACGACACAGGTCAATGTTTTAAAAGATTTTTTGAAAGTTTGGTTTTGTGAGGCTACCTGCAACAGAGGAGAGAAATTTATGTCATTTATCAATGTGAGGAAGAATTGAAACATGAACTTCACCTCATTTTAGGTGTTCCTGCCAATTGAGTCCCCAGGTAGCTGGAGCGCCTTAAGAAGGGCAGAACGTTGTTCTATAATAGGAAGAGTGTTCTCGGAGGGGAACAGCTTCATTATAAGGTATCTTATTAAAGAATAAAATGTGCACGGTAAATTTAATAATAAATAAATCTTTGAATTAAACAGTTGAGGATGTATATTGGCACTGTTTTCTACAGTTAGCTTTTATATTTTCTGTTAAGACAAATAACGATCGTGAACTTACCTTGTCCTAAGATAGAGATGGTCCATTTTCCATCTTTGAAAATTCCCAAAATGTTTCAAATTGTTTCATTCTGGGTCCAGTATGAGTTTCCTCTGCAGGCGGCGTTCCCTTAAAGAGGAGGAGCTCCGTCACATGGGCTCAGAGTAGAGCTGTTACTCCTCACTTCCTGGTAACGGCTTTTCTCTTTTCTTCTTCTTCTCAGTGCAACATTATGGATCTTCCACCCAAGTCCCAGCTTTATGATGATGACAAATTCAAAAAATCTCTATCCAGATGTATCTGAATCGCTGCGATGAAGTCCGCTGCGCATGAGTGACTTCATTCAAAACACCCTTTCTGACATCCTGAACAAGTAAATGCTTCACTTCATTCATAAGACCTTCACACCTGCACAATTAGACACCTTTCCAGAAACAACTACAATCTGTTCTTTGCAAAATAAAAAAAAACTATCGAACTAATCTAGGATCTTTTAGTTCAAATACAACAAAAACTTTTAAATTAAAAATACAATTTTAATTTCTATTTCCTCCATAAGTTACGTTTGTCCTCACAGACTAAAACATTAGTAACTTGCAGTACAAATACGAGTAACAACCTGCATTGGAATGATTTACAGTAAATGAACTGTCTTCTCTCCCAGCATCGCCAACGGAAAGTCTGTACAACTAAATATCACATTGGAGTTGGGAGTGGACTAAAGGTAAGCGCTTGGAACACTTTTGACAATGGCGATATATTTTCACTATCATCATTTATTTTTTATTAGTGTGTTTATTTTTGGTCGGGACAGTGCATGTTAATGAACATGCGTGGTAGTATACTACATGCTGTAAACATCGCTGGCATTGGACGCCATTGGGCTCATTTCCCCAAAACAAACGCAAATGTTACTGTCATGGACGTGTGTCATATGAAACTGGACACTTGATCCATTGCTTTTATCTACTTTTAATCTGGGCCCTCCGAGGTGGAAGGAAGCCATCATATCCTTCATACCTCACTTAAGAGGACTGATCGACTTGACTGTGCCTCATACAGACCGGCAATCTCAACTGTCTTATCAACACCTCAATCATCCATGTCCAAAAGACGCATGGACAAGAAATCAGAAAGCGATAACATTAGATGATCTTTACACATAATGAACCATATACAAAGACATCAAAGCTGCAATAATAAGTCTGGATAATAGAAAGAAATCTCAAATAGATTATTTAATTAATAAGAATAAAAATATTGGGGCTCTTTACGACTGTCCAACGTCAAGAATCAAAATGAATGGTCATCTGAACGACTCACTGACTTTGGAAAGAGGGGTGAGACAGGGCTGTGCTTGGTCCCCCTGTTGTTTGCTTTGGAACCATTGGCCCAAATATATTAGACAGAACATAAAATTGCCTGCTGAAGATGATGTCTTACTATATTTAACCAAACTAGAAATTTCCATTTCTTCGTGACATTGGTCCAATGTCTGGATCCATATTGAATGTACAAAACACTGAAATTCTCTTACTCGCGACCCCCTCTGTCCTTTAGAAAGATATACCCGTTTTTATTTTTTTCATTTAAGATTTTATTTTTCAGATTTCTGAAAATAAACCACAAAAAACAAAAACAAACAAAACAAGACCGGAGAGAGAAAGAAAAGATACCTTACAAATCAATCAAAACTAAAACACAAATGAACCCAAACAGTCAAATTCATCCATTTTCAAATTGAGTCCGAATGTGATGTTTTCCATTTGTCGAATGTCCATTATAATGTCAGTTCAGTCCTTAATAGTCGGTGTGTTTTGTGTCATCCATTTTTTTACGAGTGCCTTTTTCGCTGCAGCCAGGAGGATGCTCCAGAGATAACTGCCAATTGTGTCCATGGTAGGAGTCCTGAGGCCCAAATACATGGTTCTGAAATCCGTTGGGATGGTGATGTCATAAATTGTCTGTAAGGCTTCATTGATCTCAGTCCAAAACTTGTGAACAACAGAACAGTCCCAAAACACATGATAGTGGTTTGCCTCCTGGCTGCCACACCCTCTCCAACAGTCTGCATTTCCCTGTGAGTAATGTGCACTTTGACATGGAGTTTTAAAGAAGCGAGACACACTTTTCCAATTGAATTCCCTCCAAACATGTGATTTTGTGGTTTTCCACTGAGATGTACATACACTTTCCCACGCTTCATCAGGCAGAACAAAGTTACCCTCTCTTTCCCATTTACCCAGAACAAAGTGACCCTCTCTTTCCCATTTACCCAGAACAAAGTGACCCTCTCTTTCCCATTTACCCAGAACAAAGTGACCCTCTCTTTCCCATTTACCATTAATGTAATCAGTAGAGTGAGGGCCCAAATTGTCAATACATTTGTACAGTTTAGATATTAATCCCCTTGAAAGTTCAGATTTTTTGCTTTAATAAATATTTCGGTCAAAGGGTTATGATGGTCATCATTCTTTTTGATTTCTTGGTTATAATAACTTCTTATCTGTAAATACCAATAAAAGTCCTGTTGCTCTAAGACAAAGGATTCCTTCAACTCATCAAAGCTCTTCAGATGATTCTCCTTTACAATCTGGTAAAAGACCTTTATACCTTTTGTTGTCCAGACTTCAAATCTTGAGTCTGTTCTGTTTGGTGTGAAATTTTGATCATAAGCCAACCAATTTAAGACTTTGACATCTTTGTTTAGTTTGTATGTTTTGATCAGCTCCCTCCATGTTGCAAGAACAGACTTCACCCAAGGGTCCTCCACCTCCCCCAATTGACTCAACCGTCTGTCATCTGCCAGTAAGGCCTGTACAGGAACCCCCGGCACTACAGCAATCTCAATATTCTTCCATTGAGCTTCATATTCTGGGTCACACCAGCACACCGAGAATCTGATCTGAGCAAGTAATTTTTCAAACAAGGCCGCAGATGTTCACATTGTATCGTGAGATATTTATAAATCAGAACTTTCAAGGGGAATATTGTCTAAATTATATCAACGTATTACTCCTTTGGACAAATACTCTACTAAATATATCTTTAAAAAATGGGAAAAAGAAGGTCATCTTGTTTTAACGGACGAAGAGTGGGAAAATATGTGTACATCCCAGTGGAGGACCACAAAAGGTTTGGAGGAAATTTAGTTGGAAAAATATATAACATTTTTTCATAACACCATGTCAACGTGCTCCTTACTCACAAGGAGGTGCTAACTGTTAGCCAGGAGGAAAATCACTCTCACATTAACAACGGACTGCAGACAGTTTTTGGAATTGCCGTCCCACTCGATTTTAGAGCCATGTATTTGGGCCTCAAAACCCCTGCTATGGACACAATAAATGGATATGTTTGGAACATACTTTGGACCGTGTGAAAAAAGGCCATCACAAAGAAATGAATAACTTGAACATCACAGACAATCAAGGACTGGACTGGACATCAGACGAATGGAGGGAATGACATTCAGACTTGGAAAAGGACAAACTCGCCAGACTTTGGACCAAATGGGACTTCCGTTTTTTTATTTCCTGTTTAGGTCTGTTTGATGTCGACTTGTGTTTTTGTTGTGTTTTTTGCTCTCTGGTCATGCTGTGTTCTGTTATGTTCCGTGTTCTATGTTTGTTATTTTTAATTCTTTTTTTTTTTTTATTATTAAAAAAATATATATATATATATATATATATATATATATATATATATATATATATATATATATATATATATATATATATATATATATATATATATATATATATATATATATATATATATATATATATATATATAAATAAAATGAGACCCAAATCTATCTGTGAAACAATAATTTTTGTTCAGAGATTGTGTCCACATCTGCGTTAGGACACATTTATTTATGTAATATTGGCGTTACATGTATTCTTGCAGATTGAGAATGGCTCTTGGATGAGTCGCCTTGTTTTACTAAAACTGTTTCCAGATAAAACTGAATCTTTTTCTACAATGGAATGAACAATTACACCGACTTGGTTAAAATATAATTATAAAAATTAACCAAGGCAGTGATTTCTCAAACTTTGGTATGAGGACTCTGCTTATGTTCTAGTGTTAATTTAAAGTGAGTATTCAGGGGCGTAGTCCTATTTTAGACCAGGTTTAGCCCTAGTTTATAAACCTGGTTTAGAGCTGGTGGATAAATGTTTTCTTGGGTGATGCTGAGAAACACTGAACTAAGGCTTTGTCTTAAGAGCTGCGTTAGCTGTTTCATGTCCATGTTGTAGGTAACCATGACCTGGAGATGATCTCTCAACTGTCCCTGAAGCACCCAGGGGTGCTACTGGATTACGAGGTGGTGGAGGCCCAGCGGCCAGCAGCTCCATCAATACAGAGGTAAAAGCTTAGAACAAGTTCTGTTGTAGAATTTTCCATCTGGAGCACAGTCTTAAAAAGGACACATACCAAAGGACTTCTACCATTGTTGACATTTCTGTGTTTAGCTCTATTTTATTTAGCTCCATCTATGACGGACGTCATCGTTATAGAATTTGTCCTTCAGGGCACAGAAAAGGGAGTGCCGCCGGGCCGAACGAAAAATGGCGGCAAGTCGAAGCTCCAGGTTCAGAAAGAGATTTACAGAGAGAAGTTGTACATTTACAACCTCATTTTATGTAGAACTAGGGAAGGATATTTTTCTGAAATAATTGGAAGCTGCAGAAACAACTCGCGTGTCCTGTTTGCCACAGTAAACAGATTAACAAACCCTCCAGCTCAGCTGCCGTTAGAACTCATTTCCACATCCAAGTGTAATGAGTTTGCATTATTCTTTAATGACAAAGTTCAGGGCATTAAAAATGCTATCAATTCTACAATGCAAAAAATAACCCTCAAACCACCTACACACTTAGAGCTGACTCACTTTGCATCTGTAACTGAACAAAACTGTCCAGGAGATCATCACCAGTCTGAGTTCATCTACATGCTGCCTCGATGTGTTACCCACCAGATTTCTAAAGTCTGTGCTGAACAGTTTGTTAGCACCACTCACTCAAATAGTTAACATGTCTCTTCAATCTGGAACATTCCCAATTTCTTTGAAAACTGCGGTCATAAAGCCTCTCCTAAAGAAGAGCAGTCTTGATGCCGCAGTACTGAGTCATTACCGGCCCATCTCTAATCTGCCATTTTGGGGCAAAGTCCTTGAAAAGGTTGTTTACCAACATCTCACTGATTTCCTCTTAATAAACAACTCATTTGATGTTTTCCAGTCAGGTTTTAGACCTCATCACAGCACTGAGACTGCTGTTGTCAAGGTGATAAATGACATCCACCTGAACACTGACGCGGGCAAAGCCTCAGTCCTTAATTCTGTTAGATCTGAGTACTACTTTTGACACTGTCGATCATGGGACCCTCTTACAGAGACTAGAGGACTGGGTGGGGCATCACTGGGCACTGCCCTAAACTGGTTAAAGTCCTATCTGGAAGACAGGAAGTTTCTTTGTCGAAATTGGTAACTGTGTCTCAGACCAGATGCCCCTGACCTATGGGGTGCCCCAAGGGTCAATCCTGGGACCCCTTCTGTTCAAACCTCTACATGCTGGCCCTTAGGGTCAGTTGATACGCAGCGAGAATGTGTCCTATCACAATTATGCAGACGACACTCAGATCTATGTTTCACTGACGGCAGGTGAATATGGACCAGTGGATTCACTCTGTCACTGCATCCCAACAGATCAGTGTGTGGATGCAAAACAACTTTCTCCAGCTGAACTCAGACAAGACTGAAATCATCGTCTTTGGCCACAGAAACGAAGGTGAAAGTGTTAACTGTCACCTCCAGAGTCTCGCTCTAAAACCTACACATCAAGTTAGAAATCTGGGGGTAATAATGGACTCAGATTTGAATTTTAACAGCCACGTCAGATCAATAAACATCAGCAGCTTTTTTTACCATCTAAAAAACATTGCCAAAATCAAAAGGTATAGTGTCTAAACCAGACCTTGGAGAGACTTATCCATGCGTTTCAGTTTTTATGCAGCTAAAATCTGGAACAAGTCTTGCTCTGAGGATGTGAGACCGGTTCTACTCTGGCAATGTTCAAATCTAAACTAAAAACTGTTTTGTTTGGCTGTGCATATGACTGAAATGCTTTTCTTTGCACTCTTCTCTTGTATGTCTTGAACTAAGATTGTGATTTCTGCCATGTCTTTGTGATTTTAATTGCATTTTTTCCTGTTGTGTGAAGCCCTTTGAATTGCTTGTGTACGAATTGTGCTCTACAAATAAACTTGCCTTGCCTTGCTTGCCTTCAACAAAGTCTGTGTCCTTTTCAACTCGTCTAACAGACGTGCTTTGCACCGAGCAGAGAAACAGTAACTAACACAACAAATACACATTACACACAAATATTTACAGTGATTGGATCCAGACAGTAGCTTTGGTGGAAAACAAGTTCAATGTCCAAGTGGTTCCGAGTTATGGTCTCTCGTGAAAGGAAAGTTTGAAAATTGCCTGGCAGATTTGGAGAGGGCGCAAACGGGGCGGACCATCCTCCTACATGACATGCAGTTTGGGGGTTGGACTCAGTCTCAGGCTCGGCTCATCATCACACCCAAAAACGAGGGACGCTGGCCAATCCCCACAGGGTGGGAAATGGGGAAATGACTGAATAAATACTACGATCACTGAAAGACTGATTTTAGTCTGGGTTACGCACATGCATCATGGTTCTTTTGATTTGTTTTGGATTATTTGTATAAAAGAACAAACTGCATTCTTAAACAATAATGCATCTTCTTCTCTTGGTTCTCTTGGAGGCCTCGCTCTGTTCACAGATGTTGTTAAAGCAATAGCTTCTTGGACTGACTCAATCCATGAATCTTTATTCACTAGAAAAGTCAATTCAAAATAAACAGAAAACAAGCTTG
This sequence comes from Chaenogobius annularis, assembly GCA_015082035.1. Lineage (NCBI taxonomy): Eukaryota > Metazoa > Chordata > Actinopteri > Gobiiformes > Gobiidae > Chaenogobius > Chaenogobius annularis. The sequence goes on from BJKM01000292.1 coordinate 522,994, forward strand.
TCTTTTTGTCTGTGTGATGCAGAGACGGTCGCTCAGACGTCGAACTTGGAACATGTAAAGTTCACATGGAACCAGATGACCGCCTCTGCGTTTGAGGAACAGTGGAGACAGAGAAATGTCCCCAAGAAGGCAGACTTCATCCATATGGTCCAAGTATGTGTTCATCTCAGTCTGGCTTTATGTTTCCCATATCACTCGAGCATCTCTGCTGAATCCACAGATGCTGTACTATGTCAAGGATCCTGCAGCCATCATTGGCTTCTTTCAGAGCCTCCTCAACAAGAACGGCAAACTCCTGATTGCTCAAGCGTCGTGTAAGTTTATAGCCCCCTTTCCCCTCAGAACTGACCCCCATTTCCCTGAGCAGATTCAGGGTAATTAAGTGTGACAATATTACAAATGTGATTGACTTGTTTGTGACTTTTATAACAAAGTTACAGCAGCGTATTTATCTTCTGATTAAAGGTGGTAGAGACACATGTTTAATAGTTTTAATGTCACATTTAACAAAAAATGTGTGCAAAGTGCACTTAAAATTGCTCACAATGCGTCTTGAAAAATAGTGTACATTAATGGTCATTAGACCTGCAGTGGATTGCAAGAGCTGGGAAAACAACAGTGCTCGGTCTTTCCAGGTAAACGACACAAGTGAAAGTGGATAAAGGTCTCAGGTGCCTGTCGCGGCGGCAATCCCCGAACCCGGTGGTGGACACCGGAAGTAAGGGATGCTGTCAGGCGGAAGAAGGAGGCCTTTCAGGCCTCTTCGGCTTGTGGGACTCCTGAGGCAGTTAACGGGTATCGGCGGGCCAGGCGTGCCGCAGCTCGTGCTGTCGCAGAGGCAAAAACCCGGGGCTGGGAGGAGTTCGGGGCGGCCCTGGAGGAGGACTATCGGTCGCCCCCCAAAGAAATTCTGGCGAACCGTCCGGCACCTCAGGAGGGGGAAGCAGTGTTCCACAAACACTGTTTACGGTGCGGGTGGTGACCTGCTGACCTCGACTGGGGATGTCGTCGGACGGTGGAAGGAGTACTTTGAGGACCTCCTAAATCCCACTGTCACGTCTTCCGAAGAGGAAATAGAGACTGAGGACTCGGAGGCTGACTCATCCATCACCCAAGCCGAGGTCACTGTGGTTGTTGGCGAACTCCTCGGTGGCAGAGCTCCGGGAGTGGATGAGATGCGCCCCGACTTCCTAAGGTCTCTGGATGTTCAATTCAATTCAATTCAATTTATTTTTGTAACGCCCAAAATCACAACAGTAGTTGCCACGAGGGGCGACAGTGGAAAAACAAAATAAACAGTGTTCATAAGGACTTAGTAATGTCCCAGCGTCCTGTGTCCTTAGACAGATGTCCCAAGCTCCCCTGTCCTTAGACCCTCCTTCTCGGCCAGGAAAAACTACCAAACCCCTTTGGGAAAAAGTAGAAGCCTGTAGGAGTTCCACAGTCAAGGAGAGATCCGACTCCCTCGGACGGACAGGCGGACGCGCCTCAATTTGAAGATACACGGTGGAGCTGAACCCACTCAGGAGGAGAACCAATTCTTCGAGGCCGATGAAGAAACGTTCATGGAGTAGAGACCGTTTCTCCAGGCAGCTGAGGAGCATCTGGATCCACAGGTCCTCGATATACCTGCTCCACTCCCGTCGATATGAACAAATTGCCAGTGAAATTTAAATATTAAATATTGCTTGATAGAAAAGTATTAGGAAACAGAGGATAGTGCTCAAGTTGCCATACTTCCCCAGCATAGTTGCTCCTAGGGCAGCATAGCTGAGAACTGTAGGTTTTTATTTCTGTTCCTAACTGGCCTGACCATAAGCCATTTCAAAGAGGAACGTTTTAAGCCTGGTCTTAAATGAAGAGACTGTGTCGGCCTCTTTAACATGGACAGGAAGCTGATTCCACAACACAGGAGCTTGGTATCTAAATGTTGCAGGACTGTCTTGGTTGACACGCCTCTGCAACATCGCGTGGCGGTCGGGGACGGTGCCTCTGGACTGGCAGACCGGGGTGGTGGTTCCTCTGTTCAAGAAGGGGGACCGGAGGGTGGTGCTCCAACTATAGAGGGATCACACTCCTCAGCCTCCCTGGTAAGGTCTATTCCAGGGTACTGGAGAGGAGAATCCGACCGATAGTCGAACCTCGGATTCAGGAGGAGCAGAGTGGTTTTCGTCCTGGTCGTGGAACACTGGACCAGCTCTATACTCTCCATCGGGTGCTCGAGGGTTCATGGGAGTTTGCCCAACCAGTCCACATGTGCTTTGTGGATCTGGAGAAGGCTTTCGACCGTGTCCCACGGGGTGCCCTTTGTGGGGTGCTGCGGGAGTATGGGGTCCGGGGCCCTTTGCTCAGGGCTGTCCGGTCCCTGTAGGACCGGAGCAGGAGCTGTGTTCGCATTGCCGGCAGTAAGTCAGACCTGTTCCCAGTGGAACAGGTCTGACTCCGCCAGGGCTGCCCTTTGTCACCGGTTCTGTTCATTGTTTATATGGACAGAATTTCTAGGCGCAGTCAGGGGGCGGAGGGGGTCCGGTTTGGAGAACACAGGATCTCATCTCTGCTGTTTGCAGATGATGTCCTTATGGCTCCATCAAACCTGGACCTGCAACATGCTCTGGGACGGTTTGCAGCCGAGTGTGAAGCAGCTGGGATGAGAATCAGCACCTCCAAATCTGAGGCCATGGTTCTCGACCGGAAAAAGGTGGCTTGCCCTCTCCGGGTGGGTGGGGAGTCCCTGCCCCAAGTGGAGTTCAAGTATCTCGTATTCACGAGTGAGGGAAGGATGGAGCGTGAGATTGACAGGCGGATCGGTGCAGCGTCCGCAGTGATGCTGCATCGGACTGTTGTGGTAAAGAAGGAGCTGAATCGAAAGACAAAGCTCTCGATTTATCGGTCAATCTACGTTCCTCCCCTCACCTATGGTCATGAGCTTTGGGTAGTGACTGAAAGGACAAGATCGCGGATACAAGCGGTCGTAATGAGTTTCCTCCGCAGGGTGGCTGGGCGCGCTCCCTTAGAGATAGGGTGAGGAGCTCAGTTACACGGGAGGAGCTCGTAGTAAAGCCGCTGCTCCTCCACGTCGAGAGGAGCCAGCTGAGGTGGCTCGGGCATCTGTTCCGGATGCCTCCTGGACGCCTCCCTAGGGAGGTGTTTCGGGCATGTCCCACCGGGAGGAGGCCCCGGGGAAGACCCAGGACACGCTGGAGGGACTATGTCTCTCGGCTGGCCTGGGAACGCCTTGGGATCCTCCCGGAGGAGTTGGAGGAAGTGTCTGGGGATAAGGAAGTCTGGGAGTCCCTGCTTAGACTCCTGCCCCCGCGACCCGGCCCCGGATAAAGCGGAAGAAGATGGATGGATGGATGGAAAAGGGTACAACAGACATTTGAAGTAGAAATACAGCAACATTACAACACCAAAATGAAAAACAGGAGAGCGAGGCTTAGAAGAGACTTTGCTATTATGTTTCCAGAGTTCACCTGCCTCAAAGTGTCCTGACAGGATCTGCTGTTATTTCGACTGCTCAAAGTGCTTGAATTTCCCTTCAGGATCAATAAAGTAAATCTGAATGTCTTCATTTGTGTGTTTCAGGTGACAGTGTTGTAATAACGGTTTCGAAAACAGTCCACGGTCAGCTGATTCAAAGGGAAGGTTTTCCGTTCTGGAGCGCTGCAGACATCAAGAGCGTGCTGGACGCGCGTGGACTCACTTACCAGAGCTACAAGCTGCAGACTGTCCTGGACGTCACAGAGTGTTTCATTGAAGGAGATGAGAACGGAGAGCTCCTGTTGAACTTCCTCACTTATGTGCAGGATTTCAGTAAAAAGGCCTCTCCTGAACTCAAAGAGGAAGTGCTAAGGCTGCTGCGGGACCCCCAGTGCAGTGTGGAGAAAGAGGGTAGAATCCTGGTCAACTGCTCTGTTGATGCTCTGGTAGTGGATGCATTGAATTAAGTTTCAATCTTCCTTTTCATCATTCGATGTTGTTTTTCTCTCCAATAAAGACACAGATCCTAAATAACTAACTTGACTCTGTCGTAAGACTCTTTGTCTCTGTGAATGTGGTTGAAGGTGCTCAAGATGTCCATATGACAGCTGTAAATAAGAGTGCTCTTATTAAGATTATAAGAGTTTTCTTTTTTTTTTCTAAGTTTTTTCTAAGTTTTATTATTATACTATGTCTAATCTGCTTCTGTACCCTTTGATGCAACACTGGAATTTCTCCATGGTGGGACAAATGAAGGCGATCTTATCTTATCAGAGTTCATAATCAAAGGGCTGTGAAAGGCATTTCGCTAGCTTGGTGTGCTCCGGTGACACTGAAGCTTTTCTTTGATTCCTTGGCGAGTACTGAGCACTGTTTGAGCGAGGCGTCTCCGGTTTAGCATTAGCATTTAGGTTCTGAAGCAATTTAGGCCCAGCGAGGAAAATGTCAGTCCCAGATTTGAGCTCTTCATCTTGGACAGACTCCAATTCCGACTGCTCGTACTTCCAGGATTCCCTGATGATTCGTTTAATTTACAAATGTAATTAAAAACACGTGGTGGCAGAGCGCATGGAACGACTTGTGGCGCTTTCGTTTCACATGGAGCTTGTGCCACACGGACCTGCAGCAGCTAAAGCACAACAGCGGAGAGAGTGGCGTGTTTTAAACTCACGAGTGCGACTGGGAAGAGTCTTGTTGTGTGAAAGAGCTGTATTTCTAGCTAGCTATGCGGTTCACTTTAGCCTCAGTGTCTCCGCCCCGATTTCGTCTCGTGGCCCCCCAGGTTCTTTCATACAAAACTCTGCTTCCCAGTCACACTTTTAAAATGCGTTTAAAACACGCCGCTCTCTCCTCTGTTGTACTTTGAAACAGCCAATACATCCATGGAAACAGCATGGTGTCATTGGTGAGGACCCAAAAGCAGCACAGGCAGACGAACTATCAGGCTTTATTTATCACATTAAAGGTCCTATATCAGGGGTCTCCAAAAAGCGGCCCGCAGTTCAGATTGGACCCCGAAGCAATTTGGTCTGGCCCGCGGCTCAGTTTCCCATAATTAAAAATATATTATTTAATTCCATTTTAAATTATATTTGATATATAATTAGAGCATTTTAATATATAGTTAAAGCATCCGCAGCACTCTGCGCTGCTTTGCTGCAGCTCCGCCCACTTGGCGGGCCAGAGCCCGGCAGAACACTGCTCTGTCAAAGCACAAACGTGTGATTCAATTCAATTCAATTCAATTTATTTTTGTAACGGCCAAAATCACAACAGTAGTTGCCTCGAGGGGCGACAGTGGAAAACAAAATAAACAATGTTCATAGGGACTTGGAAATGTCCCAGCGTCCTGTGTCCTTAGACAGATGTCCCAAGCCCCCCTGTCCTTAGACCCTCCTTCTCGGCCAGGAAAAACTACCAAAACCTCTTTGGGAAAAAGTAGAAACCTGTAGGAGTTCCACAGTGAAGGAGAGATCCGACTCCCTCGGACGGACAGGCGGACGCGCCTCAATTTGCAGATAGAAGGTGGAGCAAGACCCACTCAGGAGGAGAACCAATTCTTCGAGGCCGATGAAGAACCGTTCATATGGTGTAGAGACCCTTTCTCCAGGCAGACCGTTTCTCCAGGCAGTTGAGGAGCATCTGGATCCACAGGTCCTCGATGTGCCTGCTCCACTCCCGTCGGGGAAGTGGGAGAAAAAGAAGGAAAAGCGATGAACAAATTGCCAGTGAAATTAAATATTAAATATTGTTTGATAGAAAAGTAGTAAGAAGCAGAGGATAGTGCTCAAGTTGCCATACTTCCCCAGTATAGTTGCTCCTAGGGCAGCATAGCTGGGAACTATCGTTTTTTATTTCTGTTCCTAACTGGCCTGACCATAAGCCTTTTCAAAGAGGAACGTTTTAAGCCTGGTCTTAAATGAAGAGACTGTGTCGGCCTCTTTAACATGGACAGGAAGCTGATTCCACAACACAGGAGCTTGGTTGCTAAACGCTCTACCTTCTACTGTGCTTTTAGAGACTCTTGGGACCACCAGAAGTCCAGCATTTTGAGAGCGAAGTGCTCTGTTTGGATGATAAGGTACTATAGCATCTTTGAGGTAGGATGGGGCCAGGTCATTTATGGCTTTGTAAGTCAGGAGGAGGATTTTGAATTTGATTCTAAACTTGACAGGGAGCCAGTGAAGAGACTCGAGCACCGGCGTAATGTACTCTCTTCTTTTAGTTCCTGTTAGTAATCTTGCTGCTGCATTTTGAACCAGTTGAAAGCTTTTTATGGCACTTTTAGGGCACGCTGCCAGCAGGAGTTACAGTAGTCTAATCTAGATGTTACAAAGGCATGGACAAGTTTTTCAGCAGCGCTTTTAGGCAAGATTTTTCTGATTTTGGCTATATTACGCAGATGGAAATAGGCTGTTTTACAGGCTTGATTTATGTGTGCTTTGAATGAGAGCTCTTGGTCAAATAAGACTCCAAGGTTTCTTACAGTGGAGCTAGAGGCTACACTGACGTTGTCCAGTGTGACTATCTGCTCAGATAAAGCGTCTCGTAGATGTTTAGGGCCTAGTACGATGACCTCGGTTTTTTCAGGGTAATAAGAAGCAGATAATTAAGTGTCATCCAGGTTTTTATATCCTTCACACAAGCATCAAGTCTGTCTGTTTGATCGGTCTGATTGGTTTCATTGATAAATACAGCTGTGTGTCATCTGCATAGCAGTGGAAGTTAATGCTTTCTGATCATGTGAGCTAACGGCAGCATATTGGAATTGGACCGAGAACTGAACCCTGTGGCACACCGTAGGTTACTTTAGAACAGGGTGAGGAGCTCTGGTTTACATTAAAAAACTGGTACCTATCCGAATAGGTAGGATTTAAACCAGCTGAGGGCGGGGCCTCTGACACCTACATCACATTCTACCTGCAGTAGAATGTTGTGGTCGATGGTGTCGAACACTGCACTGAGGTCCAATAGAACCAGGATTGAGACCAGTCCATCGTCAGCAGCTAATAACAAATCATTTGTGACTTTAACTACTGCAGTTTCAGTGCTGTGGTGGGCTCTGAACCCTGACTGGAAAACTTCTAATAAGTTATTGTCCTGTAGATGCCGACAAAGCTGTTTAACTACAACTCTTTCAAGGATTTTAGAGACAAAGGGTGTATTTGAAATAGGTCTGTTGACATCGACTCCTTGATCCACACAACCAGGATCTACAGCACTGACATTTGGATGTCATTCAAGTTTGAGAAGTGTAGTTGGATGGTGACAAAGAGAGGGAAGGTAGTCCACACGGAAGGGGTCTCACTCCCAGAAGGAACAATAGCAGACATTGAGGATGGTTACAAGTAACTTGGAATACCACAGGCAAATGGCAACCTCAAAGAGGTAACAAGGAAAGCGTCAACAGCCAAATACCCATAACCAGTAAGGCAAGTCCTAAGAAGCCAGCTCAATGGCAAGAACAACTCCCGGGCAATAAACAGCTACGCCCTGCCAGTGATCAGATACCCTGCAGGAATAATAAGGTGGCCAAAGGAAGAGATACAGACCACAGATGTTAAGAGGCGAAAGCTGCCCATCATGCAAAGAGGGTTCCACCCAAAATCCAGCACCCTGAGACTGTACACTAGCCGTAAGGAAGGGGGCCATGGACTAGTGAGCGTGAGAGCGACTATCCAGGATGAAACATCCAAGATCCACAAGTACATCAAGGACAAGGCCCCAACAGATGACGTGCTCAGTGAATGGCAATGGGGAACAGAGGATGAGGTGACCACCATGGGAGGACAAGCCCCTACATGGGATGTACCACCGGAACATAACTGAAGTGGCTGATATCAAGAAATCCTACCAGTGGCTAGAGCGGGCCGGTCTGAAGGACAGCACAGAGGCACTCATCATGGCTGCACAGGAACAGGCCCTGAGCACCTGAGCACCAGAGCAATAGAGGCCCAGATCTATCAGACAAGCCCCAAGGTGTAGGTTGTGCAAAGGGGCCCGTGAGACAATCCAGCACATAACTGCAGGGTGCAAGATGCTGGCAGGGAACGCGTACATGGAGCACCATATCCAAGTGGCTGGCATAGTGTGCAGGAACATCTGTTGCGGAGTATGGACTGGAGAGACCCCAAGGTCAAAGTGGGAAACACCCCCAGAGGTGGTAGAGAATGACCGAGACAAGACTTCCAGATACAGACTGACAGAATGATAATGGCAAACCATCCAGACATTGTGGTGGTGGATAAACAGCAGAGGAGAGTGGTTGACGTGGCGATACCAAGCAGTGGCAACATCAGGAAAAAGGAACACGAGGAACTGGAGAAATACCAAGGGTGGTGCCCCTGGTCATCGGAGCACTCGGGGCATTGACCCCCAAACTTGAGGAGTGGCTACAACAGATCCCTGGAAAAACATCAGACATCTCAATCCAGAAAAGTGCAGTACTAGGAACAGCAAAGATACTGCACAAAACCCTCAAGCTCCCAGTTCTCTGGCAGAGGACCCGAGCTTAGAAAAAGGGATGAAAAAGGGATGAGTATACATATATATATATATATTTTTTAAATATACATTTTTAAACTTTCTTTTTTTGGCTTAAAATTATCAGCATTTAGACCAAACTGATTAAAAATGCATTTCTGCTGCTTCTTTATGTCACGTCATGTTTATATTCTGTTTTTAGTGTAGCCACATTGCAGATACCTGCAATAAAACTGCAGAAGGAAGTGAAGAGCAGAGGGCGTTTATCAGTTGGATTGTGGCGAGCGGTGACACTGCGACGGCCTCTTGTCGGCAGGAGAATAACCATTACTCAAATGTGCATGAATCGCTCTAAAAACACTGTGACAGGGTTAAAAGCTCCTAAAATCAGTTTGCGTGAATAGTGTTTTATTATTTATTTCATCCATCCATCTTCTTCCGCTTATCCGGGGCCGGGTCGCTGGGGCAGCATTCTAAGCAGGGTCTACCCGACTTCCCCTTCCCCAGACTCTTCCTCCAACTCCTCCGGGGGGATCCCGAGGAGTTCCCAGGCCAGCCCAGAGACATCGTCCCTCCAGCGTGTCCTGGGTCTTCTCCGGAGCCTTTTTCCAGTGGGACATGCCCGAAACACCTCCCCAAGAGTTAGTTTCTGTGTCCGGAGATCTAGTCGTCGAAGCCCCTGCCGTCGACTGCCGCCCAGATCTCGCTGCGCCAGCCCCTTACGGATCCTCCTGCAGGTGGTGGGTCCATGGGAGGACGGCGACCACGTCACTCGTTCGGGCTGCGCCCGGCCGGGCCACGTCTCGCCACCCCAGGCCTGGCTCCAGGGTGGGGCCCCGGTAACACCGGACCGGGCGATGTAACTGGCCTTGGTGTTGTCCTGTTCATAGGGGACTTCTGAACCGTTCTTTGTCATCCAGGACTTGTTTTCCTTGGGAAGCCCCTACCAGGGGCTTGAAGCCCCCGACAACATAGCTTGTGGGATCATTCGGGTGCTCAAACCCACCACGTTAAGGTGTCGGTTCAAGGAGGAGATTATTTATTATCATTTATTTTTGTTAAATATTTATTATATTGTATTATATTGTGTGAGTTATTTCTGTTGTGGATCACTAAAGTTTGTTTATTACACAATTATATTTGACTAAATATTGTCACCTACTTACTGTATATGTGCAGCAGCTGCGTTGTTAGGCCGCCGGTGGATGGTATCTATGGTCATAAACTTGGGTGTGTGTTTACATTTGGCAGCGCTCCAGACAGATAAACAGAGATTGATTGATTGATTGATTGATTGATTAATTAATTAAATTGGTGCTCTGTCAACTCCACAAAGGTGTGGTTTCTCTTTGAGGATGCGACTGTTTGAGATCCTGCTCGAGTACAATGAGTTTGTTATTGTTCACAATAAAAAGTATGTTTTGGCTGTGGTATTATCTGGCGTCAAACCTACGCCCATGAAGAGACCAGCCTGATGTGGTTTGGACATCACCTGAAGAGGCAGTCCACAGACGAATGCTGAAGATGATGTGAGATATTTCTTATTTCAAACCTGCATCTCACACACACTTAACACTGATAAAATAAAATGTTTGTTAGTGTGGTCATTGTAATTAGCTTATAGACAATCCTAATAGTTTCCAGTGGAAACCTATGCTAAAAGGTCACATTTATAAAGCACTTTTCTACCTTCAAGGCACTGACTTAGGGTTCACCCAGTCACACACATTCAAACGCAGACACTGGTGGGGGCGGGGCAAGGACATGTGTGACAGCTGGGACTGAACCACAAACCTGTGGGCCAGTGACTCTGACTGCTCAGCCAACCATGTTTATCTCAGGACACTCTACCAACTGAGCTACTGACGTGAGAGTGTTAATGAAGTGTCAGAGGGCTGAGGCCCACCCTCTGCATCTGTATAAGCCCCTCCCCTTCATTGCCTTGTTAAAGTCAGAGAAGTCACAGTCTTTCCACTTTTGCGACGCAGCTGCTGCAGGTACAGTAAGTATGAAATGTGACTAAAGGTCTGTTTTAGCCTGTAGCGTGTACAATGAGAAATGTAATAGTGCATGATGGGCTTTTACACGGTGTTGGGGTCTATTCTTTCGCATGGTGCAAGAGGGAGCACCTGTGCCGTGTCCATGAGCAATGCAGAAGATGACGTGTTGTAAAAGCACTGGAGTTTTTCTATGAAGTGCACAATGCTTTACTGAACTACTGGCTTCTTCATGTCCTGCACGACACCGGCTCAGCTCATTGTCTGGACATCATCTCTCTGCATTCAAAGGGATTCATCTATGTGCATCTTTGATTACCTGTGCGATTAATCACATTTCAAAAGTGTGATGAATCTGATTACATTTGTGAATCGATTGTGGTGCGTGCGTGTCCTGAGAGTTCCTGATAAAAGGACAAAGGTCAATGTTTTAAAAGATTCTCTGAGAGTTGTGTTTGGAGAAGCTACCTGCAACAGAGGAGAGAATTTATGGAATTTCAGTGGAACAAAGAATTGAAATGTTAGGTGTTCCGGCCAAAAGAGTCCCCAGGTAGCAGGAGCGCCTTAAGAATGTTCCAGGGCAGAACATTGTTGTATAATAGGGTGTTATCGGAGGGGAACCAATTCTAAGGTATCTTAAAGAATAAAATGTGCACGGTAAATTTAATAACAAATATATCTTTGAATTAAAATTGAGGATGTATATTGGCACTGTTTTCTACAGTTAGCTTTTATATTTTCTGTTAAGACAAAGATCGTGAACGTACCGCGTCCTAAGATAGAGATGGTCCAACGAGCCCAGTGGCCTGTAAAAAGTGCCTGGTAGCAGTTACCAGAGCGTTTGTGCTGTGTGAACATGTTGAGATGCTGTGGTTTTTCAAATCTGTTTTTTGTAAATAGTCTCTGTAAATGAAACGCACCATTGGAACTTGTCTCAGCTCTGTCCTCGTCACGACTGCGAAGGTTGCTATCCGGGCGTTACAGTTCCCGCAGACATTTTCCATCTTTGAAAATTCCCAAAATGTTTCAATTCTGGGTCTGTATGAGTTTCCTCTGCAGGCGGCGTTCCTTGAAAGATGAGGAGCTGAGTCACATGGGCTCGGAGTAGAGCTGTTACTCCTCACTTCCTGGTAACGGCTTTTCTCTTTTCTTCTTCTTCTCAGTGCAACATGGATCTTCCACCCAAGTCCCAGCTTTATGATGATGACAAATTCACTAAATCTATCCAGATGTATCTGAATCGCTGCGATGAAGTCCTGCGCATGAGTGACTTCATTCAAAACACCCTTTCTGACATCCTGAACAAGTAAACGCTTCACTCATTCATAAGACCTTCACACCTGCACAAAATACAATGTTCTCCACAAATTAAAAAAAATAAATCTAACCCCGCTGTTCATTTCAGGGGCGAAACTCTCAGTTTGGTCTCGGGGGTCCAAAAATGTATGGGGAAAAAAACACGCCTTCAACGCTTTAAATGGCCTTGTAAAAATACAACAACATTGTTAATATTATTAATATTAGAATACTAATGTTAGTATTTAATGTAAGTGTATTCAGAAATCAGTTTATTTAACAATTAATTGGCGTAACAAACTCCAATTAGCACAGACACTAACGCGCTCTTATGTATGGAACTATACTGCTCTCTTTTTTTTTATTGAAGGATTCTATCTTAACAGAACAAAAAACAATTATATAACTAAAAAACAACTGATTGTCTACACAATCAGTTGGCCATGGTTCTCTCCTGGCCATGGTCGCACAGAGCCAAGTTTTTCACCTCCTCAGTGACTGAGAAAGAGCGTTGTGTTGTGGAATTTGTGTCGATATTGTGCGGAAAATTATGAAAGGACAAAGACAAGTTTGTAACGAATGAAATCCCGTCGGCTGTTTCAGTCATGAATAGAGTTAATGTTTGATAGTTACGGTCAGTGAGCGCACACACGGACCACAGCGGCTCAGCGTACATTTAGAGAATCCAAATTCGGGTCACGCACGAGGTATTTGTAACGGACTTTAATTACTCAAGTATTAGAACAACTTCCGAGCTCAGTTATTGTACCCGCGGGCGGATAATCATCGTTTTCCTCTGGGAGGAGGAATCACTAAACCAAATGAACTTACCTGATACGTAGAGTTTAGGTTTTCGGGGACACAGCAGTCAGCAAGGGTGGGGTACGGACCCCCCCCGTCCCCCCGGTGATTTCCGCCTATGGTTCTTTGCATTTTTCATTTAAAAGTACAATTTCCCAGATGTGTTTAAAATTACAACTAGGATCTTTAGTTTAATACAACAAAAAATGTAATTAAAAATACAATATAATTTCTATTTCCCCCATAAGTTACGTTTGTCTCACAGATAAAACATTAGTAATGCAGTACAAATACGACTAACAACCTGAGGAATGATTTACAGTAAATGAACTGTCTTCTCTCAGCATCGCCAACGGAAAGTCACAACTAAATATCATTGGAGTTGGGAGTGGAAAAGGTAAGCGCTTGGAACACTTTTGAAATGGATATATTTTACTATCATCATTATTTTTATTAGTTGTTTATTTGGCCGGGACAGTGCATGTTAATGAACATGCGTGGTATATTTTTATTTTATACGATCGTAATCTTTAACTGTTCCTTAATGCGTGACCTTTTGATTTCATATGTGTTGCTTTTATTATTGCTCAGTGTTTTATGTTGCACCTTAATGCCAAAACAAGTTCTTATGTTTGTGAATTCTGTTCATTGACATTGACCTTTTCTGATTCTGATTCTGATACTACATGCTGTAAACATGCCGGATTGTAGCCAAAACAAACGCAAATGTTATGTATGGACGTGTGTCATATGAAACTGGGCACTTGATCCATTGCTTTTATCTACTTTTAACTGGGCCCTCCGAGGTGGAAGGAAGCCATCATATCCTTCATACCTTAAGAGGACTGATCGACTTGACTGTGCCTCATACAGACCAATCTCAACTGTCTTATAAACACCTCAATCATGTCCAGAAGAATGGAACAAATACACTCAAATGTAATTCACAATGATCAGAAAGAGATGACATTAGATGATCTTTACACATAATGAACCATATACAAAAACATCAAAGTCGTCACCTGAACGACTTTGGAAAGAGGGGTGAGACAGGGCTGCGCTTGGTCCCCCTGTTGTTTGCTTTGTATTTGGAACCATTGGCCCAAATATATTAGACAGAACATAAAATTGCCTGCTGAAGATGATGTCTTACTATATTTAACCAAACCAGAAATTTCCATACCCAATGTGATGCATTTTCTTCGTGACATTAGTCCAATGTCTGGATACAAATTGAATGTACAAAACACTGAAATTCTCTCTTACTGGCGACCCCCTCTGTTCTTGAGAAAGATGTACACATTTACATGGCAAACAGAATCCCTTAATTATTTACATGTGGTCCTCCATAAAGAACTAACAACAATCTCTATACTTGTCTTTTCTCCACGATAAAGAAAAATCTTGAAAAATTGACTCCATACTTACTGTAATTTTCGGGCTATAGAGTGCTCCTGAAATAAAACCGCACCAATAAAATTTAAACTAGAAAAAATGACTTGAACATATATAGACCATGAGTTGGATTGTAATAAACACACAGCATTTTAAGCTTAACATACAAAGAACACATCTGTGCTGTCCCCTCTGTCCCCTCTGTCCCCTCTGTCCCCTCTGTCCCCTCTGTCCCCTCTGTCCCCTTTGTCCCCTCTGTCCCCTCTGTCCTTAATTACTCTGTGAGAGCTGATTTACCTGTGTCTGTGTCTTCACATCTGAAGACACAGACACAAAAAACAAACAAATCCGATTTTAAAAGCTACAATTAACAAAAGAAAAAGGACGATTATAACCCTCTGACTCAAACTTTTACCAAGGTTTATAAATCAGAACTTTCAAGGGGAATTATGTCTAAATTATATCAGTGTATTACTCATTTGGACAAATACTTTACTAAATATATTAAAAACAAAAAGAAGGTAATCTTGTTTTGACAGACGAAGAGTGGGAAAATGTGTGTACATCCCAGTGGAGGACCACAAAAGGTTTGGAGGGAATTTAGTTGGAAAAATGTGTAAGCACCTGAGACCTTGCGACCACAGCTCCGAGCAGCCACGTTGACAATGGAGGTTGAGAACATGGTCCACTCGGAATCCATCTCCCCAGCCTCCCCCGGGACCTGGGAGAAGCTGTCCCGGAGGTGTGAATTGAAGACCCTGCTGACAGAGGGTCCGCAAGACGTTCCCAACAGACCCTCACAATGCACTTGGCCCTGCCAAGTCTGTCCGTCTTCCTCCGCCGCCAGCTCCGCCCTTCTTTTTACCCGAGTGTCCAAGACACGCGGCCGGAGGTCAGATGACACGACAACAAAGTCGATTATTGATCTCCGGCCTCGGGTGTCCTGGTACCACGTGCACTGGTGGACCCCCTTGTGCTTGAACATGGTGTTCGTTATGGACAGTCCGTGTAGCACAGAAGTCCAATAACTGAACACCGCTCGGGTTCAGATCGGGGGGGCCGTTCTTCCCAATCACCCCTCTCCAGGTTTCATTGTCATTGCCCACGTGGGCGTTGAAGTCCCCCAGTAGAACAACGGAGTCCCCGGTCGGTGCACTGTCCAGTACCCCTCCCAGGGACTTCAAGAAGGCCGGGTACTCTGCACTGTTGTTCGGCCCATAGGTCGACAAAATGTCCCATGTCCCCAGAGTTAGTTTCTGTGTCCAGAGATCTGGTCGTCGAGGCCCCTGCTGTCGACTGCCGCCCAGACTCTCTGCACCAGACCCTTACGGATCCTGCAGGTGGTGGGCCCCAAGTCACTCGTTCGGGCTGCACCCAGCCGGGTCCCGTGGGGAAAGGCCCGGCCACAAGGCGCTCGCCGTCGAGCACCCACCCCAGGCCTGGCTCCAGGATTGGGCACCGGTAACGCCAATCCGGGCGACGTAACTGGACTTGTTTTTCTTCACCCAGAACCCGTTTGCCTTGGGAGACCCAACCAGGGGCTCGAAGCCCCCGACAACATAGCTCCTGGGATTATGAGAAACCTGGGAAACGCCTTGTTTCTCTAAAACAGTGTCCAGATGATACAACCGATGATGATGATGATGATGATGATGATGATGATGGAACCCTCCTGGACGAATGAGGGATTACACAGACTTGATTAAAATATAATTGTAAAATTAACCAAGAACCACTCAACTAAGGCTTTGTCTTAAGAGCTGCGTTAGCTGTTTCATGTCCATGTTGTAGGTAACCAAG
The DNA here is from genome assembly GCA_015082035.1 of Chaenogobius annularis. Classification (NCBI taxonomy): domain Eukaryota; kingdom Metazoa; phylum Chordata; class Actinopteri; order Gobiiformes; family Gobiidae; genus Chaenogobius; species Chaenogobius annularis. The sequence continues at coordinate 538,746 of BJKM01000292.1, forward strand.
ACCTGGAGATGATCTCTCAACTGTCCCTGAAGCACCCAGGGGTGCTACTGGATTACGAGGTGGTGGAGCCCAGTGGCCAGCAGCTCCATCAATACAGAGGTAAAAGCTTAGAACAAGTTCTGTTGTAGAATTTTCCATCTGGAGCACAGTCTTAAAAAGGACACACACCAAAGGACTTCTACCATTGTTGACATTTCTGTGTTTAGCTCTATTTATTTAGCTCCATCTATGACGGACGTCATCGTTATAGAATTTGTCCTTCAACAAAGTCTGTGTCCTTTTCAACTCGTCTAACAGACGTGCTTTGCACCGAGCAGAGAACAGTAACTAACACAACAAATATTACACACCAAATATTTACAGTGATTGGATCCAGACAGTAGCTTTGGTGGAAACAAAGTTCAATGTCCAAGTGGTCCGATTTATGGTCTCTCGTGAAAGGAAAGTTTGAAATTGCCTGGCAGATTTTGGAGAGGGCGCAAACGGGGCGGACCCATCCTCCTACACGGACCTGCAGTTTGGGGTTGGACTCAGTCTCAGGCTCGGCTCATCATCACACCCAAAAACGAGGGACGCTGGCCAATCCCCAACAGGGGGAAATGGGGAAATGACTGAATAAATGCTACGATCACTGAAAGACTGATTTTAGTCTGGGTTACGCACATGCATCATGGTTCTTTTGATTTGTTTTGGATTATTTGTATAAAAGAACAAACTGCACTCTTAAACAATAATGCATCTTCTTCTCTTGGTTCTCTTGGAGGCCTCGCTCTCGTCTGTTCACAGATGTTGTTAAAGCAATAGCTTCTTGGACTGACTCAATCCATGAATCTTTATTCACTAGAAAAGTCAATTCAAAATAAACAGAAAACAAGCTTGTCTTTTTTGTCTGTGTGATGCAGAGACGGTCGCTCAGACGTCGAACTTGGAACATGTAAAGTTCACATGGAACCAGATGACCGCCTCTGCGTTTGAGGAACAGTGGAGACAGAGAAATGTCCCCAAGAAGGCAGACTTCATCCATATGCTCCACGTATGTGTCACTTCATCTCAGTCTGGCTTTATGTTTCCCATATCACGGGCATCTCTGCTGAATCCACAGATGCTGTACTGATGTCGAGGATCCTGCAGCCATCATTGGCTTCTTTCAGAGCCTTCTCAGCAAGAACGGCAAACTCCTGATTGTTCAGCGTCGTCGTGTAAGTTTATAGCCCCCTTTCCCCTCAGAACTGACCCCCATTTCCCTGAGCAGATTCAGGGTAATTAAGTGTGACAATATTACAAATGTGATTATTTTAACTTAGTTTTAAACAATACTTAACCCTGTACGAAGCCCTGGAGGCTGATTAAAAGCTGCCTAAATCATCCGTAGTAATGACATCATCACTTAACCGCTGTCCTATTGGTCACAGCGTGTTCATAACAAAACACAAGTGTGGCATAACGAGCTGCGAGGAGCATGTAAAGGCCTTTTTCTATTTTCACAGACTTGGCACTGCAGCCTGTGAAAGGTCCGCTTCACTAACTTTGCTCTCTCCATCTCCAGGTGTCCAGCTTCTTCCGGGTTGAGTCAGTGCCGTGTCACGTTCCTCCTCCTCATTTCTCTTTCCTCGCCTCCTTCCTGTCCTGAGATGGTTAATGAGACAGACTTTATTTGGGAGTCTGACCCTGTAGTCAGGACTAAATGTCATTCTTCTATGACTTTTATAATAAAGTCACAGCAGCGTATTTATCTTCTGATTAAAGGTGGTAGACACATGTTTAATAGTTTTAATGTCACATTGAACAAAAAATGTGTGTAAAGTGCACTTAAAATTGCCCACAATGCATCTTGAAAAATAGATGTACATTAATGCAGTGGATTGCAAGAGCTGGAAAACAACAGTGCTCGGTCTTTACAGGGAAACGACACAAGTGAAAGCGGATAAAAGAGCTTTTTAACACCACGGTTGTGATGATGAAAAACCACTCAGTCACAGTGTAAGTTGCCATTTTACACACACCAAAAAAGGCTACAACAGAAGACATTTGAAGTAGAAATACATGCAACATTACAACACCAAAATGAAAAACAGGAGAGCGAGGCTTAGAAGAGACTTTGCTATTATGTTTCCAGAGTTCACCTGCCTCAAAGTGTCCTGACAGGATCTGCTGTTATTTCGACTGCTCAAAGTGCTTGAATTTCCCTTCAGGATCAATAAAGTTAAATCTGAATGTCTTCATTTGTGTGTTTCAGGTGACAGTGTTGTAATAACGGTTTCGAAAACAGATCCATGGTCAGCTGATTCAAAGGGAAGGTTTTCATTTCCGGAGCGCTGCAGACATCAAGAGCGTGGCTGGACGCGCGTGGACTCACTTACCAGAGCTACAAGCTGCAGACTGTCCTGGACGTCACAGAGTGTTTTCATTGAAGGAGATGAGAACGGAGAGCTCCTGTTGAACTTCCTCACTTATGTGCAGGATTTCAGTAAAAAGGCCTCTCCTGAACTCAAAGAGGAAGTGCTAAGGCTGCTTCCCAGTGCAGTGTGGAAAAGAGGGTAGAATCCTGGTCAACTGCTCTGTTGATGCTCTGGTAGTGGATGCATTGAATTAAGTTTCAATCTTCCTTTTCATCATTCGATGTTGTTTTTCTCTCCAATAAAGACACAGATCCTAAATAACTAACTTGACTCTGTCGTAAGACTCTTTGTCTCTGTGAATGTGGTTGAAGGTGCTCAAGAAGACTCGAGGCGCGATGGAGGAAGTGGTGACCAGACTGATATTGATCTGTATAAGAAATACTGCAAGATATCATTCTGGACTTTCCAGGGAACAAAAGTATTCAACATAAAGCCAGAGAGGCGTTCCAGCGTGCAGGCTGTTAGCTCACAGACTCTGCTCTGGAGGTGCACCAGGGGGAAGTGCGCAGGGTGCGCAGGGGGGTGGCGCAGGGGGTGCGCACGGGGTGCGCAAGGGGTGCGCAGGGGGTGCACAGCGGGGGTGCACAGGGGAGGTGCGGCAGGGGGGTGCACAGGGGTGCGCAGGGGTGCACAGGGAGGTGCACAGGGGGTGCGCAGGGGTGCGCAGGGGGTGCGCAGGGAAGGTGCACCACAGGGGGGTGCGCAGCGGGGTGCGCAGGGGAGTGCACAGGGAGGTCAGGGGTGCACCCACAGGGGGTGCGCAGGGGGTGCACCCACAGGGGGTGCGCAGGGGGTGCACCCACAGGGGGTGCGCAGGAGGTGCGCAGGGGGGTGCACCACAGGGGGGTGCGCAGGAGGTGCGCAGGGGGTGCACCCACAGGGGGGTGCGCAGGAGGTGCGCAGGGGGTGCGCAGGGGGTGCGCAGGGGGTGCGCAGGGGGGTGCGCAGGGGGGTGCGCAGCGGGGGTGCACCCACAGGGGTGCATCAAAGGGCCAGGCCTTCACTAAAAGAAACCACTGAAACGGCAGTAGAAAAAACCTTTAAAAAGTTTAAAACACGTCAAAACCCAAATAAGCCAATATTGAATTTGTTCATCCCAGATTACAGCAAATAACAGGCTATATAACAGTTGTCAGGCAGCTGTTTTCTGAATGAATGACCTGGTATAAAATACCTCAATTCAGAATATAATCCCAGATGTAGCTTCTGATGTTTTACGGATTGTAGATTCTATGTTTTACCACCAGAGGGAAGAAGGGAGTTCCATCTGAACTCTTTCCTCAGGTGCCAAAGGTGTTCCTCCAAAGCACAAAACTGAAGTCTAGAATTCCCCTGTTGTGAACATTAGAACATTACACGGTTCTTTCACTCCAGAGTCCAAGTATGTAGATATTTATTTTGACAAATAGTAAAAGAAAAGACAAGAGGAACACTTGAGTGGGTGAAAATCATGTTCATGACAAAACTAGACATTTTTTAGAACCAGCATTAACCAGAAGTAAAAGACTAAACCAGGAGCCGATCCCATGAAAATAATGATGACGGTTCAACATTTATTCCACGCGCTAAACTGAACACCGTGTCCCAACTCTTTTCAGTCTCGATTATTCTTGTATCGAAATATCTTGACACAGTGATGCATGCTATCAGAAACGGCCAGATGCCCTTCCGGTAGTATTGTTAAACCTCTGGGACTGCTAAGCCCCTCTGTTATAACCGGCTGCCCCACTCCGCTGCTGGGATACGACACAATCCGATGACTTTGCTCTGCCCAATCCGCGACCAACACGTCCCCATCTCGGTCTATGCAAATGCCCCACGGGGAAAGTAGCACAGGGCCCATACCTGCACACACGCCCAAAATCCGAATCGTGTTCCAGTCTGGGGCCAAGATTTTGACGCACGGTACTCTGCCCGTCTCGCTCCCTCTTTCGGAAACGGCGACCAAACCTGAGATCAAACACGCCGCGACTAAATACGGCCTGTGAAACCCTGTCACGACTGTCCTCTCAAAGCGACACGCCGTTTTGGCTTCAAGTTTTAACGCTATCAGAGTCCCTTTGCGAACGTCCGCCACCAGGAACTCGTCCGATCTCGTGACGGTAACGCCGCGAGGGGCTTCCAATTCGTCTTTGGTGGAGTTTTGGCCGGCGCCGCCGTAGGTTTGGAGCAGGCGTCCGTGGCGGCTGTAGACGAGGAGGGCGCGTTCGGCGGCACAGCTCAGAGCGATGAGGCCTTTGGAGTTCACCGCGATGTCGAAGTAGTTTCTGCATTTGCGCGACGACGCAGGGGAAGAGGAGCCGATCTGCTGCAGGATGTTGCCGCGGGAGTCGGTCACCTGGATACGGAAAGAGTACACAAAACAAGGTCATTAGATCGACCTAATACAATCATCCATATTACCTATAGTCACAGGTGCACGATGGAACTTTGTTAGGGTTTGCAACGGCTTGTTTTCATGGAAATATGTGGTTTTGCCTGGAATGTTCCACAGTATGGCTTCAAATGTGTCCATTTCTATAGAGACAAGGGGAAGCTAACAGGTCAAGTCAGATCTGTGGAAAGGCGACCCCACTTTTCAAGGTAATTTTGGCAATAGTGATATCTGTAGTATTTGAATAAATGTAAGATCGATATGTTTAATGATACAGTGGAACAATGACCTAATTTCCATGTCGTAAACTTTACCAGAAACGGTACATTTTTATTCCTTTTCATTTCATTTTATTTGATCTTTTATATGGGAATGTGTATATGTAAACATATAATGCGTTTCACATTAAGAACAGGAGGATTATGTCGGTGTAATCCCTTATTCGTCCAGGAGTGTTCCATTGTAGAAAAAGATTCACTTATAATCATCTGAGGCTTTATCAGCACAGAAGACACTCGAGTTCAGGACCCCAAGAGCGTCGTGCATCTTCATCTCAAAGTCACAAACCACTCTATTGAAGACAGTGAGGTGGAGAATCTGAGCAGGGAGAAAAGATGGTTTGAAAGAGGAGTTAAGGAGGCCATCTTTGTTAAGAAAGAGAATCATTCCTTAAATCGTAATGGAGGTTTAAGATTCAACCTTCCCATTGTTTATAATGGTGTTGAAACCCTGGAGACGCCCGAGGCATTCTGATGCTAATCAGGTACTCAGAGAGGATGGAGCCAAAGTCAGTGTACAATAGGCCCATCTCAGTTAGTTTCAATGGCCCATTATCAGGAGTGGGCGGGGCTTTCACAGAGTAGGATATAAACCTGAGTTCTCAGACTTGTTTCACAGATTGAGAATGACTCTTGGATGAGAGTTGAAACGTTCTTTTTTTGGGGGGAAAACAGAGTCCAGATGATACAACTGAATCTTTTTCTACAACAGGTGAATTATTTAACCCCCAAACCCATTCTCGTATATATAATGTTGACATAGATGGCCACTTGTTATTAGCAATTTTAAAAAAATACTATGGATGGAAAAACAATATTTTTTTGTTATTATTACATTTACATATCATTTAAAAAAAACAAAAACATTTATACATAAATTGGAACTCCTTTACACCAGCAAATCCATATCCATTGTATGCTTAGTTCTTGCAAAAGGCAAGTTTATATCCTTCTGCTACAGAAAAACATTGAGCACTGCTGCGGAGGAGATGCCCCAGTGGCATTGAGGGATGGGTCAAATGCAGAGGGGGAAATAAAGTACCTTAACCTTATAATAATGATTGTAAAACAATTCAATATTTTTCTAATTTAATAGTCCTGACTTAATTAGTGGTGGCTCTACCTCCACCGTGCACTCCCAAGAAGGAGATCATGGGTTCGATTCCCAGGCGAACAACACATCACATCACATGATCTCTCTGGGTGGAGTCTGCATGTCCTCTGTAAATTGGCCCGAGTAAATGTATGTGAGAGTGAATGGTTGTCTGTGTGTCTATGTCTGTGTGTTAAGCCTGCAACGAGTTGGCCACTGTCCAGGGTTTACCCCGCCTAAGGCCCAAAGGCACTGGGATAGACTCCAGTCACCCGCGACCCCTAACGGGAACAAGCGGTAGAAAATGAATGAATGAATAGTCCTGACTTCAGAAATAGTTCAGAAGTGTGCTCTTTAGGAGCAGCCCTGTGTAGGATTATGAATGTTCTTTTTTTGTAAAATAACTAAAGGCATTAGATAATATTGTTGGAATTACCCAAGACTTCCACGCAGCACATACAACAGCAATGTTCTGCTGAACCTGCTTTTGTTTAGAAGGATCTGGACAGATTTAAAACCACCAAAACTGCTGCACAAGTTCCATCTTAAGTGGGACTGGCCTCAATACAGTCAGATTGAGCTCAACAATTTGTTGAATGTCTCTATTCTTCACCCAATTTCACACTTACATCTGTCCTATCCAATAAAGTCTGTAGGAGATATATTGGTGGCCTGATACATTTGGCCAATATTTTTATTTTTAGCATATTTTGTTTGGGCCAATCAGCAGTTTAAAGAATACACACAGGTCTCAAAAAAGAGTCTAAAAAGTGTTAACTGAAGCCATAGCATACAACTTAGAAAGGCCTTTGACGACCTTGGTTTTTAGCACTTGTGTCTTCTTAGTTTATGTCATCGCAGGGAAATAAACATGTAGCTAACAACAGAAACGACCAATTCCATCCGGACCATTAGTTGGCATGGATCGCATGGGTTGGCATTGGTTGGCCTGGATCTGGCCTGGGTCTGGCCTGGGTCTGGCCTGGGTCTGGCCTGGGTCTGGCCTGGGTCTGGCCTGGGTCTGGCCTGGGTCTGGCCTTACCTGAATGCGTGAGTTTCCACAGTCCACTATAAACAGCTGCCCTTGAGGTGTCGCATGGATCCCACTCGGTAATGTCATATCAGACCTCCCAGACCCCTGCTTCCCAAACTGCCTCACCAGACGCACTCCAGTCCGTTCAAATCCTCCAAAACTCTCTCCTTCATCCTCTTCCATCTCCCTTAGCGCCGGTTGTCCTTTCTCCCTCCTCCCGCCGCCATCAGTACGAACCATCAATCACCGACATGGACAAAGACCTTGAAACTTGCGGTTGTGGACTTGGAACTTTCCTTTGTTGCAAACCATTTGAACTTCTTTGCCCAAATTCTGCAAATCTCCCCCTTCTGGTTGCGCTCGGACCAATCGTAGCATTTCCAGACATTGAACTATAACCTCCACAGCTCCTCGTCCACGCATTTTCTTGCTCGTCCGGTTTGCAAATTGGTTGCGTTTTTCGAGATAGATCCACTGCTGATTTTGACAAGCGATAGTTGTAGTTTAAAGAGGACTTGCTCTGCTCGCTAGCTGAACTTACGATAAAAGTATAGCTTGAATCTAAGCTATCAGTTGGGGAAAGCGCCCGACCGGAATCGCCAAGTGTGGCTAATGAGTGGTCGTCTGAAGACTGGCTAAGACACGAATGTGTTCTGCCGCGCTGAAGTTAAATCGAAGCAACTTTGGCTTAACAGCGGCTCCCTTGACTAATCCTCGGTGACGCTAACGCGCTATTGTATTTCAAAAGCCTGCTATCTGGACTAAGCTTGCCGCTGCTATCTTGGCAATCAAAACTGCGACTCTGCGCTAGCTTGGTGTGCTCCGGCGACACTGAAGCTTTTCTTTGATTCCTTGGCGAGAAACTGCGCGCTGTTTGAGCGAGGCGTCTCCGGTTTAACATTAGCATCGAGATTCTGGAGCAATTTAGGCACAGCGAGAAAGACGTCATCCCAGATTCGAGCTCTTCATCTTGGGCAGACTCCAGTTCCGACTGCTCGTACTTCCAGGATTGTGTAGGTTTTGGTTGGGTTTCCGTCGTAATGCTAATTCTTTTGGCTACTCGTCCCGTACTTAAGCTCCGTCCTTGACCCTTTACCTCTTCAGTTGTTGCTTGATGCACAAAATTGTCATCATGTTGAATTTCTTGTGAATGTATCGCACACATTTGCCCCTTTGGCCCACACCCCCAACATGCAAGCACAAATGTTGCTCTTGCACACGAATATCTCCAAAACTAACGGCGTTGGAATCGAGCTTGGTTTTGAAATTGACTTTTTTGATGGAAACTGAGATCTCCCACGGTTGTAGGAATTCAGAAACCTCTTTAGCAAACATCTTTGGTTCCCGCCACCTTGTCCCCCGTCTTGAATCTGCTTTTGAAGTTTTGCTAGCTTGCGAAGCCGCTCTTCAAGCAAACTTTGGCTGACTCTTATCGCGGCTAGATTTTCGCGCTGCACTTGTTCGAGATGTCGTTGGGTGTCTCTGTGGTCTTGCTCCACTCTCTCCACTAGGCGGCGCTCTTCTCGACGCGCCCCCAAAATTGCCCGCTCGACACCACGCTTCACGGAGTCGATTTCGGCCTGTAGCGAGGTCTTGCTGACGGCGTAGCTCGGTTTCAGCTTGGCCAGGTCGCAGCGTGCTTGAGTGGCCCAGCAGGGGCAGGCGAGCTGGGGAGGAGGCTCTGGGAGAGCCCCTGGTCTGTGGAAGGTCCGGAGACGCGGGGCTCAGAGGTGGAACAGGAGAAGAGGTATTACTTCCAAACATGATGATCGAGATGTGATGAATTTAATCTGAGAAATCTGTTGAGAAAGAGAAGAACATTAGTTTATCTGCAAACGCAATAACATTGCATTGTAAGGCCTGCTGCTACTTTATAGAAATAGTCTGAAACTTGATACACCAACGAGCGCGCCCGGCACTTGATTAGAAAATGGCCCTTGGGGACACATGATTGGCCGCCCCTGCCATAGCTGTTTACAATAAGGAGTATCTCGTGTCCGTTAAGTCTGTTGAACTTCCCTAAAGCGCGTGCTCCGTCACCCGAGTCACAGTTTAGTCATTCATGCCCCTGGGTCATCCAACTCCACTGCTTTGCCCTAGTTGTTTACTTTGTTTTGGTTTAGGCCTGATGATGGCGTTGTAAATGGCTGACATCTTGTACCAGACTTACTTTTGACAGAATGAAGAACAAAAACTGAGAACTGGACTGTGGCTGATCTCCACAGAGCCGGAGTGACACAAAAGGACAGCGCCACCGTCGGACTCCTGCTCAGCTCTTACGGTCGATCTCCTCTGACGGATCGCGTCGACGACAGAACACGCGGTCTGCGGTTTCAGACGTTCATTCAAGCTTTTCATAAAAATCCTCACGATGCATTGTCACGCTAAGACAAGCGCGTAAGCTAAAACTGCATCTTCCGTGGGCACAAATAACAATGAGAAAAGTTTGGAGCTTGTATCTGAACCGGCATTAGCATTTCAAATAGCTGTCAACAGGAGCAGCAGCAGGAGCCGGAGAGGGTGCTGAGTGGGCGGCGAGCGCTGTCGATAGAATAATAGACTTCTACGCCGCTGGAAAAGAGTCACACTTTCCAGTTTTGTTCAGAACTAAAGATTCACGTACCACAAAATGGACTGTTGTCATTTAATTTGATCAGCTGGCATCCATAGATTCAAACTTTATAATGTTGGAACCTTTTTTCATATCGCATTCCAAGTCCTTGGGCAAGACACGCCTGCTGACTGTGAATGTGAAGCGAAAAGCTCAGCCGCCGCCCCGGGGCAGCCGCGGCTCCGTCAGCGGGCTCACCATGCACCACGCCGGCACGTCGTGTCTGGGGTGAATGAATAATGCAGCCCGGCGCGAGAAAGGCTTGTGCCGCAGAGGAAGCGTGTTTTTATGGAGTGTTAAAAATAGCCGAGTGTTGAGTGTCGGACAGAGAATATAAAGTACAGAACGCTCTCAGAATCTGCTCGTGGCGTTGTATTATTGACCTGCAATAAAACGCAGACAGACAAATAATAAAGCACTTTGCGTTTACTTTGGGTTTAACGTGGATAAGAGTCAAGCAGGAATGGCACCGCCGCAGCCCGGGCTTTGCACCGTGCCAAGTTTGTTGCAGGTCGAGTAGAGTTTCTCGTATTTCTGCTGAATTATGGATGGACCTCCTGTTCACTGATCCGCCGAGGGCTCCATTTCACACGCAGGCTTTGTAACTTCAAAACCGCAGCGGTCGATAAAGAAACGTTCATACGGGCGGGCGAAGAGCGGGAGAAATCCACCAGGATCGTACTCAACTAGTCACGGCAAATGCAGCTCCAAATCGGATTTTCCACGGCAAATTTGATAGTAAAAAATCATATACGCTCTAAATAAGGCTTATATAACAACACATGTATTATATTTTATTTCTTACTGAGTTGTAAAATCTGTAAACTAGAGAGAATACATGCAAAATAAGTGTTAAAACATTAGCCGTTCTTAAAACAACAGTATTTTAGCTTAATTACTTTTTAGCCTACTTTATTTTAGATTTCTTGTCTTAGATTGCTGCTTAGACGTGTTTAGCCTAGATACAGACTTATTTTAAGATTTCTTGATTAATTTTCACTTGCTGCACTGGCAGGTAATTTCTCCTGTTACAAGTACATTCTAACCTGAAACAAGTGCGTTTTTCTAATTTGAACAAGGTTTAATTTTGCGTACTTTTGAGATGAAAGTTGAACTGTGCAACTTCTCCGGTCTCAGGTCGGTGTGATCTCTCATTCGTCGACGATATTGTGTCAGTCCAACAGAAATGTGTTAAAACATGTCTTTAAAGCGTTTTAGTCCAGGTTTAATGATCAGACAAATGTGAACGGTCTGAAATTAATCCAAAAAGTACAGAAATATCACCCTAAACTTGGACAGTGGCGTCTTCGTCGACCAACATTTGCATTAGTTGACTCATTATTTTATTTAGTATTTATTTATATGAAGTATTTATATGAGTGAACATTAATGCAGTGCTTTAGCGGGAGATTTGGGAGTGAATCGTGAGTTTATTCTGCCTTTTTACACACAAATACACTGTTTCCTAGGACTTTTTCTTATAGTATAATAGTGTTTTGAGTGCGAGTTTCCATATTCCATAAAAGGTTGTCGTTTCCTTCTGGGGGCGGAGCTTGGCATTCACATTATTTCTAAGTTTCTTTTTGACAATATATTGTTTTACAGTTAGACTAAAGTTAGGTTTAGGATCAGTTCATTTGGTTAACGTTCGGGCTTTACAACATTTATAGACATTGTTTTATTCAAAAAATCCTCCATAACTTTGAATTATGAGCAACACAACTGATAAAATGTGCTTCTTTGCTTGTTTTTTGGCCTAATTGTTGTTCATGGAGCTGTTGTTTTGCCCAAAATAACTTTCTGCAGTGAAATGTAAAGTGAAAGCAGCTTTTCGCTGTTGCTGCCGAGCTTGTTTGTTTGCGAACACGAGTTGGAGCTTTAGAACTTTAACTCGTCCTCACTATTATTTTCGTTTTACAAACTGACTCAGAAACATCTTATTTAAGGAGAGAAATAATGAGTATCGACAGCAGTATCCAGGCACAATCACATTAACAGGACAAGTTTTATCAGAACTAGAGACCCAAACGGTTTGATTAATTAAAAAGTACAATCATTTTGAGTTAAAATTGCCGGTCATGTATGTTTATTTTTATTTATTTTTATTTATTTATTTTATTTATTTTTATTTTTTGTTTTTTTTCCTCTATATAATAATAATAATTATAACAATAATAAATTAATTTAAAAAAAGGAAAAAATTATGCTATTACTTTGAAACTTTGTTTCTGTACTATTATATTTAATTTTTTCATACTTTTTTTTTTTTAATTTATTTGTGACGTACCTGAGTAACAAAAACAGACAAATAAACTGACTTAAAAATACAAAAAATATAAACAAAACTTCTAATCAAATATGTGGAAGTAAGGCCTTAAGGTTTAAGTTTCAAAAACCGCTTGAAACGTGGTGCTAAACAGACTTAAAACTATTCGCACATGTTTTCATTTGTTTTAAATGTTGCTTTCAGGATGAATCCGTGCACAGTTTGTACTCTGAACCCTCAAAATCGAATAACACAATTACTGCTGTTGGTTTATGGAAATGCTCTTACCTGGCACAGCTGCAGTGTCCATGTCTGTCCCTGCTCTCCTCTGAGCCGCTCGTCAGCTCATCCTCGCCTCTGATTGGCCGCTGCTCAGACTCCTCGGCCTAAACTCTGCTCTCTGATTGGCTGCTTCTCTGGTCCGTGCTAAGAAACAGGGAAACCAAAAGATCCAGTTTCTCATTTGGCTAAATTCAAATGAAGGACATTTGCATTCCGTCAACAAAACACAATTAAGGTTATTTTGGCATCGGAGGCGGCCACAAAAGAAACACAAGTTTGATACTTATTTAGGAAAGTACTGTTGTTTTATACATTTACTAGAGTAACTTTTGGAAGAAATTGGACTTTTCAGAGTTCAATTTACTTCTCTTACAAAGTATAACATTTAAATGAAGTTAAATAAAGACATTACACCCAAAAGTCATTTTCAATCTAAGGAGCTGGTCTTACCTTAATGTGCATGTGACGGGTTAGACCACACATTTCACTCAAATGTATTAAAGACCATTTTATTTCAGATTTTACTAAACATTTTGTCTATTTAATCCCCAGTTTTTTTGTTTGTAATTGTACTTCCTGGTCTGACGTGAGCACAAATATTACATACGCAGCTGTTACTAAGCAACCAGAGTGTAAACAAGAGCCACAATCCACATAAACGACACAACAGTTCTGACCTGACATGAAAGTGTCTCTCTGGCTGCGTCCGCATGTCCACACTGTTCCTACAGGGGGCACTATTCAGGGCTCACGCCATTTTGCAGCGCTGTCCCGAATGTCCAGCAGGGGGAAAAACTAGTGCACTCAACGTTTCCCACAATGCACCTTGAAAAGTTGTGGTCAAATTGTTAAAAAAAACATCAGACAAAATGGAAAAAGGACAAATTTGATCAAGTTTGGACAAAACGGGACAATTACGGCGGATCACATGTTTGTGCGGCTTGTTTATGTTCTGCACCGGGAAAAATGACCACGATATGACGATAATAAGGTAAAAAGAGCTTGAAATAAGTAGTATTTATCTTGCTTTGAGAGACTGCCAAAGGAAGAAGCTTGAAATATCTCGTTAAATAATTGTTATTTTAAATGCGCCATGATTTTGTTTGTATTTATGTTCATTTGATGTCCATTTGTGTCTTTATTTACACTCTCCGGTCGTGTCGTGTTCTGTGTTCATTTGTTTATACAAATTGAAAACAAATTTAATATATATATTTTTTTTTAAATAACAAAAAACAGAAAAAGAACAAAAATGCGACTGCGTTTGAAATGAGAACAACTCTCACTTTTTCTATTGACAAATCTTGTTTTAAGAAAGTCAAAATAAACTTAAATTAAGATTAATACTACTTAATTCTATCACGTTAATTTATTGTTTTATTTAAGATCACAAGATGTTCCAGTGTGTCCCTTTTTATGTTCATGTTAATTTCTAAAAACTGGGAAAAAAAGAAAATCCTAATTAAAAAAGACGATTGGATTTGAGTATTGGCTGAAATAAAACAAATAGTGAAGCTCGATATTCTGGATTCACGTCATCGGGAGCCTTTTTTCCGCCGTGTAATCGAGTCGTGCGAACGCGGCGTGAGACGAGGTTCACTGGCTGTAATCTGAAGCGGCTGGAAACTTGGTCCATTTTGTGACTTGATTAAAATTTCATGCACGCATCGGGCTCGTCGCGCTGCCGTTTGTCCCTTTTATTCTAGAGATGACAGTGTGACAGTGTGGACGAATGAGGGATTGCACCGACATGACAGTGTGGACGAATGAGGGATTGCACCGACATAACAGTGTGGACGAATGAGGGATTGCACCGACATGACAGTGTGGACGAATGAGGGATTGCACCGACATGACAGTGTGGACGAATGAGGGATTGCACCGACATAACAGTGTGGACGAATGAGGGATTGCACCGACATGACAGTGTGAGTGTGGACGAATGAAGGATTGCACCGACATGACAGTGTGACAGGTGTGACGAATGAGGGATTGCACCGACATGACAGTGTGAGTGGACGAATGAGGGATTGCACCTGACATGACAGTGTGAGTGTGGACGAATGAGGGATTGCACCGACATGACAGTGTGAGTGTGGACGAATGAGGGATTGCACCGACATGACAGTGTGAGTGTGGACGAATGAGGGATTGCACCGAGATGACAGTGTCAGTGTGGACGAATGAGGGATTGCACCGACATGACAGTGTGAGTGTGACGAATGAGGGATTGCACCGACATGACAGTGTGAGTGTGGACGAATGAGGATTGCACCGACATGACAGTGTGAGTGTGGACGAATGAGGGATTGCACCGAGATGACAGTGTCAGTGTGGACGAATGAGGGATTGCACCGACATGACAGTGTGAGTGTGGACGAATGAGGGATTGCACCGACATGACAGTGTGAGTGTGGACGAATGAGGGATTGCACCGACATGACAGTGTCAGTGTGGACGAATGAGGGATTGCACCGACATGGCAGAGTGACATTAAACATCGAGTATTTATTTCATTTCAGGTTTTTTTCAAAAATCTCTTGTAAAAAAAAAAACATGCATTCTTACCGTGAGTGGGGTCGCCTCTCCACAGAGCTGACCTGTAACTTGGCGTCGGCTTGTCGTCAGGTGGATGCAAAAGGTTTGACATGTTTTTGTTTTTTAATGATTTTTTAGTTTTTACTTTATTTAGTGGAATAAAACCTGTTGTAAACATAAATTACAGTTTTTACACAAATTAAAGTGACGGTTTGAGATGGAAAAGTTGAAAAATGTGTGTTGAAAATGACATCACAACATGATGACATCACAGTGTGGGACGCCACCCAAACGTTTGGGGGCATTTTTCTGATATTTGAAACATAAATTCAACAAAAATAATTGAGAAGCTTTTGTCAAACATCAGAGGAGTTTTTGCTGGGTGTAAAACATGGTTGCTAGGAAACAGTAACAGACTTTCCCAGTGTGATGTCATGATTTGAAACCAGGAAGTCAAATTTTAAACCTAAATAAATGCCAAACTGGGACAAAATCTGTAGAACATTTTCGCAAAACCTTAAATATAATGATCTTAACTTTGTTTTTAGTCAAATGATTGTTTGGACCGGTCATGGGCACTTTAGTGTTCATCTGACCAGAAAAAGCAAAAACACATCTTTAATGTTCAGAAAAGCCATGAAATCTGTTTGTTCTGTCGCCGAGTCTCAGACCAAAACTAAACCCGACAATTTGGCGCAGGTTCTTAAGTTAAATAAACCCACTTGTTTTTGTTTTTTTTTTACACAGAATCGTTTCCATGGACACGCAACACGGACCAATTATGTAAAGTTTACCCCTGAATGAACTTTCAAACTGCCTTTTTTGAGCTTTGGCCGTGTGTTTTTTTCTACTAAAAAAACCCACTTATGAGTCGAGTCCGGGTCTAGCTCCGGTTCTGACATCCTGGTCCTGGCTCATAAACTGGGACAGAACCAGAACCATTTCATTTGGCGGTGTTCACAATACTTACTTTCCTGAAATCCAAGCCAAACGAAGTGTACTTTGTGTGTACAGTGGCCCATATGTCAAATGTTTGTTGGTTGTCGTTCTTCCAGAGTTCTGCAGATGTAAATAAACTCATCGGCTCAAACTGTTCTTCCCAACACAGACCAGGGTTTAACAGGACGGTCATGGTCACTCAACACACACATTCAACACAACACACACACACACCACCACATTCAACACACACACACACCAACACAACACATTCAACACAACACACACACTCAACACACACATTTCACACACACACACACTCAACATACACATTCAACACAACACACACACACCACACACTCACTCAACACACAACATTCAACCAACAACACACTCAACATACACATTCAACACAACACACACACACCACCACACACTCACTCAACATACACATTCAACAACACACACACACCACACACACTCACTCAGCATACACATTCAACACAACACACACACTCAACATACACATTCAACACACCACCACACAGCACTCACCACACAAACACAGCGCACTCACTCAACATACACAACACAACAACACCACACAGCGCACTCATCACATACACAACGACTCACACATACACAGCGCACTCACTCAAACATACACAACGCACTCACTCAACATACACAACGCACTCACTCAACATACACAACGCACTCGCACGCACGCACACACGCACACACACCACACACACACACCACACACACTTTGGCCTAGCCCTGGGGCCCGGCCTAGCCCTGGGGCCCGGCCAGCCCTGGCGCCCGGCTAGCCCTGGGGCCCGGCCATTTTATTTTATTTTTCCTTTATTTGACCAGGAAAACCCTTGGCCGGGTCAATTAGAGTCCAAATCTAATCCCGTTGCACAATATAGTCCTGGACTGGTTTTAGTCTCGTTTAAGTCCTGCTCTGGTCCTGATTTAGTTGGAATAATGACAGACAGAGGTTATAAGCCTGGCAAAGATTTTATAAATTACTAAAAACATTCCCTTTGTAGTTGTTTGTACAGAAAGTCTTCTAGCGCTGGAGCATTTTGTCTTTTTCCTGTTGATCCAAAACATATAAAAATATTTCTAACACATTCAAGGTACATTTCTGATTCATTTTGTTGGTTTCGTTTCATACATTTGTTCCTCTGATTGAAGATCACACATTTTGTACAGTAGCTACAGAAAACGTCAGACGGTCGTTCAACTTTACAATGAAAAAGGATACGACAATGTTGGAGTACAAAAGGTTTTACTTCTGAAAAATGCAAGCAATAAGTAAAATTGTCCAGTTTTTAAGTCGGGCTGATGTGGTCTTTAAGCCAATTAAAATGTCACTTTCCCAAACAAAATACAAAAAGAGTCAAATTTCTTCATCCAAACTTTGAATTTGACCTCAAACCACACGCTTTCTCGGACAGAGGATTCGACTCAACACACAGCCCAAGTTTAAGACATTTTTAGTGATTTAGAATAGATTTAGACCCAATTAAGTTATGATTAAGACATCCTGGTTTAGACCTGGTTTAGACCTGGTTTACACCTGTTTACACTGTTTACACTGGTTTACACCTGGTTTAGACCTGGTTTAGACCTGGTTTAGACCTGGTTTAGACCTGGTTTAACCTGTTTACACCTGGTTTACACCTGGTTACACCTGGTTTACACTGGTTTAGACCTGGTTTAGACCTGGTTTAGACCTGGTTTAGACCTGGTTTAGACACCTGGTTTACACCTGGTTTAACACCTGGTTTACACCTGGTTTAGGTTTGGTGCAGAGGACGAACGAGTGTTTCAAGAATGGAATACAATTTGTTTCATCACATTTTGAATTTCAAATACTGGCCAAAATTCAAAATCAGAATTTTTAACCCTGAAAAAATGTTTGAATTCAAATTTTTTTTGTCACTAAACTTTGCAGTGTAGATTTTTTATTTATTTATTATTATTATTATTATTATTTTTAAATCATTCTTGCAATCCCAGGCAAAAATCCTGAAAATGTTACACTCTGACTTTAGAATTTGAGGGTCGTAAAATCTAAGCATTGACTATTTAAAAAGTGAATTTTTTCATGTTTAATTGTTTTATTGAGAAAAATCACAAAACTTAAACATTTTGCGGACTGAAATGGACAAATTATTTCTTTTATGTGTTTATTCATTTTCGAGTTTGATAAAATCCAAGTAAGAAATTAACAAAATTTCAGATTCGATTAAATAAATTATGTTAAGAATATCATTATTATTATTATTATATTTTTCAGAAACCCATTTGTCTAACATGGTCTTATCCTTTTATAATGGCGGACAGAGCACATTTGCATAGATCACATGAACAACGGAAAAAACAATTTGTGATGATCAGAACAAAAACAGAATTAATTCAATTTGGCACTCAAAAACTCCCCAAAAAAAACACACGACAAAAATCAAACAATATTTTCAACAAAATTCGACCCAAAAAATACTGAAACGAAATCAAAATTGTTGCAGCGAGAGATGCACAGAAAGTAGAAGTTATGAGACACCATTCAGCTGAGAGTGGAAATCATTTGGAAAACTTTGGCTTGCGTCCGTAAAATTTAAACAAAAAATTAGATCTTTTTTTTTTTTTTTTTTTTTTGAGAAACCAAAATTTTCAATCTGAAGTGTTTTTACGTAGATTTCCTCGTACAAGTCGACGCTGCCAAGTTAATATTTCGCCACTACGTCGTTTTTAAAAGCCGAATGCTTAACGTTCGTCTCCATGGAGATGTTATAGCTTAGCCTAGAATGTTACACGGTATGGCATTAAACTCATCCGCTGAGTGTGACGTTTTCCCAAGGTATTTTTGAGCAATAAAAACAACTACAAATGTCACTAAATGCAAGGTAGATATGTTCCGTTAATGCCCTCCTGTGGAACATTCCAGGTAAAGCAGTATCATCTCCATGGAGACTAGCTGGGTTCGAGACCAGAAAATGTCACGCAGTGCGCCTTTAAGGGTCAAAAGATATTATCAAATGTTTATAATATTATTAAAACTTGAGCTAAATGTTTAGATTTTACGGCAAAAAAGTGGTTCATATTTGTATAATTTAGCAGATATTCTTAATCCAACGATGACACCAAATTGTAGTATTTTAAAGATTATTATTTTTTGATTGTCATGAAAACTTTATTGATTCACATGTTAATTTGAAGTTTAATTACTATTTTGATAAATTATTTGATTATTTGATTATTATTACAACATTAAAATTGCACATAATTCTTTTTTTTAAATTTCTTTTTACTTTTCTGTCTCTCACGTTCTTATGATGAGCTGTAATGGAATTGGAGATTTGATTTTTGGATAAAATTGGCAAGATTAATTACCTTTTTTTTTACCGCTTTGAACAAAAAAAAAATTCAATTTAAACAGACCGAGAATATTTTAATGAATTATTTTAAATCTTCACTTCACTTTTTGAATGCCATGTATCCATGACAGCCTTGGATATTAAATTTGAAAAAATCGTGAATTTTAAGTCAAAATTTCCACGGCGATACAAAATGTTTATAGCTAGTTTATAAATACCGTTTTAATATAAATGTTTTTTTATTAATGATTTTTATTCAGATTGGTCAAGCCAGTACACTCCAAAATCTGAAGTGTTGACTTGAAATAAATTGTATAATATTTCAATTCAGTTCAGTTTATTTGTGCAAAATCCCCAAATAAATGTAATTAAATTGATGAAATCATTTATTCCAAGTCAACATTTAAACTTTGCTTCCATTTAAGTTGAAGTTAATAAATTTTCTTACATTCAAATCAACATAAAAAATGGGAAAAAGAAGAATAACATTTTGTTTTTGAGTGTACAATCTTGCAAAGTGATATGTAAATGTTTTTATTGTGTGTGTTTTTTTTACACAACATTTTGCCGTAACAAATATTTGTCTTATTTATGGCCCACAAAAATCAACAACTTGATAATTCCACTTTGCAAATAAAACGTATAAAGTACAGCACATGTCTTTACAAACATGCAGGATTCCTATGGAACTAAACAACCTCTAAAGTGAATGAGTGTTAGAAAGAGATGTAGAAAAGTGGTAGAAAACGTGAGTGAAATATTGAGGATTTAGAAAACTGTAAAAAGCCAAAAGTTGATTCTTTTTAATTTTTTTCTAAACAATGTCAAAATGGCAAAAGGTGAAGGGATGTGCAAAGTGCGGCGCAAAAATGGTCAGTTACAATCAAGCTACGTTTTCTCAGAGGTGTTTGAGGAAAAATATGACACTAAATAATGAGCATGAACACTGGCGTCGTGTCAAAACGTTCAGAAAAAAAATT
This sequence comes from Chaenogobius annularis, assembly GCA_015082035.1. Taxonomy (NCBI): domain Eukaryota; kingdom Metazoa; phylum Chordata; class Actinopteri; order Gobiiformes; family Gobiidae; genus Chaenogobius; species Chaenogobius annularis. The sequence continues at coordinate 558,928 of BJKM01000292.1, forward strand.
AAAAACCCTTTTCAGACCTTGCATTAAAAGACGCTGCGCTTTTACCGATTTTTACCGTCTTTTCAAGGTGAAAAACAGAGCTGGATCATTTAAAACTGTCAGAGCATCCCGAACAGTCATAAATAAGAGCTTTTCACAGCTTTCGGAGGCCATTTTGCCGCCACGCTAACAACAACTAGCATGCTTGGTTTCGCGGAGAAAACAACAACAACGCTGCACTTTTACCGACTTTTACCGTCTTTACAAGGTGAAAAACAGAACTAGATCATTTTAAACGGTTAGCTGTGGTTCAGAGCATCCCAAACGTTCATAAATAAGTGCTTTTTACAGCTTTTTGAGGCCATTTTGCCGCCACGCTAACGCTAACAACTAGCATGCTAACGGCGCGCTTCTTGATTTCGCGGAGAGAAACAACAATCTAAAACTTGGACGCCAACAGCACACATTGGTCTAATCTTGACACCAAGAGCTGCTTTTACAACATAAACAAGTATTTGATCAATCACAAACCCGGGAGGAGGAGCCGTAAAGCATCGCTCTGATTGGCTGGGCGTTATCATGCAAATACTGGGGTTTGTGAACGAGTAGGGGTTCGCAACATTTCTGGATGTTTCAAAGTCGAGATGGGAATAATCGGGACTAAACGGGGGCTTGACGCTTCTGAAGGTCGTCTCCGAGCAACCAGCGATGACGGCCTGGACTCAAACTCACAACAAGCTGAATTTATGTACAAATCTGTGCTTGTACAATCCCAGATGAGTGCAAAACGGCGTCAAACATGACGTCGAGGCCCGATGTGAGCTGCAGGGCCGATGAGGAGGACGTTTTAGGCGTCGAGGGCAACGACGACGGCATTTAAGGGTTGTTCTGAGTGTCTCTGTCGCAAGCGGTTGCATTTGTGTCGTGATTTGAATGCATCTTTGAACTACTTTGCGTACAAATTGCCCTCTGCCTTTCCTGTTGTCTCAAACGTCTTCAAATTCAAAACACTCAAAAGACTGAAAAACTCAAAAAATCAGTCACGTCTGAGCACAAATAAACGGTTTGGTGACGATTTGTAAATGTGTGTGTTTTTTTTCACACTGGTAAATGGGACCTCATTGGTGGGGAGGACACAAACTGGGCAGGGTATTATATTATGTACAAAAAAAACCTGCTTAAATGTTGAAATAAGTAAGAAATGGCTCTATTAAAAAGGTGAAAATTGCCTAAATTTCAGAGCTAAAATGGGAATATTTTCTGGAATTGTTCGGGAAGTTTCCATCCCTTGTAAAATTAGGAACGAGAACGATCGATTACATTTGGGCAATGCTGTTTTAAATGAGTTCGAGTGGCCTGGTTAACCAAAACAACAAGCTAAAAGATGGATTTATTTCTCAAGTGGTTGTTTTCATATTAAAATCGAGAATGTTCCGCAATCTATGAACTAGACTATCATTCGTTAGAGATCGTGTCTGCAAATTTGCCTCATTTATAAAGCGCCAAATGGACAAAGTGTCACTAACCAGGACAGGATCTCAACGCAAGGTCTGAAGGAGGTTTCATACTTGGCTTCAAATGAGATAAAAAAGCTTATTATCGCTATCGACGACAGAAATAAAAGCAAATATTAGTGTTTTTTACGAGTTGACAGCAAAGAGAAATTCACTTCCCGCCCCCCCCATAACGAGACACACTTTAAATTAAACGTGGGTAAAAATGCCTTTGGAAGACGGGTCCGTTTGTGTCGAATCCCTTTTTAAACGGTTTGAACTCTCGTCACGAAAACGGTGCAAAAAGTTCATTTCCAGACAAATCCCTTTTATAAATGTCAAATAAAACGATGAACATAAATGGTTGAATGGCAGCAGTTTTGTTTCTCTTTGTGCGCTTTTTTTTGTTTTTTTGTTGAGGTTTTGTTAAATGAATGACGCTTTTAATGAACACGTTTATGGTCGTGGCTACATGTGCATGGGTTCACTTCATCTCAAATAATTAACCCGCAAGTACATTATCTGCAATTTCCCCAATAAACGTAACAAAAATATAATGTTTTAAGAGTTTAAGACTCATGAACAATCCAACTTACAACTCAAACTATTAAACAAACAATCAAAATTATTCGTAAAACGTGACAAGCTGAAGTTGGAGTGGGCGAAATCTGTCTCGATAGCTTTTTGCTCGCTTTTGAGAACATTATTCAGACAATATTTTAACAACACATCAGAAACGTGCTAAAATGTGTCTGGAAACGTCTCGATTTAGGTGAAAGTGTCACACAAACTGTGAACGGACCAGAGAAGTCATCACAAAAATGAGAATTCGGGCTGCGTCTAACAATCATTTGTCAAAACTATTTTTTTTTATACATTGAGACTGTTTAAATACAAAATCAGCCAAATAAAGATTGAAATTTGGTGACGTAAGACTTCTAGATAGAGAATATTTACGAATAATGTGTAGTATTGCTAAAAGTTTCTTATTTTTTTGACATTTTTATTAAATAATGTCACCGTTTGTGTGTGTTTTAGAATCTGTGCAGTCCAGAAAACGATAATACGATGATGGAAATACGACTACGATCATGTTTTATTGTCGTGATAGATATTATACCTGATATTGTACATCTCCACAGAGACGAGCAGATGGAGGACACCCAACAGAAAGTATCGTTCGAGAACCCAAATGTGCAGAAACATATTTTCAACTCCATGAACATGCAGCCGACCACGACCAACATTTAATTTCCTGCTTGATTTTTGATTTGTATTTGGTTTGTGTATTTTGTAAAGGATAAATGTTGATTCTTCCCTCTAAAAACAACTTAAACTTAGCACCAGTTTGTGCACTTATGTGTCTCTTATGTGGCTTTCTTCACTATTACACATATCATGGTTTGTACAGTGATACTCTCATTATAATACATCATATTCACAATTACATTAAACGTGGAGGACATTTTCCAGTTCTTTTGCAAACTACGAATGTACAAAACCTACCCAAAAGTCGTTGCTTTTTCAGTGCGTCGTGTAAAATTGCGGGTTGACTGCTTGCTATTCCTCGGGGCTCGGGTTGTGGGCGAAGGGCAAAGTGACGGCGTGCTCTTGAGCCAGGGCCGCCAGCTCCTTCAGGAACTCGCAGAAGATCACGGCCGAGTAGACGGCGTTCTTCACCCGGAGCGCTTCGGCCTGTTTCTCCAGCCCGCCCGCCGCTCCTCCGCTCCTGAAGAGGGCGCTGTGCAGGGACTGGCCCCGTCCCGCACGTGGGCCAGGGCGATCTGGCGGCGTGGCGGCGGGCGCGCGTCGGGCTGTTGGTGTGGCGGAGGATGAGGTCGCCCAGAGACGGTTTACGGCTCTTCACTGGAGACAGAAGGACAGTTATGAGCGGAGCATTTAACGAGGCACTTTTCAACTAATCACACTTCCAAGAGGAACTTACGACCGCTGTTCATCAGTTTAGGGTCTGTAACAGAGGACTGTTACAGACTAAACTGATGAACAGCGTCGTAAGTTCTTAATATTAATAAGTAATAGTATTAATAATAATAATAATTAAAATAATATAATATAATAATCAAAATAGTAATAGCTAATAATAATAATAATAGTAACAAATAATAATAATATAATATCATAAATAATTGTCATTGTCAATTAAATAGTAATAGTCATATAAATAGTCATAATATTAGTATTAGTCATAAAAGTCATATAATAAATAATAATAACTCATCATCAATAGTAATAGCATAATATAATATAATAAAATTCGTAACAATAATAATACATAAATCATAATAATATGCGTAGTGATAGCATAATTATAATAGTAATAGTCATAATAAAAATAGTCATAATATTAGTAATAGTCATAAAAATAAGTCATAATATAAGTCATAATAATAACAACAATAAAATAATGAATGACTGAATGCATTTGTTCCTCTTCCAACTTTGAGTAAAATCTTTACATCGCCAAAATTAAATGAGTTGACTTTTTTTATTGCACCTCTCCTTTAGATATGGTTTAGTTTGTTGTCATTTTTGTGTCCATCCTTTGAAAATACCAGATTTTGAGCGTTATTTATACTTCTGTCCTCACAATTACATCAAGTTCAAATTATAAATCCGAAGTTACGTCAAGACAGTTACTCTTAAAATGACTCTAGTTTCCACAATAAGTTTTAACACTTACTTTAGTCATATGGAGCACTACCATTTGGCCCATTTTTGTTTGCTTCTTGTTGAATGTGCACAAATGGTGTAGCACGTTTTTACTGCAGTTTTAAATGTTCTCTTCCAGCAAAAGCTCAATATCAAACATTTTTGTAAGCGACAGAACAAATGTTAAGAGTTAAAAGCCTGAATAAAGGTGCGGTTACATGAGCCGATCTGAAGGGGTCGCTGTTTAACCTCCAGTCTGTGGCTCCTCCCCCGTGAAGCAGGACGTGTGCTGTTAGCATGCTAATGTCTGTAGACTCACCATTAGGATGCTCAGAAGTACGTGAGCGATACAAACTGTTTTTCACATTTTAAGACTTTATTATTATTGACTGTTTCATCATTTGATTTTCTAACTTTCTGCTGATGAAATGAACAGTTTTGCCCCGAGAGGCGACTGCTGTTGTGATTTTGGGCTTTACGAAAATAAATTTAATCGGGTTGAAACAAACAGGTACAGAACCTTTAAGCGAAATTGACATATTACATTTTTTGTGACTTTGACAAGCGACTTTTAACTGTACTCAAGTTTTTATTTACCTTTGAAAGGCCCAGCACAGGGTTTTACGCTTGTGCAAAGAGTTTTTGTTTTTGATAAATACTTGAAACTCCGGTTAGAAGACACTGTTCGCTAAAGCACAGACCTTTACTGTTCCAAACATCGGCTCGAATTGCATTTTCAATGGGAGCGTTAGCATTAGCCTCCAAACGTCACAAACTATGGAAAACCTGGGCTGTGTTGGCGACTGAAAACCACTCAACCACACGAGAGCAACACCAGAGCAGAGTTAGACAACATTACCACGTGTAGAAGTGATTAGCGTCGATTATTAACCTTCGAGATTAGCGCCAAAATTAGCATGAAAGCTAAGAACCGTGTAATCAACATTTTCTTTACTCTGACGTAACGGGACACATTATTGTTTAATTTCTTCAAGCACCATGAGTCCTGAATACATTAGTGAACTTCAGAAAATCAAGCTGGAAGTTAGAAATGGATTCTTATTATGGAAATTCATATAGAAAGTTTATCAGTTTTCGTTTTTCTGCACATTGATTCCAAACACGTCCGTCCTGGAGGTGTGTGTAAGTCAAGTTTCCCATATCTGTATTCTGTCAGAACGATCAAAAACCCCCCTCTTTCCGTTGCCCTGAGGCGGGGCAGAGGTGGTGGATTTCGTACCCAGAGAATCGGATCTGCGGAGAGGAGGCACAGAGGCCAGGTCGCTCCAGTCCACTCGGCCTCTGAACACCAGGTACTGCTGCGCCTTCCTCAGCATCAGCGGGAAATCCTCGTGCGACGCCGCAAACGCCTCGATGCGGTTCTTCACGGAGCCCAGCACCTGATGCAGACACACAGACCACTGCTTCATGGCCTAGCACCAAAGTACATCTCGCATGACATGTTAGTGCCATATGAACCATCTCGGACTCTGAGGACCTCAGGGACCGGCCTCCTGCTGGTGCCCAGCAGAAAATGGAATTATTATTATTATTGTAGTAATAATAATAATAATAATAATAATAATAATAATAATAATAATAATAATAATATCAAGATAAATATAATAATAATATCAAAATAAATAGAATTTAAAAATACATGAAGTCACCATATTCCAGCATATATTTGTTTGCTAATGTATTTTAAAAAGTGTCAATAATTTATCTTGAGTTGACTGCTAAAGTAATCTTTAATAGTGTCCCTGACTAGTGAATAAAATCAGACTTTTACCACAGCTTTTCACTTCTAAATTGAGCACATCTCTACTGGTGGAAAAGACTCAACTTTGTTCCTGCTGGGCCTATCCATTAAAAACAAAAACAGGCACAGAGAGATTAAAACCGGTCATCAGTAATGTGTCCATCGGAGTTCTGCCCCGCACTCATACTGCTTACATGAGTTTTACACAAAGGCCTCGGGTTCAGGATTTCAAAATGTGTAACCTCACAATGATAGCATATTCAGAGTGTTCATTTGTCCCAAACACATGAGACCAATCCAAAGTCACCTGTATGAGAGACTTGACGCTGGGCTGGAAGACCATGTTGGTGTTCAGGAGGAAGGAGCGGAGCAGAGGCTGAGGGTACGACGCCAGCTGTGCCACGATGCCAGTGAGCAAGATGTTCACGTACAACGAGTTCTGCAGCATGTTCTCCAGCTTTGAGAAGAGCACTACCATGAACGGACCTGCAGGGAGAGATAGAGAGCAAAGTGAACTTCATTCACACTAGTTTGATGAATCTGGTTAGAAAGTCCTCTCCCTCAGAGCCTCAAAAACACTCACATCTCCTCTATAACTGATGTTTTCTCTATGACGTAGTTCTGCGAATCTTCTGACGTTTTTAACTCCATAAATCATCTCCACTCGTTCTGTTAATTTCTCCCGTCTAATCACGATCAGTACAAGTCAAGTTTAAATATTTACATGCAAAGTGTAATTGCAATATTTCCTCGCCCCTGACAGTGGAATTCTACTACCGACAGCCATAGTCGCCATGATGTAAGGCTGCCAATCTGTGCCAATGGCCACCAACAACGACCAACCCACATCATCTGAACAGTTATGACTCCGTTTCTTTATGCTTTTACCTGTGTACGGCTGAGCTGCGGGCTGGTTCAGAGGTCTCACCGGACTGCACAACCCGACCACGGCACACTCCCCTTTCCCCTCCGCTCCTTCGGCTCCCGTCATTCCCGTCTCCTCCTCCAGGGGCTGCTGCTGCTGCTGCTGCTGCATCTGCCTCTCGTCTTTGCTCGGCTCGTCCTGTTGACACACCTCCGTCACCCTCTCCTTCACTCGGTCCTCCAGTTCCCTTAGCTCCTGTGTGAATGCCTCTATGCTGATCCCCTGCCCGTTCGACTCCGCGGGACATTTGGAATCTTCCGGCGCTTGCTCCAACAACTCCTCTATCAAACGCTCCACGGATTGGTCACTTTCCGCCAGCTCTTGCGTCGCAGTCGAGCCGATAGTCTTCCCTTCGCTTAAATCCTTACTAAAGATATTACAACTTTGCGACGTGCATTTCATAACAGACCCGTTCTGATTGGCGTTTTCATCCAGATATTGCCTCTCCCCCAAGTCCCTTTTCACCTTTTTGACTTCTAATCCTCTGTCTTGGCTGTCGTTTTGCGCCGCCGTGCCGTTGAGCATGGGCTTGTAGCTAACGGTGATGGCGGTAGAAGGGTTATTAGAAGCGGGGGACGAGTGCGAAGTTGTCAAAATTGTTGTCGTCGACGTTGCCGGCGATGGCACCAAAGGAGGGACAGGTTTGGGCAAAAGTTCTTCTCGTTGCAAGCTGCGCTTTTTCGATCTCGGCGTTAAGCTAATGCAATTGTTTTTACCGATTGTGACGTCCCATTCGCCGCTGTCCCGCTCCGAACTGCTCCATTCTGATCGCGCCGCTGCCACAATTGCCGCCCTCTGATTCGGAGGAGTATTACTATTGCCTTGTACGGAAAAGTGCTCAGGAAACATGGCCATAGTTGGATTTGAAGTGGGCGGCGGAGGCGGCAACGGGGCGGAGTTTGGAGAAGGGTTGTCGCCGTCGTAAGGGGCGGACCAGTTTCGACAAGCCCAAGAGCAGAATTCGATGCTTTTCCGGGCTTCTTTGAGGTACTCTAGGTATCCGCAGTCCCACTCCAGGCATTCTGTGAGGTTTTGTTGGGAGGTCGGGGTGCCCTCGGGGGAAAGCGGGCGGTCCGAGGTGGTGGGAGTGGACTGGGCCGAGCCGGGGGAAGGAGTGCCGCCGGTGCTCTGCTGCCGCATGAAGAAGGAGAGACGCGACGGCGTGGTGGGGCGGTGTGCGGCGGGCGAGTCGGAGGGAGGGCTGGAGAGCACTGCGAAAAGAACGGGCAGTTTCATTTCAGCAACAGGATGTCACGGTCATTCGGTTGTTATTCAGGTCACAAAATAATCGTAAGAACCAAAAGAAATTATAATCGTGACAATTTTTTTAAGCAAATTATGTAATTTTTGTTCAATCTCAAGTGCAAAGAACTATTTAATCTGGTTGTTTTTGCCACATTTAACTTGATTTTGTCTTTCAGAAAGTTCAATTTGGTAAAGCCACAAACTTGAGGAACAGTCACATGGGTACAACAGAAAATTTGAGATTTGACAGTGGTTTAGTCACTGAATAATCGTTAAATCGTGATGTTTTTTTTATATCATGACATCCCTATTTTGCAATGTTAATCTCCTGTAAGAGCTCAAAACAATGTGAAAGAGCTGCAGTCTAACAATATAAGTCTAATAATATAAAAGTCTAATAATATAAAAGTCTAAACCTTAATATTTGTGCAGTTTAATCTCAATATTTATCATAAAAAATGTTTAATAACAGTAGAAAACATTGACATTAATCACAGATAGAGACTTTATGCTCACACACAGTTAAACTAATTACTTTTCGCTGCTTAAATAAGCCATACTAGAGTCAGTGTGTTGAGGAAATTAAATGTTGTGGGCCGGCCGAAAGCGTCCAGTATCCCCCCGCTAACATGCAAGCTTTTCGCTATCAAAGCACCTACGGGAAAACAAACTTGATATGGCAAAATGGAAACTGAAATTAAATTGGAGCGAAACAGTAGCTCCACAACAAAACACAACAAAGAAACGCATGAAATGAGGAATGAAATGAAAATGATGTCAGTGCATAACCTCTACAGGAAAGCATAGATACAACCATGACATTTGTAGTTTGAGGGCTGTGCAAATGGTTGTTTCTATATGTTTGTTACATTTGCAAACGAGTAATAAGATTCAATATCACGTCCAGCTCCCGTTTCTAAAGTTCACTAACATTTGCAGGTTTTGTGGTGCTTGACGTAATGACACAAAAACGTCATGCTGTTGTGCTCGCTACATTTTTGGTGCATTACTGTCCATCATAACGTTCAATTTAATACATGTCTATTATATGGTTGTTAGCTATGTAATGCTAATTTTGACGCTTATTGCTAACGCTATAAATCTATGATAAACATTGCTACACGAGGCTCTGGTGTTACTCGATTGTGGAAGCCAAAACAGCCCTGGTTTTTCATCGTTTGTGATGTCTGGAGGCTAACGCTAACGCTAACTCTCCCATTGAAATGAAGCTAATGTGAGGAATGGTGCTGGTCTTTAGAATCTAGGCGTTCCGTTCCGACCCTTGCAGTGTTTGTAGTCGTGCTGACCTTTTCCCCAGAAGGCAGTGTCGTCCTCTGTAGAGGGCGCTGTGTTCTGACGGCAGCACTCTGGGATCAGGGACAGGAACTTGTTGGCAGATTTCCCGTAGAGGTCGGTCTCTTTGATGGCTCTGCGCTGGCTGAGCATCACGTGAGTACAGGGCAGCAGATACCTGAGGAACGCAAAGGGAACACGGAACATGGATCAAGGTGTGTGCAGGTGTGTGCTTGTGTGCGCTTGTGTGTGCAGGCGCGTGCAGGCGCATAATAAATTATTGTTTAATCTGTCAGAGGAATGTGTCGGTTGCGCGTGAATTGTCGCTGCATTTACAATGGAATGTCCCTTAATGATGACATCACAGAGGGATTCCGTTTTAGAACTCAGCTCTACTTCCTGTCATTTTCAACTTTTCCTCACAAACTGCGATTTGACCGATGTAAAACTATGATGAACATTTACCACAGGGATTATCTTTCTAAACAAAATAATAATTAGAAGAAAAAAAGGAATCCTGTCTTCATTTTGTGAACATGGAGTTTAAGTAGAATTATAATTTTTCTTTTGCAAAGTTAGAGCCTTCTCCTTCAGTCCTCCAGGCGCTGCTCTGTTTGAAATGTGGCTGTGGGTGGAGTTCATGTGTTTAATTACATTTTAAACGATTTTAATGCCTCAATATAAAGCTGCACTATATAACAGTTCTGATGGAGGTTTTGCCGACTACTTGTCTTCTACAGTGGCATTAAACTTCTCTCTTCTCCATCTCCATGGAGACAAGAAGATGACGCCACCAGACCAAGAGGACTGGCTCACAATAAGAAGAATATTCGGTTTTTCAATGTAGTTTTGAGCAATAAAGACATACATAACAGCAAGACTGAAAATGTTAATGCCCTACGGTGGAACATTCCCGATAAAGCAATAACATCTCCAAATAAAAAAGCAGGGTGTGGAAGCCCCACCAAAAGGTTACACAGTGCACTTTTAATCTGAATGCCACAAACAGAAAACACAGCTAACACGAGACTTGGTACATTTATGAATGGAGTGAATCAGCGCAGTTCAGAACAAGAACGTTCTTGTTTTACCTGAGAACGAGCTGCAGCATGACGTCTTCACAATGGAGAGACAGAAGAGTCCTGAAGAGGCTCAGAGACACCATGCAGAGCTGCAACAGAAGCACCACACTAACACCAGCAGCAATGACGTACATTTACTGCATTTACTTCAGTAGTGACACTTACTGCATTACTGCATAGTTCTGCTTAACAATATTAAACTATTTTGCGTACTCATGCCACAGACAGAATTCCTTTTTTTTTTTTTGCAGCTACATGTGTGTTTAAGAGTTTCATTCGACGTTATTCACTTTTATCCATTTCTGAACGCGTATTTTTATTGGAGCCAATATGAATCCATATTTTGCTTGCACACTGCCCAGTACAACTACAAAACGTGTCCTTTTGTGTGTGTGTGGGTGTTGTGTATTGAGTGAAATATAAAATTTAAATGCATGTGATGAACTTGTGGAGACCCCGGGAGGAATATCCACCGGTAATTTAAGACAATCACTCAACATTCTTTATCTTTTATCAATTCTAATGTATGCAAAACAAAAGTCAATATATCAGCAGTCAATAAAGTTTTTTTTTTAAAGAGTGTAAAATCGTATCAGTTGCTCCTCCACACACCACCCACACAATGCGGTTTGTCTAAACGTCTTCAGGCTCATCGAGACACTGTAAAGATGAGGCGTATGCAAAAGGCTAGTGTTCAGAGCATTGGAACGAACTGTAATAAGTAATGTTGGTGTATAAATGTGGGGTCTTTCTAAAATCTAACAGTGTTGTTAATATTATATCATAGCAGGGATGTCATTTCATTTCACTGGCCTAGTGCAGCGATGGTCACTCTCATGTCATTAAAGAACTACTATTATATAAGTACTAATAGTCTTCAGTGACCAGTTTCTATAATACCACTTCTAGGTAATCTCATTTCTCTTTATGAAAAACAAACTCAATACGCCTTTATATTTTGAGGCCAAGTTTAGCTTCAAAAACTGGTCTCAATTTAATAGTGATCAAAATATTATTACACAAAATATAAAATTCACAAACGACACAATTATTAAAAAAATCGCATGACTAAATATTAAATAAAAAATAGAAGTTGATTTATCAAATAAAGATAATTTTACTTTAGCATTAATCATGTTATTATTTAATCTATATGGACTGTTATATGATATATTACTCCTTTAGAGAGCAGTTAGCTCACGACCTGGAGATACAAACTTTAATAGTTGTCTTTGTATGATATCTCTTTTGTGTCTATTGCACAAGTACAAGCGCTCATTGTGTGAAAGTACAAAGGTAGTACAAGAGCAAGCCCATAAACCTAGCGTGATCACCTTAAGAGCCATTAGCGTCTAAACCAGTCTAAACCAGGCGAGCCCTAACCACGACTAAAACCAGAGTACCTATATACACAGGACATAACCCAAGGGCTAGATCACCTACGAGGTCAGCTAAACTCATCGGGGCCTATATGAAACCAGAGGGCTAAAAATCACGCAGCGACTTATCACAGAGACAGGGCTAAAACCATGAGGCTAATTACCAGGGCTAGGATATCAGGACCATTATTTGGCCTTCCAAACCTCAGAAGTGCGAGCTGAATCCTCTAAAAAACTGCGCGCGTCTCCTACTCGAGAGCAATACTTCAACAAAACGCACAGCCAATCACACACTGGGAGTTGACTGCTGATGGGCCTGCTATTAGCTGACAGCGTGTTAAGATGTTGTCGTATTGTCGTTACGATGTGAGCGAGATAGAACCCGGAGGTACAAGTGCGCTGAGTGAGGGAGGTCGAATCGGACAACGGCAGAGCCGCAGGAACAGGTCCAGGGACGCCTCTGCCTGCTGCGTACCAAGTCTTCATGTCCACCGAGCGACCTGTTGGAGGAAGCGAAACAGAGCGCTCCATGAGCGCTTGTTGTGAACATTCTTAAAAGCGCAAGCACTGAGCTAAAATGACGGAATAAATAAAAGAAACAAAAGCACGCGTGACGACACAGACTGAGGGGAGAAAGATACGAGAACAGATTTTTTTTTTCTCCCCGGATTTTTGTGGTCTGCCCAATAATGGAGCTTACCCTTCGAGCCACTATTGATTAAGGATAGCCAAACATAAACTCACAGTGTAATGATAAGTCACAAGTAGCTCCAGAGTGAAGATAATAAATTTGATTAAAAAAAATACATACCATGGACACCACATGAGACAACACTGGAAAAGCGTCTCTGCGCTTTCGTTGTTCCATGGTATAATATCTAATATATTTATTTTATGATTTTCGTCCACGTTTTTATCTTCTCTTTTTGGTGCACACTTGCTTTATTTGGTCCTATTTTTATCTCTCCGTTTTGATTGCCGTGTATGCTGTGTAATTAGGCCGGCTTAGGTATATGTGGATGTTGTCGTTTTACTTCGTGATTTTATTTTACTTGTTCTTTGTTCGAGTATAAATATGTTTGTCGATTCTGTGTATATAGATGATATGATTCACATTCATAAAAAAAAAATTTAAAACACAACTATGGAAAGCACAGACAGATAGGCGATGTGCGCGGGGACCTGCGGCCCAGGGGGGGGAAGGAGGAAATTAATGGGTGCATGGATTTCGGAGCCTACTTGCGTCGTCCTTACAAGAGAGTTCACTCCAAACGGGTAGAATCAGAGAAAGGCGACACATAACAGACATAACAACATAAAATGGGCATAATATAACAAAAAAAGGCGCTCACACTTCAGAGTCCAATCTCTTATTGCATAATGAACCCTTCCTTATTAATTTAACAGGTTCGACAAGCATAGCTTAAACTCTTGTTACGCGCGAGAATAAGAGATTAACGACTGATGGACAGATATGATTTTGTAATCTCTGTACTTTATATATTGCGGCCTCGAATGAGTTAAAGCAGTTTTCAATAAGGAAGATATTGAGATCACTGTTTAATGAAAATATAAGGAAATCAACTCCGAGTTATTTATGTGGCCACGACGCAGTGTTTACAGTGAACGTGGCGTCGAGCAGCCCGACCAGCACTACAGCCAAACACACGACTGATGAACTGACGGTGCCAAACCAACAAAAAACAATACTATAACACAACAATATCATCTACATCGTCTATGAGGCAGCTTCCAAGGATCTTATAAGCAGCAGTGAGGATATCGTCTACATTGGATCTTATTCACGACTAATGAGTATTCCACCCATCCGAAAGAAACTTGTATAATCACTCAACAAACAGATACCGTAAATTTACGAATGATCTTGTGCTCTCTCACTCATCCACGAGTAGCTTATCAACACTGAAGAATGACTTGTACAAATTGAGTCACGGCGGAAAAGAAGAGCGATAATGTTCTACATCACTTATAAAAGGTGCATTTAGTCCGATGCAAATTTGTTTGTTGGTCACTTGGACCAGTGATTAAACGAGTCTATCTTGTATGCGTATTCTTTACTTTTTAGTCATTCTCATGGTTGAACATTCAGCATTTACTTACATATAATGACCATCGCGATATTCTCAAGTTGACTTAATAATAGATAACAAAGGAGCGAAGAGTAGGTTTGAGCAACTCACTGGTGTGAACGCACAAGCAGTAGTTTCGTGCTCGTGTTAAGCATGTGTATAACCGTTCTCATCAACGCACGGAACACCTCGCACACTCTGCTGCGTACCATGATCTGGACAGACTATATAGTTGTATATGGGTGGAAGTGGGCTGGGTAAACGCTATTTTGCAAGCAGCTGATATGCTCCCGCTTTTGCGTTTAATATAACTGACTGTGTGGAGAGCTATTGTCAAATAGTGACCTAAATTCAACATCTTCACATGGTTTTCGAAATCAATGAACATGAAAATGAAAGTCTGTCATGTAAAAAAACCCACACAATCACAGTAGCCCTCATCCATTTGACATTGAGATATATTCTAAGCTAAACTCCAATCTACCTGGACAGTCAAAGAAGGCATAAAGAGAGGCTAAGATCAAAACTCTAGCTTATTCCCTCTCTCCGATATGCGTGAATAAGTAACAGACAGCACAGTTGTAATGAACAACGCGAGTCTGACGACACAAATAGGACCCTATGAAAAACGAGAGATATCGAGTGAAGATGATTTACAAGGTACGTCTAATGTGAATCAAGCACAACTTCAAATCTCGGAGCTCCACCATCTAAAGCCACATTAAGATTATGCTGGAGAGAATATATGTGGAAAAGTCATAGTTTTCCTGTTTGTTCATGGAACTCAGACGAGCGAGAGGATTCTTAGCGTATATACCAAAATGATTTGTCTTCTCAGGGGATGCCTATCGAAATAGTTCTTAGGTCAACCATGTGTCCTTGTAACAGAAACCTACCACTAACACCATGTAGCATTCCCCATACTACACATGGCTACTGGAGCGCGCGGCCACCATTCAACCGAGGCACCCGTGGAGTCAAAGCCCCCGTTGCACGAGATCTCTGGGCTGAGGTCGAGGGAGCTGCTATTGCAAGCGAGAACCAGCGGGTGCGAGACGCTGGACCACGGCGTTGCAAAAAACTCCGAGCGAGTGCTTCAAATGTTAACGAGCATCCACCAGAGCCGCAGCGGAGACGTCCCATGCCACTCTCTCCCCCGCGAGCGGAGCCGTGCCCAGTCGTGCCCGCCGCACGTCGCGATCTTGCACGAGGGCCGAGCGCGTACTTAGTAGCAGCTGCCACTGGAGAACCATTGTTGGCCAACCACCTGAGAGACGAGAGCGAAGGAGGCGAGGGTCGAGTGATGATGTCGGGTATCAAGATGAGGGGATCAAGATATGAGTGGTAAAGACACAATCTACTGTCGGGCAGCCATGCTGAATTATCTCACAACCTAATTTATTGTGAGCGCGATTCACACTTCAAAGATTTAGACACCCGTTCTGATGGCTAAATCTGTGTAATATGTTGACAGATAAGCAGTCTACGCCTATGCATACCAGCCAATATGTGTAGTAGCGAGCTGTAATATTGTAGTCAGTTTGAATTGATAAATCGGTACCTCTTATATTCAAAATGGTGCAATTGACACTCAGCGACTGGCGAATTCACTAGTATTACACGTAAGTGTCATTAATGCTGCATTTGTCCTCCGAGGTCAGAACTCGGACCTTGGAGAGACGTTTTCTCCCGTTTCTGCGTTCTCCTCGAAGAATCGGGAAAAACAATGAGCATCGGATTACAGTTTATGCACAGGAACGACTCTAAACGAGTAAAACAAACAAGGAACGCGCGCCAATAAGCAGAAAATACAGATTCAATTAAATACATGTTTGAACCCGGACGACGTCATTACATTTACAGCTCATAAAGCAGTGCAAAAATGTTGGCTTTCGTCGACGTTAGCTCGGTGTTGACGTTAGCAACTTTAGCGTCACGGAGCAATTTAAACCGCAGAGGCTCAACGGCAGGGGCAGATTCAGACAGCAGGGGCAGTAGGTGGAACTAAAGGTGAAATAGTACAAGAACTATCACTAATTTACCTGTCGGATGGTTAAACGTCGATTGTGGAACTCGGAATAAACTCTGGGTTCTGAATTTGATTGCTTTAGTCGTGATTGGACCTGGGTTTCAGCTCTCGTTTTGTTTTTCACGATTAATTGATCTAAAAATGCAATTGTGATTACGGCTCGCTAACGAGTGATCTGATGTACAGAGCCGGGAAAGAGAAGAGAGAAGCAGCTCGACGTTTATACGCTTCAAAGTATTCATTCCCATCCACAATGTTTGTTTTTTCTCTCTGTTGCTCTCTGTCCTCCTCCACTGGAGTTCTAAACAAAAGTAGTCAAAGCTGTTTGCTCTTTGACACAGCGACGCGAGAAGAGAAGATAGCAAACTACGGCATGACACACACTGAAAGGAGGAAAAATGCTTAGAATCATAAAAATACATAATTGTGTTGTTATTTGGAGAAAACGGCTAATTCGCATCACTCTGAGGAAGTAAGATCTCTGTTCTGACGCAAGGAAAACTATAGCTCATTACCACCACCTAGTGTACGCTTAAGGGAACCACATCTAAAATAAAATGTAAATCCCAAATGTACAAAATATACCAAGGTTAGGGATGAAAATTTTAGTTGAAGATTGTTGATAATAGTGTTATTATTCAAGGTCTCAATATAATCGTTAAAAGCAAAAAATAACTTGTTCAATCTATTCTCAAAAACAAATAAAAAACCAAATGTGAAGCGTGTCCGTTTATGTCAGAGTATCATTACATTTTCATCCAGAAAGTTTGATTTCATTTGTCGGTGTGAATAAAAGAATATTTAAAATGTAATGTTGTTTGGTGATGGTGTCAATAACCTGGGATAATCATAAAATCGTGATATTTACCTTCACAATAATCGTAACTCTCTGACATTTTAAACGTGTTACTGCTACATAAATTATGATTTTTGACACCAATGCTGGGCTGATCATCTACTGGAACCATAAAACATGAGTAATGTTCCTGGACTCTGTTGAAAGCAACGATGTTCAGTCACGTGTTGCGCTCATTCAGCCAGAAACGAAGTGAAGTCAACTGAAAAACCCAGCAATTATTATGAGTATCCAACAGTCGGACGATATTAAGTAAATCCAACAGAAATGTGTTAAAACAAGTTTTTAAACGTTTCATGGAGGTTTAATTATCAGACAAATGTGAGATGTCAATCAAATTAAACACAAAACGCAGAATTATCCCCTTATTAAAGCGCCCCCTACAGGTCGGACGACTCATTGAACTAAAATGCAGTTATGATAAATATATTTTGAATAGCAGAATAGCACATTTTTTAGGTTGATAATTTCACTTCCTGTTTGTAATTGATGACATCACACTAGGAAATTACCCCGAAAACACTGGGCAAAAACTCATCTAATATTTGACAAATAAAAATATATGAGAGCGAAGTTAACAGTACTTTTAATCATTTTAATCAGCTCTTTTTGTAGCATTTTTTTTTTAACCCTAAAATGATGTTCGATATTCAAATTCGGCATATCTTGAAAACTACATTCACAATATTATCTACATTTCGATCATCTCTAGCGGCGCATTATTACAAACATTTCAAACCCTCAAAATTGTATTATCTTAAAAACGGTTGGGATTAAGTTCATGAACAACAAACTAATATAATTTGAATGGTGTGAATTATAAGATATAGATAAGAGCGATGTGAATGCGGCTGAAGAAGTGCTCCATCATCGCCTGCTGCTGCTGCTGATGATTCACAGATAAGACATACAGCGTCCTGTGGGAGGGTTACGCAACGAACACTATGTTGGCTTAAGATAAGAGCATATGCATTTGGTCAGGTCTGTGTGATTTGATTGGCATAAATATTAGACCTTTACAAACATGTTCTCCACAGCCATGTGTACATAACATGTCTTGATCTAGCGTCATATCCCTGGTACTCACAGGACAGAAGTAGGAGTTCTCGGAGATGTAGCGGGCCACGGCTTCGTGACTGGCAGAGGCGGACATGACCAGCAGCAGAGCGTCCCTGGCCTGCTGCCCCAGAGCGCCGTCCCGGTGGATGAAGGGCACGAGGAGCGAGAAGATCAGCAGGTTTGTGGAGCCGTGCTGGGCTGGAGCGGCTCTGAAGAGGAGCTCCAGGACAACGGGCTGACGGGCCATGGTCACGCACACCTGAGGAGGAGGAAGGACGATGTTCGAAAAATAATATATAGATTCTAGATAGTTCTGTACTTACTTAGTGTACTTTTTGTTTTTTTGTATTGAACCAACTACAATCTGACAACAGAAGCTATTTTTAAAGAGACCGTGAGATGCAATATCTTGTCAGATTGAGATTCTGTCAATTGTAATTATTAATGATCAGCTTGGGTCTTTTAAATTGAAAAAGACCCAAGACTGGAGTCTGGACCTGTTCCTGAGGTCTGAGGCCTCTGCTCTGTCAGTCTTCAAGTCTAAAAACACTTCTATCTGCATTTTACCATTTTAAATACATTTTAATGTGACTATTTATTTATTGTTTTATTTTTGCATAATGATTTAAATTGTATCGTTATATTTATGTATTTTTATTGTTGGAAAGCAATTTGAATATCTGTGGTATGAATGGTGCTGTACAAAATGAATATCACAATATTTTTTATTTTATCCCATACAATTTTTTTTAAAAAGGGCAATATTTTGAAATCCATCAAAAATACTAAAATGTTAGATAAAACACCTTGTTTTTTTGGTTGTTTAATTTGTACTGTTTTTGCACATCTTCAAGACAACTATGGTGAAAAACCCAAGACTGGAGTCTGGACCTGTTCCTGAGGTCTGAGGCTCTGCTCTGTCAGTCTTCAAGTCTAAAAACACTTCTATCTGCATTTTACCATTTTAAATACATTTTAATGTGACTATTTATTTATTGTTTTATTTTTGCATAATGATTTAAATTGTATCGTTATATTTATGTATTTTTATTGTTGGAAAGCAATTTGAATATCTGTGGTATGAATGGTGCTGTACAAAATGAATATCACAATATTTTTTATTTTATCCCATACAATTTTTTTTAAAAAGGGCAATATTTTGAAATCCATCAAAAATACTAAAATGTTAGATAAAACACCTTGTTTTTTTGGTTGTTTAATTTGTACTGTTTTTGCACATCTTCAAGACAACTATGGTGTTCTCGTAACTATAATCCATGGCGCAGGTCTCCATGGAGACAGCACACACACAGATGATGTTTGCACCTGGTTGAGCAGCAGCACCAGGCTGTTCTCCAGCGGAGCAGGGCAGCCCAGCTCCGAGTCCCCACAGGCCCCCAGGAGCCGCAGCAGAGGGTGGAGCACGGCCGTGTGCTGGAGCAGGGGCTGATGGGACTGTCCAATCAGCATCTCAAACAGCTTCAGCAGCGCCCCCTGGCTGTCCGGGTCCAGACCGCGCCGAATGTGCCACTGCACCACTCGCTCCAGGACGTTCTCCGTCACCACCAGCTCCAGGATCGGGCCCATGGGGGACACAGAGTCACCCAGGTCTGGACTCTCACCTGAGGAGGTCAAGACCAAGTCTCTGAGGCTCGGAATAATATCGATATTGCAGTGATTCACAGCCACATCGCACTCTTTTTCAATATCATGCAGCCTTAGTTCATTAATATACAGAATATCCAAAAGGAAAATTCACCAGTTTTGAATCTGTCCATTACTACAATATGCACCTTCTAACCGTGATGGCACATGACCCCGTTTGAGCATCATAATCAGTGTCCAAACGTATAAATCGCCCTCCTCACCTGGACGCTCCTCTGCCAGCAGACAGAGCATCTGATCCGTGTGGTTCCTCACCGCGGTCAGATCATCGCTGGAGGACGAGGGCTCACGCTGCTCCAAGATCCAAGAAACCTGAGCACAGCAGGGAAATAAGACTGGTGACCGCGTGCGTGTTTACAGCATTTTCATGATAAAGTCAGTACATTTTCATTACAATAATGTCTTGTTATTGAAAGAGTGAGGAATCTTAACATTGTGACCATCTTTCCTCTACAAACTCATTCGCTCATCATTTATTCTGTGGAAGTAGAGCGGCAACAAACGATTATTTTAGTAGCCGATTAGTTAGTTAGATTAACAATTAGTGGATAAGTCATATTATTGTCTCTATTAAACTGTATTAAGTTGAAATATGGCGACTTCTAGACAGAGAATATTTGCAAATACCGTATTATTTTGGCATTTTTATTATTTCTGAATGTGCTTTAAAGTCATAATACAGATAACTATGTAAGGCTATGATTTTTTTTTTTTTTTTAATAATAGATTATTTACAATTAGTCTAGGAACGGTCAAACATGGGAAATATTCAATCTAAAAGCGATGTGCCCATCCCGGAGACATCTGTTACACTGCTGGCAATGTCAAATCAAATTCGAGAAAGAGTGTCTGGAGTGTCTGCCAGTGTCGTCCCATAGATTTGGTTTTTCCATCTGGCGGACCACTAAGCACGGACAAAATGTATGATTCATGTCAGCAAAATTGTTGAATTGAATTAATAGAAATGAAGGTTTTGTGATTTCGGTCTTGTTTTTGTGATTTTAAAGCATGTTTTTCCTGTTGTGTGAAGCACTTTGAATTGCCTTGTGTACGAATTGCCCTCTACAAATACACTTGCCTTGGTTATTAGTCAATGATTGGTTTGCAGCCCAAATTTAGTCTTTGTCTGGTCGCTGGTCATAAGACAAAAACACATAACTGCACACGTAACGCAGGAACAGAATGGCTCAACTCGGTCTCAGAGCTCAGGAGAAAACAAGCGGCAGAGTTTAGTGATATTGACTCAGACGCCTTGAGTCAGCGTGACCACAGGAGCCGATAATCATCCACAAACTCCCTCTGAGCGTTACAAAACTGCTTCTACGCTTATGCAATTACAGATTAAAAACAAGGGTAGCATAGAAAATACTTGGGCTGCTGTCTGCTTTGGATAATATCTGTGGAAAGTAAAGTTAATGTCTAGTTCATTTTAAAGATTTTTTTGTCCGTACGCTTTATTGACAGTAAAGTACAGGGTGAAATGGGGGATGAGAGAGAAGGGAGGACATGCAGTAAATGTCTGAGTCGGGCATCAAACCCCCGACACTGCGGCCGGCTGCACTAGGAGCCAGGTACACATGTGCTGTGCCATAAGCATCGACCACCGGGCAGCACTATGTCTAGTTCACTTTATGTCAATGGAGTTTAAAGTACTATTAAAGCAGTATCCTAAAGCTGTTCCCTGAGTCACATTTTTGAGTAAAACCGTTACTCATCTGTTACAGCCACTGAAGCGCAAGTATTTCTCAGTACATAGTTGAGTTTAGTCATACACACATACCACTTCGTATCTAGAAAATCCTTTAGCGATTTAGTCCCGGGCAAAATGGACACCGCATTCCTGCACGTGCTCAAATAAAGTCCAACGTCACGAGCGCAGCAGTCAGCTTGTTCAGTATTTTTTTCAAATGTAATAAAAGATGTGACATTATCAGTTTATAGTGTTGCAACTATCGTGACAAGAAACATCAGGATTTTATGACTATTGACAAAGTCGAACAGTAAACGCCTTAATTCACATTCATTCACATGTAATCCATCGCCTGAAAAACAACAAAACAAAAGGACATTTCCATCTGTCCTTCCTCGTCCACGAACCCTCTGCTCCGGACACGCCTTCAAAGCTTTCGAGAGCACGGACTTTGTGTCGGATCCTAAAATATAACACTCAGACAGTTGGAAATGAGGCTCCAAAAAACTGTCTGCGAGTAGGCTAGCATTTATTTGCATAGCCACTCGGTAATATGTAAACTAGCCTTAGCATTAGCTGCTAACGACCTGAAGCAAACAGCTCAGCCTCAGTCTGGAGGGATCTCTGTAAATCCACTGGTCCCTCCTGACCACAGTCGCACATTTCTGGACAAACGGGGTCTTTGGGGGCGTGACAGAACAGAAAGAATCCTTTGGTTTGAGATTTTTTGTTGACATTGCCCACAGTGAACAAGCTGTTTTCGTCCTCAAGATGGCAGTAGCAGCGAGTGTGTGACATCACTTCAGACATGTGAATTGTAAAGCTTGATGGACTGATTGTTGCCATGTGTTGTCATGCAATG
The DNA here is from genome assembly GCA_015082035.1 of Chaenogobius annularis. Classification (NCBI taxonomy): domain Eukaryota; kingdom Metazoa; phylum Chordata; class Actinopteri; order Gobiiformes; family Gobiidae; genus Chaenogobius; species Chaenogobius annularis. The sequence continues at coordinate 581,007 of BJKM01000292.1, forward strand.
GTGAACCAAAGACAAATTTCCACTATGATAATTTAACTTTGGCTGACTATTATCTGATCTTTGAAAACGCTGATTCCATCACATCTTTAAACATGATCTAATGATTAATCTTGACGTCCATAGAATATAATTCAACAGACTTTTGACAAAATTAGATTAGTTTATTTTGGACTTTTACAACTTAATTTTCTTTGGATGCCTTCTGGTTTAATTGTATTTTTATCTCCTGAACTCTCTCTGGTCGGTTCTGGTTTTTGTGGGGTTTTTTGCTGTTAAATTAATCTTAACATTTTTATTTAAAAATATATATACCTACTTATGGAATTTTTTCAGTATTAATATTCGTCACAAAAGTTCAAGTTAATATGTTCATATGTGAGCTAAGAAACAGTTCAACAGAAAAAGCCTTTTTGCCCATAAAGCGTTGTTCCAGTGGCGTACCTGTCTCCAGTGGTTCTGAAACACCATGAGGCAGGTCTCCGGGTCAGCGATGCAGTGGCCAGCGGGGGCAGCGTTTCGCCCCGTTCTGGCCCCGGGACCGCGCGGGTTCAGCCTGCTCAGCCAGCTCATGGTCATCCAAGACGGGGCGAGTTACAGGCCGCTCGTTCTGCAGACGCCCCGGGCCGACAGTAGAGACGAGAAGTAGAGGACGAGGAGGAAGAGGAGGTCTGAGGGAGGAGAGAGAAGGGGGGAGGCGGAGAAGGGGAAGAGGCGGGTGCGGCGGTGACCGGGCGCTTTGTACGGGCTGCGTTTGTGGTCAAATGTTCTGTCCTGTCCTCCTTCAGACGCTGTCATCCAGTCTGAAGACAGCTCCACTCCATATCCAGTCAGGACGCCACGCTGCAGCTCTGCACAGACAGGAAAGAGACCAGAGCGCCCCCTACAGGTCAACAAATGCCAAAAGTAGCAGTTTATTTTATGATTAACAATGTTTGTAGTAGTTGTACATTCGAGACTATTTAAATATCGTTATCAGCCAAATAAAAGGTTCAAATGTGAATGACTGGAGGCTTCTGGATAGAGAATAATCTATTTGTATAATCGCAGGATTGAAATTCTGATTTTAACCGTTTTTGCGTTGAAAGATTAAAGAACCATTATATTATTATTATTATTATTATTATAACATTACATATTATAACATTATAACTGATGTAGCAGAAAATGGAAGAGGATCACATTTGGACAAATTGGACCAAGCTTGGACCAAGTGGGACGTTCTGTTTTGGAGCTCAAATGGTCTTTTTTTTTTAGGAATGCCTTTTATCATGTTTATTGAAATGTTTTTGATATTACTAGAGGAAAATATAATATATAATACTAAAATGCTATTTATTAATGTATAATTATTATCTATTTTATTTTTTTAATTTTAGAACAATTAACAGAAAAAAAAATTAACTAGTCATTATTAGTCAATTAATTGTTGCAGCCCAATTTATGATTAAATTCAGATCACAATATTCGATAGTGGCAAACAAACATACATACAGAATATTGTATCAAATCAAAAATACATTTTAAAAAGTGAGTCCAGAATCAGAACACATTTTATTGACATTTTGATGCAAACATAAAAAGAATATTAAACTGCGAGGGCTAATAACCAACTAACTAGAGCCAGCGCCCTGCCGGCAAATTAGAGCCAAGCCCTGCCGGTAATTAGAGCACGCCTGCCCGGTAAAATTAGTCGTCTAAAATGTGTCAGTATCCGTTTCCTCCGATCATCATCTGACTCGCAAAACCACGACGCCGCCACAGTTCACACCAAAACAACTACAGAATATTAAACTTACAACTCAATTTCTTCAACCGGCTGTCACTCCACTTTGCCCTTACTCTCCCAAATCCTTAATAATCATCATTTAAATAAAATAATGAATCAACAAATACATTTATTGATTGACTAAAACCTTCACCAATCAAATCGACCAAACAAATAAAAGCCGACAGCCCTTCAACACTGTGCGTTCTGATGACAAAAGCTTCCTGTACGTTAGCGCGAGTTGATTTATGATACTGTACAAAATGTCGCTTGACACGTGATTATTCAGGTCACAAAATAATGTAAGAACCAAAAAAATAATAATCGCGACAGTTTTAGAAGTCTTTTTAGTTCGATCTCTCGTCCAAAAAATAGACCTAAATGTAAAGAACTTCATTTTATTTGTCTGTTTTTGTCACATTTAACTTTATTTTGTCTTTCAGAAATCTAGTTTGTGTTGTGTTTAGTCCTCGTCAAGTCCAGGTTTGATTCCAGGTTTAATCCCGGTTTAGTCCCTTAAATCCGGCACGTGTCCAACTGTAAATGAACTGAATCTTGACCAAAACTTAAAGCTGCATTAACCAATTTTCAAACCGCAAAAAAGGGAGAAGCAGATAAATAAGCACGGCTGTGACGCATCGTTAATGTTCACATTCACGGCTTTAATTACGATGTCGTTCCACAAAAAAGGCGGTCAATCCAAGCACGGCCAGTTTAAGACTTTTACTTCCGACTTTTACAACAGATAAAAACACTTATTAGACGCACGATATCGACGGGGAAAGACACGGAACGCCTCAACAATACGGAGCCGTTTCCATCACGTATTCAGTTTTCTGCAGGTTTGTAAAATACCAGCGGGAGTTCTTCTGGTTTAACGTGTTTGAGGATTAACACCAAATAAATGTCGATACTTGTGAAACCGCCGCGGAGTACATCGAGAGCTGCTTAACTCGCTGGCAAAAATACATTCAAGACAATATATTTCGTTAAAACGATGTGGTATTTTCAGACAAACTTGTTAGTTGGACTCAAAAGACATATTCAAGTACGTTTGATTACTTTCAATTCGTGGCATTTGGACAACGGATTCGGCACCCAAAAAGGAGGACTTTCCGAATCAATAAAGCGAATCTAGCGTAATGGAAAAGCGAAGAGACGCCGCAATTTCCTTTAAAGCCGGTTTCTGAAATATGAATCAATCCTCGAGAAGCACGGGCTCGAGGAAAAGCAGACGGAAATGAGGTAAAAAGGGAGGAAAAAGGGGTTTAAATGGGTACTGGGCTACTGGAACGAGGTGGAAATGGACGAGGTACGAGAACGTGGCTCTCCAGTAAATCACATTCTACATGCCAGAGAAGGCGAGATACTCCGGAAACTCGGAACAGTGACCACCCCCAAATTGGAGGAGCGGCTACAGCAGACATCTCAGTCCAGAAAAGTGCAGTGGACAGCGAAGATACTGAAGAACCCTCCAGCGCCCCCAGGCCTCTGAGCTTAGAAAAAGGGACGAGAGGGTGTTTTTTTTTTCCATGAACCTTGTAACTGGCTGTTTATATCCTGGTCAAACACTGAGGAGCTGTAAACCTCTTCTTCCATGTCCAAAGTTCACCTCTGGATTCCTGCAAAGGGAGGGCGCTGGACCAAAGACGCTCCAGCAGATTGGACTTGAGACTTTCCTGGCTGCTTTGTGATATTGCTTTGCCGGGAATGTTCCACGCAATCTTAAACAATTACAGGTTTTTTGATCAAAAATTAAAATTAAAATAAATAAAAAAAATCATATTCTTACTGTGAGCGGGGACGCCTCTCCACAGATCTGACTTGTAGCTTGCCCTGGTGGCAGACCCTCTTTGGACGATAGGTTTGCTTCTTTGAATAGGTCGGTTTGGCTTTGTATAAGAAAACAAACTTAATGTGTCCAAACTGTAGAACTGATCTAAGCCACAGTCTCTGGTACACATTATATTTTATTTACTTACAGCTTTGTTACTTTGTCCCCGTTCGAAAAAACTAAATTAAGTCTATAATACTATTAAAAAGCACATGATAAAAGAAGTGTAAAGTGACATTTCTGCCTTGTCTGTGATCACTTCAAGTCGCAAAACATTTTAGATCTGATTTAATTGTGTTTATTCAAGTGGTTTATTAAAAATATACAGTTTTTTAATTTAAAAAAAAACATTAAATACAGTGTCATGATTATAAAACCAACATATTTTAAGTCATCTCGCGCCCCACACTCATTGCATAAGTGCCATAAATTACAAACATAATACTAAAAGGGATTAAAAAGATGTTGCGTATGACTCAAAGTGCCTTTGAATTGTCGGAGGAATTAATTGCGTGTGTTTTAAGTCTTAATTCTCCTTCTATTTCTACTCTCAATCATGCATTTAAAAACGACAGGCAGTTCAAAAAGATAAAATACACGTTCTACAAGTTTTGAGACCATGCTGTTTGTTTTCTGCAGACTTTAGCAAACGCTGCAGAAAAAGCCCCGAGTCTGGGTTTTGTTGACACCTGCTTTAAACAAATGTCCATGGTGACACAGGGGTGACACAGGGGTGACACAGGGGTGACACAGGGGTGACACAGGGGTGACACAGGGGTGACACAGGGGTGACACAGGGGTGACACAGGAGTGACACAGGAGGTGACACAGGAGTGAAGTGCAGCTGCTGTGACCCGAGCACTTGACGACGAACTGTCACACATTCACCAGAACGACAATCAGAAACCTTCAAAGACACATTCCGGTGAAAAGCAGAAACGAGGCCGGCTTTGGAGGCAATCATTCCCACGAAACACGAGAAAACTTGGTCAATAAACACCAAATACTACGAAACCTCTCAACATAATGTCTTCTTTTGCTTTTTTTAATGGTTGATATATTAACAACATTGTTGGTTCACTTCTTCACAAATGAAACTGAAGGCATCCGTGGCTCTAGAGTTTGAAATAGTTGTAGATTGTACTTTTGCGTTTGTTGTTTTCAAATGCATGAATACATAAAAAAGTAAAATAGTTAAAAGTCACAAGTGCGAATTTTAATCTTTGCTTGATTTAAGAGAACAAATTTGATCAACTTTTATTTATTTTATCATTAGCTTGGAGAAAAAAAATACAAAAATATACACCTAGCCAAGCAGCCACAGTTTTACTGCCAAAGACCTAATTCAGCTTTGTTGTGAACATGTTGTAAAGCCCTTTTAAACAAACAATCAATTGATTTTTCCATAAGTCTGAGCGGAAGCCGTTAGCTTTTAAGCTTTCCAAACCCAAACCGTAAACAACGGGCAGCATCTATCTTTAGACGTGTTGTAACTCTCTGCAATACACCAAACGCCTTTCTCAAACGATCATACGTCTGAGTGCAATCAACACCATGACAGGCCATAGCACCACTTTTGGAACGATTTGGTCATTCCAGTTCTAAGTCATACACTTTGCCCTGACAACAGAATAAAATAAAGAACTTATTTACAGTATTTAGACATCTAGGATTTCCACACTTTTGTTTTCATAAAGTAAAACATGCAAAATTACCAATACAAAGTTAGTTTAATAAACCCTGTCATCAGAATGTTCAATATGCTAGTTTGGAGGCGGCTGGAGGCAAAACTAGTATAAACATTTCACAAAAAGTATCATTTGTGGCATGTATTTAATAGATCTGTAGATGAAATGGAAAAACTATGTGCGTATTTGTCCAGTAAATTGTACACAATCCAGATTTTGCCTTCATCAAAACAGCATAATCTACTTTTAAACAAACAAAACATGACAAATCCAATAGTAAATGTCTTTAAACCAGGTTTTATGTGATTCTAATTAGCCAAAACCACTTAGATTTGTCATACGTTTATGATATTCTGTGGTCAATCCCAGTTTCTCCAGTGAAATCACATTATGTTCCACTTCACGTTCGCCTCCACCTCAGGACTTAGGCTGCATTTATTTTCCCAAACGTCTGAAGAGTCAAAACAAACTTGAGTAAAACACATTATTACACGTAAAGAAACTTGTCACAAATCGATCACTGCACGCCCCGGGTCCTCTCCTGCTTTCAGCGCACACAGCTCGGTTTCCCATCCTTATTCCCACCCAAGACTGCTGACACAATGACACACCAAGACCCGTTTAATCGCGCTTTGTACACGTTTCAAGCCAGATCTCACCACAACAAGAGCGCGGACTAGAAGTGAAGCCTGCGACGAATCAAAAAATCAGTTCAATCCAACGGAGAGATGATGTAGCAAACTCAAACTAATTAGCACTTAGCTTAGAAACATCAACATTGCATTGCGATTATTCATTAAATAAACGTGTCAGTTGCGTGCACGACTTGAAAACGCATCGCCGCTTACCTTGTGTGTTTGCAAAATATAAAAATAGTCCCAGTTTGTGTTAAAAAAAAAAAAAGTGCTTTCCAGTGCGCTTGTTTTGTTGCTGCTAGCTGTTAGCGTCCGTTAGCGCTCGGATGCTAACGGCTAACTAATGTATTCACAATGTCAGGGCTCGAAACGGGCTCAAAGGGGCGGAGATATACGGGAGACGGCGGTGTTGCGGGGCCGAGCGGGGTCATGGCAGTCGGGATGCGATGCGATGCTCTCCTCCCGCTCTGGGTCACTGCGAGCCCCGTGAGCCGCAGATAAACATCCGATTTGGTGGATTCGGAAAGGCTTTGGTCGCCGCCGCAGCCGCCATCTTGGTACAGTCTCCTCCCACTGTCATGAGTCAGAGCGGAGCAAAGGTCAAAGGCAGGAGATACGACGTGCGGTTTTCAGAGTGTTTATGGAGTTTGCATATGGAGTTTGCATGTTCTCCCCGTGTCTGCGTGTGTGTCCCCCCCACCACTAAAAACATGTGTATTAATGGAAGTGTGTGTGTTGTGAGAAGTGCGGGAGTGAATGCGGGGCCAGGGCTAATTCGGCGTGTTTACATCATGTGTTCATTAACTGCACAGTCCTGACCAAATAAATATTAACATTACATTTATTCAACTTTACATGTATTAATTTTGATTTTATTTGGCGTGTTTGTACCTGTTGTTAAAAATAAATGATAGTTTCACACAAATTGAGTGGCTATTTGTGGAGAAAACGTTGAAAAATCTGTAGAAAATGGCAGGAAGTGACATCGCAGTTTACGCATAATTTGCACAAAAGAAATTACCGCTCATCCTAACAAGCCGCTCTCATATATTTTTATTAGTAAAATAATAATAAATTGTGACATTAGATGTGCTTTGACCCAGTGGTTGCTAGGTAATTTCCTACTGTGATGTCAACAATTACAAACAGGAAGTAAAATAATAACTTAAAAAACTAGCTATTCTGGGATGAAGTTTGTATAATTTTTAGCAAAATATAAACTTTATTTATCTTAACTGCATTTTAGTTCAATGAGTCGTCCGACCTGTAGGGGGCACTTTAAATTAGCAGCAGTTGACCAACAGTTATGCTAGCAGTTACTCACCGCTAATGCTATATTTGATTAAAATGCAAAGTTTAAAGTAAAGACTGTCTCATTGGTTTATGGGATTGAGATTATTTCAGTTTGCTATTTAATTTGTTTTATTTATCAATTATTTTTATTTAAAAAATCCGCAACAGTACTCACAATTAAAAAAAGTAAAAAAGATTGCAGGAGATATGACTACATTTAAGAGCACAGGCAATGGCCACAGGGTTTTTGCTCTTACATTTGTTGTTGTTATTTTTTAGAACATGAATCTTCCTCAGTATCGCATTTAACTGGTCTAATGTGCATTTGCTTTTATTGCAAAACAAAACACTTGAAGAACATGCATTCTTACTGTGAGCGGGATTGCCTCTCCACAGGTCTGACTTGTAACTTGGCCCGGTTGTCTTCACTGAGAAGTTTAATGTCATACTGTGGAACATTCCAAGCAAAGCAAACATCTGCGCATCAAAACTCAAGTAAAAGTATCACATTAACGACATCTATTATTGAAGTATAGCCAAATTTCAGAGTTAAAAAGTAAAAGTATTTCACACAGATTTGAATAAAGAGTCAAATCAAATGTGTACTTTTTATTTATATTTTTATTTCATTGGCTGGTGATTTACACCTCTTAAGAGAGTTCTACAGCAAGGTCAAAAATATGAATTAAAAAAATAAATATTGCAAAATGGGCACGATCTCTTACTCTGTTTAGGATATTAATCAATTGGCTCTATATTTGCTACGTAAATTCAGGGACATCATGTTGGACATAAAACTGAAATGAAATATGTTTTAAAGATGAATAATATTTCCCCTTGGAGCCTTCATTTACATAGTGGATAAATGCAAAAAACAATACCTTCCCACATCATTCATTCATTCATTCATTCATTCCCAGTGACTTAACGACCCTCTTGTCTCTCCTCTGTTTGCAGAGCGTCTGTCATTGGTCTGAACGTGACAACGCCGGCCTCTAAGCGGAAGGAGCCGAGTCGCCCTGGAGAAGACGTTCCCTGAGGGGCTTGTGGCGCTTGTTGTGGGCCTGCCTTCCTCCATGGAGACCAGCGTCGCTCCAGCACGATGCAACCCAGTCAGACTGCCACGTAAGGGAGGCGAAACCACGGAGAAAAGCTGCGTTTAGCGTCCGGAATCGCGTGACGAAATGGACACTTTGGGCAATGTCGCCGACAGGAATAACCAGTGGCAAAGGCTGTTGAACTGGCACAAGAGGAAGAGAGAGAACGTACAAGAAGAAGGAGAGAACCGGACGGAGGAGCAGAGCCGGGCGCTGGGTCGGCTGGCCAAACTTAAGTACGTGATTCAAGATTTATGTGTTTATTCTAGTCGACGTGACACATAAAAGACATATATGTGTACTTTGTTTTATTTGAGAATCCCACCCCACACACACACAAAAAATACACATGCAAATACAAAATACAAACACATACAATAGTAAATGACAGCACAGAATATAGCAAAACAAAGCAAAACAAAACGTGAAGGGAAAAAAATAATACAAAAGAATTCTCCGCACAAACGAGACAGACTTTTTAAAACACATTTTAAAACGTCTAATATTGTTAATGTGACCAGTTCTCTTATTTGTCCTGTCTGTCCTATGTTTTTCTTTATGCAACGTTGGAACCAAGTAGTCAAGGTTTCATTTTCCTTGTGTTTTAAATAAGTTTGTTTGCGCCGGAGACGTGAGCGTGGAAAAGCGTGGATTTTGGAATATTCCACAGGGTGACATTAAACTTATCTAGCTTGCATTTATTTTAATTGTCCAGAAATACTTTTTTTTTTTACTGTTAGCGTGGTTAACAAAAGGATAAATAAAGGTTGAAGAAACAAAAAAAGTGAACGTAGTTTTGTTACACTTAATACATAAATAAGACATTAATTTAAAAGATGGTTGTTATAAGTAGTATTTGTCTTGATTTTAGTATATTTTCACTTTCTTAATAGGTTTCGTGGATAAGTGAATACGTTTTGGCAGTTGAACAAGTTAGTTTTGTTCTTATTTCATGTGAAGTAGCATTTTTTTCCCCTCATTTCAAGTTAGAAAATGCTCGTCTTTTACTCGTTTTCAGAATTCAGACAAAGGTTTATTGCCATTGTCAATGAACAAAATTCACAGGCTTTGGTGATTTGAGTGAAACAAGATATTTGATGCTTGTTCCATTTGCAATCTTACTTTAAGTTTATCAAAATATACAAAAAGCAAGATAAATACTTCTTATTTTAGAACATTTAGTAACTTATTATCTTATTTTAGATGGTCCTTTTTCCCTGCGTACCGGCTTACCTGGTAAAAGTTTAATGTCAAACCTGGAACGTTCCAGGCAAAGCAATAATACAGTATCTCCATGGAGACAAGCAGGTATCAGAAAAGAGACAGTGCACTTTGAATCTACTGTTTCCCATCCAGAGGTGCTTGGAATGTTTTATTTGTATTTTTTAGATTTATAACCAGGTGAAATAGTATTTGAATTTAAAAATAAAATAAATAAATAAAATATAATGTATGTATATATATATATAATATATATTATATATAATATATTAATATATATATATATATATATATATTAATATATATATATATAAAATATATATATATATATATAATATACATATATATATGATTATGTATATGTGTTATATATATATATATATATATATATATATGTGTGGTGTGTGTGTGTGTGGTGTATATATATATATATATATATATATATATATATCCTTGAGAATGTTTTGGAGGATTTTGGCCATCAATCAGAATCAGAATCAGAAAGGGTTTATTGCCATTGTCAATGAACAGAATTCACAATTAAGTTGCAACATAAAACACTGATCAATAATAAAAACAACAATATATGAAATCAAAAAGGCATGCGTTAAGAGACAATTTAAGATTACTATAGTATGTAGAAAAAGATTCCGTTGTAGTCATCTGGACTCTGTTTTATAAAAAACTAAATGTTTCGACTCTCATCCAAGAGTCATTCTCACACACTCCTGGACGAATGAGGGATTACACCGACATTACTATAGTATAAAAATAAAAATAGGCATTACTATGTACATGTACTATGTACACAGAATTTACAGTTAAATTTACAGTTGTGAGTGCAGAAAGTGATTGAATTGTAGTTGAAGTGGCAGGTGATAAGAAGTGTTCATGAGTCCAACGGCAGAGGGAAAGAAACTATTCTTGTGGCGGGAGGTTCTGGTCCGGATGGACCGTAGCCTCCTGCCTGAGGGGAGTGGTTCAAATAGTCCGTCCAGGGTGAGAAGGGTCAGTTGTGATCCGACCTGCTCGTCCCAGAGCCCTGGAGACGTACAGGTCCTGCAGAGATGGAAGTCCTGCAGCCGATCACCTTCTCAGCAGAGCGCACAATGCGCTGTAGTCCCGGTTTGTCCCTGGCTGTGGCTCCAGCAGAGGGCGCTGTAGTACCACACGGTGATGGAGGAGGTGAGGATGGACTCAATGATGGCCGTGTAGAACTGCACCATCATCTGCACTGGAGCTTGGCTTTCCTCAGCTGCGCAGAGCAGGAAGTACATCCTCTGCTGGGCCTTCTTGATGAGGGAGCTGATGGAGGGCTCCCAACTTGAGGTCCTGGGTGATGGTGGTGCTGGAGAAGCGGAAGGAGTCCACGGTGGTGATGGGGGAGTCTGTCATGATGAGGGGGGGCTGGGGGGCTGGGGGGCTGTGGCTTTCCTGAAGTCCACGATCATCTCCACTGTCTTCTGGGCGTTGAACTCCAGGTTGTTACCGCTGCTCCAGGACACCAGCCGGACCACCTCCCTCCTGTAGACAGACTCGTCCCCGCCCCATGAGGCCGATGAGGGTGGTCTGGAGGTGCAGCAGTTTGTGTACGGGGATTGTGTACAGCAGTTTGTTTCATCAATATAATAAAACAAGAAAATATAAGTGATAATTGCCAATATACCGCTATAGTTAACAGATTTATTTTTGTCTAGTACTCAAGTTAGTTCTGTTTTTGTTTTGTTTTGTTGGATGTTATTTTCATGTGTAAATTTGGACGGATATAAAGTTTTGCAGTTAAGGTGTTAAAGTGGACTGAAGCTAAATGAGTGTTATTGCAGTTGGAGAGAATGGGTGGTGGATCCTGCAGAACAGTTTTACTACATTTGGCTTCAGGTGATCATCTTCCCCATCATCTACAACTGGGTGATCATCATATTAAGGTAAAACACGTCGCTCATGCTCTATGCACTCGTCCGCTTCACGTATTCTGGAGAAACGCGTATATATAAAGTATTTAAAGTGACTGTGTAACGTTGGCCAGGACCTGCTTCACGTCCATCGCCCTGAGCTACCTGCCCGTGTGGTTGACCCTGGACTATCTGTCGGACCTGATGTACGTGGCAGACACCGGCATCACTCTGCGCACAGGTGAGTATTGTATTATTATGTAACTGTATTTCATTATAAAACAACAAAAACAAACGAGTTAAGAATAAAATGAGAAAATAAGAGGGTGGCAACCAAAGAAAAGGGTCAACAGGTTTATTTTTCAAGTCGCCTACACAAAACAAGGAATAGCAGGTAAAACAATTCATGAAAAAGGAGTTAAAAGAAGGTGGATTTATAAAATGATTTGTATTTATTTTATTTTATTTTATTTATTCATTTTTATTTTATCTATTTTTATTTTATCTGTTTTTATTTCTTCGTTTAATTTTTTTATTTCTTTGTTTAATTTTTTTTAAATTTAATTTAATTTAATTTAATTTAATTTAATTTAATTTAATTTAATTTAATTTAATTTAATTTATTTAATTTATTTAATTTATTTAATTTATTTAATTTATTTAATTTATTTAATTTATTTTAGATTGTTTGTGGTGTGTGCTGGATGAGAACTCACTAGAAGGCAAATCATATATTCAAAAAAATAAGAAGAATTTTAAAAAGGAGGTGAATTTGTGAATTATTTTGGCGCAATTCATTCGTTAAAGGATGAAGAAAATAGTGTTCTTATTATTCTTTTGTAGAGCTGCAATGAACAGTTATTGTACATTGAGCCGTTTTAAGTACATTATCAACCAAGATAAAGGTTGAAATAAAATAAAAAACTCGATGAATGGAAAGAGTAATCGCCAGACTAATCGATTAGCGTCACGATGATCGTTAGTTGCCGTTCCCTCTCGCCGTCCCGGGCCGTGAACATGTCCCCTTCTCTTCAGGTTACTTGGAGCAGGGCATCCTCGTCACGGACCTGACTCGGCTGAGGAAACGCCGCCTCCGCTCCAGGCCTTTCCTCCGGGACGTCGTGTCTCTGCTGCCGACGGACTTCCTTTACTTCGCGTTCGGGATTCAGACGCCGCTCGTTCGGATTAACCGCCTTTTGCGCACGCCGCGCCTCAACGAAGCCCTGGACCGCATGGAGACCAGGACCTCCTACCCCAACACCTTCCGGATCTCCAAGCTCATGATCTATATTTTTGTACTCATACACTGGAACGCTTGCTTGTACTTCGCCCTCTCGAACTACATCGGCTTTGGGAGCGACATCTGGGTCTATCCGAACATCTCCAACCCGGTTTTTGCGTCAACGCGGAGGCAATACTTCTACTGCTTCTGGTTCTCGGCGCAGATCTTCACCACGGTGGGGGACACGCCGCTGCCCAACCGGGAGGAGGAGTACCTGTTCATGATCGCGGACCTGCTCATCGCCGTGCTGGTGTTCGCGTCCATCGTGGGGAACGTGGGGAACGTCATCTCCAGCCTCCGGGACCGGGACAACGTCTTCTTCCCGAATCACGAGCTGGTGAGACGGCGTTTTGCCCGTGAACGGCTGTAACGGGACTTTCTTCAACAACGGGCAACAGTTTGGGGGGTCTTTGCAACGGGGTCGGATCGAAATGTGCAGAGAAACTATCCAAATACATAATACATACATGATACAAATACACAACTAACTAAGGAAGTAACCGTCTATCTAAAGAACTAGTTAATTAAATAACTAATTGACTAAATAACAAACTAACTAACTAAATAACTAACCATCCATCTAAAGAAAATAACTATTGAACTAAATACAAACTAACTAAATAAAACTAAATATTAAATAACTAATTGACTAAATAACAAACTAACTAACTAAATAATTATACTAATATAATACACCATCACTAACTAAAGAACTAGCTAAATAATTAGAATAACTAATTAACTAAATTAACAAACTAACTAAACTAATAATTAAATAACTAAATTAATAAAAATAACAAACTAACTAACTAATAACTAACTAAAAAATTAAATGGATACTAATTGACTAAATAACAAACTAACTAACTTAATAATAACATAATACATAAAAATACTAAATAATTAGATAACTAATATGACTAAATAAAAACTAAATAAATAAAATAATTCACTAACTAACTAAATAAATAACCATACTAAAGAACTAAGCTTAAATAATTAAATAACTAATTGTCTAAATAACAAACTACTAAATAACTAACTAAATAATAACTAACTAATTGACTAAATAATTAAAATAACTAATATACTAAATAACAAACTAACTAACTAAAATAATAATAAAATAAGCTAATAATAATAAATACTAACTAAACTAACTAACAACTAACAAGAACTAGCTAAATAATTAAATAACTAATTGACTAAATAACAAACTAACTAAATAATAACTAAGTAATTAAATAAACTAATTAAATAACAAACTAACTAACTTAATAATTAACCAATTAAATAACAAAATAACTAACACAATAACTAAATAAATAACTGAATAATTAACTAAATAAATAACAAACTAAATAATTGAATAAATAATTAATAAAATAACAAACTAACTCACTAAATAATAACTAACTAAATAACAAAATAACTAGCACAATAACTAAATAAATAACTAATGTACTTAGTTTTAAGAATTACACCTTCGTAAAACTAGAAAAATGCATTTGTTTTAGGCAAAAATGTCCTTGAATCATTGAAATGATCTGCTCTGCAGTAAGTGACTTTTACTCATGAAGAATTCATCAAGAAGATGAATCTGATTTTCTTTTTCTCGCTTTAAGTAAATATATTTTGGTTAGATTTATTAAATATCGCAGCGATAAATAACACATTTACTGTATTATCTACTACTAAATAACTAAATAACCAAGGTACTAACTTTCTAACCAACTAACACTTTTGACAAATTAACAAATGTATCACAGATCCTGTGACAATATACTATTGTGCGAAAACACAGTTTGTATATCTTTAGTATTTGTTTAAACTGACATTACTGAACTGGACTAAATGGGACTCTTACTTTGGACCGTGTGTGCCTTCACTTATTCTTAGGGTGCCTTATTTTTTACTCTGTTTATTTTATCTTTTAATTTTTTTATTAATTTTATTTATTAATTTAATTTAATTTAATTTATTTAATTTAATTAATTTAATTTCAATTTATTCATTTTAATTTCATTTCATTCAATTTCAATTTTAATTTTAATTTTAATTTTTTATTATTGATTTATGTGATTTATTGTGAAAAGACTTATTTGATTAAATTAAAACTAAAACATCTTTAGGTGCAGCTGTTTCTGTTTTTATTCTGCTTATTAAATTGAATGAAGAACTGCAGCGTGAAAGCTTTCTCACGCTGTGTCTCGTGGTCAAACGTTTATCCGGTGTGTTCAGGTGAAGGCCTACTGCGCAGCCACCACATCGGCAAAGAGCTGCGGCAGAGGATCGACAACTGGTACCAGCACCTCCACATCAACAAGAAGATCATGCGCGAGAACGAGATCCTGCAGCAGCTGCCTCTGCACCTGGCGCACGGAGATCGCCGTCAGCGTTTCACCTGCCCATTCTGTCCAAGGTCACCATCTTCCAAAACTGTGGAGACCAGTCTGCTGGAGGAGCTGGTTGCTGAAGCTCAACCCGCAGGTGACACAGCAGTTCGACACGGAAATGTTCTGTCTAGTTTTAACAAGTTCAGTTCATGAGAGCGGCATTTTGAACATCAGTTTCCTTCTAAGATGACACGGAATCACATGCATTTCAGAACATGCTTGGAATTAACTCCATAGATCTCAAGATTAAGATGAATTGGAATAATAAAATTACAAAAAACAATAAATAAATCATTTAAATAATCGTAATTGTGTTTTGATAATAGTTAATATATATACATATAATAATTAAATCATATAAAAATATCGTAATTGTGTTTTGATAATAGTTAAATACATACAATAATAAATAAATTCATTAAATAATCGTAATTGTGTTTTGATAAAAGTTAAATACATACAATAATATTAAATCATTAAATAATCGTAATTGTGTTTTGATAATAGTTAAATACATACAATAATAAATAAATCATTAAAATAATTCGTAAATTGTTTTGATAAAAGTTAAATACATTACAATAATAATTAAATCATTAAAATAATCGTAATGTGTTTGATAAAAGTTAAATACATACAATAATAATTAAATCATTAAAATAATCGTAATTGTGTTTTGATAATAGTTAAATACATACAATAATAAAATAAATCATTAAAAATAATCGTAATTGTTGTTTGATAAAAGTTAAATACATAACAATAATAATTAAATCATTAAAATAATCGTAATTGTGTTTTGATAATTGTTTGTTATTGTTGACACTCTAAAACACACACAAAAATACCTTTTTATTAAAATACCTTTTTATTACACATTTTTATACTTTAGCAAAATTCTAAATATATTTATCTCAACTGCATTATAGTTCAATGAGTCGCCCGACCTGTAGGGGGCACTTTAACCACCTACAGCTCCCTCTACAGGCACAGTCTGATATTACATTTGACTATGATCTCCTAAAGGAAAGATAAACTTCATGTTATAACGTGTAATGTGCTCATGTGTGTCGTACATGTTGTATGTCATGAATGCCATGGATCTTGGGCTGTTCCTCTCAAACGTGTGATTTTGGCGGTGTTTTCAGGTGTTTAGTCCCGGGGAGTACGTGTGCCGAAAGGGTGACGTGGGCCACGAGATGTACATCATTAGAGAGGGCAAACTGGCCGTGGTGGCAGACGACGGCGTCACCGAGTTTGCTGTTCTGAACGCGGGGAACTTCTTTGGAGAAATCAGCATCCTCAATATCAAAGGTCGGGTGGAGAACGTCCCCAACGCCAAATAAACGAAACAGACACAACAAACACTCTGTCTTTCTGTCGACCATTCATTTTCTCATGTTGAGCGTCTGTAAAGGTCAGAATAAGTGCGAAATAAAAATAATGTATTGTTTATATATTAAGATAAATATATCATTATTATTTTTTTTAATTTAAATCACAGAATAGCACATTTTTTAGGTTTATAATTTCACTTCCTGTTTGTAATTGATGACATCACAGTAGGAAATTACCCAGCAACACTGGGCCAAAACTCATCTAATGTCAATTTTTTAAAATTTGACAAATAAAAATACATGAGAGCGACTTTATTTTGTTTAAATTCATGTTTAGAGAGTCAAAAAAGTTGTTTCTTTTTGTAAATTCTGCATAAACTTTGACTGGAATGAGAAATGTCCCCGGTGTGATGTCACTTCCTGTCATTTTTCTACAGCTTTTTCAGCGTTTTCTCCACAAATACCTGCTCGATCTGTGTACAACTATAATTTATATGTACAACAGGTATAAATACACCAAATAAAGTCAACATTAGAAAATCGTAAAAAACCTGTCATGGGACCTTTAATTTACAAGAAGTAACTACGATTGCAATTCAGTTCACAACATTTTGGCCTCACTATTTTTGATGAATTTTATGTCATATTTGGGCTTTCATAACACTGCTTTTTGAAACTATAACTTCTCATCAAAAGGTGTAACTCAGTTTTCTGGTCCGAGCCAAATGTCAACAAAACAATCGCAATTTTGTCTTGATTTTGTGGCATGAGATCTTGTCCCATTCCTTACTAATTATCAATAATAACTGGAACTAATGACGGAATTAAAATAGTTGGTATTACTTTGATGATACTCAAAGTGTATTTACACAAAGAAACAAGTCCCAGTTTGTTTATTTTAAATTCTGGAGCTGTTCACTGCCCTAGAAAAGACAAGTCAGCTCTAATCCATCACGAAGAAGCCAATAAAATCTATTTTAAATCTCATTTTAGGAAACAAGTCCGGAAACCGCCGAACGGCCAACATCCGCAGCATCGGCTACTCCGACCTCTTCAGCCTGTCCAAAGAAGACCTGACCGACGTGCTGTCCGAGTTCCCCGCCGCCAAGCGCCACCTGGAGGAGAAAGGACGCCAGATCCTCACCAAAATGGGCATGCTGGAGGAGAGTGGCGAGGGGAAGGAGGACGAGAAAGAAAAGGTGGAGACGAGGATCGGCAGATTGCAAGAGAACGTGGAAACGCTCCAGACTAAATTTGCCAGACTTATGGTCGAGTTGGAGTCGAGTAATAGGAAGATGAGAGCGAGAATTGAGCAGCTGGAGTGGGAAGTCGCTACACTCGATGACAGGTTGGAAATTGAGGGTGAAGAAGAAGAAGAAGAAGAAGAAGCAGATGAAGAAGAAGAAGGCAGGGGTGAGGGTGGGCGGAGAGGTCGAGCTGCAAAGAGAGGAAGCGGAGGGAGAGGAGGAGGTCGGCGAGCGTGGAACCAGACGAGGGCAAAGTCGAGACGTGTGCGGCGACGAAGTGACCAAAGAAGGAGACGGAGAGAGCACGAAGAGCACGAAAGAGAGTGGAGAGGCGGGGAAGGAGGCAAGGAGGCGAGCGAGGGAGTAAAGGGCGAAGCGGAGGAGGCAGAGGAGAGGAAGGGGAAAGGTGACGCCAGGCGGGAGCAGGGGATGGAGCAGAGATAAGAGCGAGGAGAAGAGTAACACAAGGGGTGAAGAGAGGAGGAGGAGTGGGGGTAGAGGAAGAGAGGGAGGTGGACAAGAGGGGACGGTTGAGGGAGAGAGACAGCGGAGAGAGGAGAGGAGGGAAAACAGTGACGGCGTTGTTTGTACTCTGATAAATGCATGTTCTGAGTGTGACGTGTGACAGCAGAAGACAAGCTGCGCACCGCATCGAGACTGGGGAGTGAATGGACAATTAAACTGTTGCAAACTGACCTTTTTGTACTCTAATTATAGATATTTCACAAATATATTACAGTTTATTCTGTCACTGAAAGCTCTTTTTCCTGCAATATCAAGTATGTCCACTAGACAGCAGCAGTACTGTATTCATAAGTAGAGCTGTGGTCTCTTCTCAAAGCAGGAGTTTATTAGAACTTTGCCAACAATAAATGCACTCTTCACTGAGCTATAGCTTTTGTATTTAAGAGTATTTGATCATAGAATTACTCAGTCCAAAGGGCATTCTCAACATCAAATGATTTGTTGAGCCTCATGTTCATAAAGAATTCAAAGTGATTCACAGAACAGGAAAGAGTGTATTAAAATGCAGTACAAATAAACATATTCCCGGGTCCAGAATACACACTTCTTCAATACTTTACACAGAGATACAATCTGGACCTGCAAAAAGGCATAATTGAGTTTAAAGGAGACGAGTGCAGATCCTTTCTGTCACGTGCACAGCAAAACAGAACTGTTTTGAGCCTGATTTGAGCACTTTACAACAATTGATGGTGGTATATATATATATATATATATATATATATTATATTTATATATATATATATATATATATATATATATATATTAATTTTTATATATCACATTAAATTAGGCGTACGAGCATAATATATCACACATAACTTGAGGAAACAGAATATTTAAATTAAGTACAAAAATGCAAACAAATAAATATTATAAATATAATGTTCCATGATATTCATTATTTAGTCGCTTTATTCTTTGAGATATTGTTTAGATATTGTGCAAATGTTCTGAGCTCTAAAGTCAACATTTTGAAAAGAAGTTTGTTTTTGGAGAATTTCGATTTGTGTAATAATATTTCCGGGCAAATAAGATCCAGCAGAACAGAATAGACGACCAGTAAGAGAACCAGTAATAGAACAGTAATAGAACAGTAATAGAACAGTAATAGAACCATATAGCAGAGCAGAGCGCAACAGGTGACGTACTTCCCGGAAGTGCAGTGGGGGACACAGGCCCCATCGATTCAACACAACTGCAGAGACAAGCACTTACTAATAATAAAGCCGCGTTTGTGTGTCATTTTCATGGATCGGCACCGCTAACACACTGGAGTGTCCAGAGGAAAAGCCGATCATTCTACACCATGGAGAACAAACCGATCGTCACGTGTGAGTCTGTGCTACATTTCTCTGACAGCTAGCATACCGCTGTAGCATTAGCATTAGCTTCTCCAGGCTGAGAGAAGACGAGCTCCGGGCGCCGTCGGTCTCATGTGTCCGCTGGTGTCGTGCTGTCTGGACTGCCTTGCCACACGCTTCCCCTCCACACACACACGGGGGGACACACTAGGGGACACAGATCTCACAAGACGGAGACACACACAACGGAGACACACACTATACGGAGACAGACACACAACGGGACACACAACACACAGGGACAACACACCACACACACACGGGGAGACACACACTCTGGACACACTCTGGGCACACACACACGGAGACACACACACACACACAGGGACACACAACACACACGGAAACACACACACGGGACCTCAACACCACGGACACAGGACACACACACATGGAGAACATACTCGGGACACACACAGGAGACACACACCGACGGACACAACACACACTCGGGGAACACACTCGGAGACACACACTAACGGACCACAAACACACTCGGACACACGTGGAGTAGACACCGACACACTAGCGGAACGCGGAACACACACACCGGACACATGGAACCACACAACGAACAACACACACGGAGACCACACACACAGGGACACACTGGAGACACACATCACGGACACAACACACTCTCGGGGACACTTCTCTGTTAGCGTCCCTGTCTCCGCGGCGTGGCGAATGCTGCTGCAGTTTGAGGAAGAATGCCTAAAAAGCCTCATTATTCGTTTCCCATTTAAAAATTCTGATCTCACTCTGGAAGTCTCGCTCAGCTCCATTCTTGAATCCCTGGACTTGTCTGGAATTGGATTTAAGCGGTTTATTTTGGGATCGGAGGGGTCAGTCCAGTGTCAGTGTCCGTTTTCACCCCCAGTTCAGAGGTGCGTCTTCCACCCTGCTTTGACTCGTAGAAGCGTCTGAATTGCGCGTGTCAGGCGTGCATTTCACTGATTGCTCTGTCGACACGCAGCAAATGCGATTTGTGCGTGTTTTACGTGCGGAGTAGAGCTTATATTAGATTGCATGTCATCAAATGAATGCTGCAGTCGATTTAGCATATATCATATGAAGTGATTGCTGTCGATGAAATGTGTGATTCTGCTCAAGAGTGCGCAGCCGCAAACGACCCCTGGGACGCGTCGGAGAGAGAAGCCCGAAATACGGACCTGTCGACGAATCCAAACACTGGAGGGGGTCGGGCGAGTTCAGACCGCCGCGAAAAGGGTCTCGAGCGACCGTTTGAAAGACGCGGGCCGAACGGAAAACCGATCCAGTGCAATCATTGCGAAGCGCGAGCGGAGGGGCAAACGTTACATACTCCACACGCATAGTCGCCGCTGTCTGGCCACGAAACGCCCCGAACACTCTGCGGCCCCGACGTGGTTCCCGAGTCTGAATCTCATCAACGACGATTCGTGCCTTTCAGAACGCGTTTGCGGCGGTCAAAACCACAGAACAGTAACGATATTTCCATAAAAAAGACAGGGATATTTTGTGATCTAAGTCGCTGTGAGTAAGTCCATAATCGCTTCTCATCCCGACTCTAAACCTCAATCAGATACTCAAAAATAAGCCCTAAACGGTTCATTCTTAACGCTGACGATTGAAACACCTTCGTGTCTTATTATCCCTCTGAAGACACGAGGGTAAAGTTGTGTCTTCTAGACCCACAGATATGAAGAAATTGTACTATTGAGTAGTGTGTCATGGTCATATGGCGAGCCGGCGTTCCTTCTTGAGGCGATGTCTTGTGTGTTGTGTGTGTGTGTGTGTGTGTGATCTTTGCTGCTTCTGTTGTTGTGTTGGAGATGTACCGACGACAATTTGTACGAGTTAAAAACAGGGGACGAGACGAGACCGTGCACTCGTCGAAATGATCTCGGGTTTGTTGTGCGCGTTTCTGTTTAGTGAGTAAAGCGTGGCTACACGCGACGGCTAACGTATGAAAGTAAATGCGTATTTGTGAACTGACCGAGGACAACTGTGCCTCTGGGGATTGGAATGGTGAATGATCCCACCACGGCGGTCGTCTTCGTCATAGACTTAGTTGAATATCAGCAAAACTAAAATAAACTAAAAACTAAAATGGTCACGCGATTAAAACTCACGCACTTGTCAAGCGTTCAGATTTTAAATAAAACGGCATGTTTTTAGCCCCTTCGCTCTGCCTTCGACGCAATCGCTGGAAAGAATCGCCGAGACTCACTTTAGTTAGCTCCTTTCCCCCCAAACCCCCCCCCTCGTCTCCTCTTTTTCACCTCAAATCCTGACTGTCTTGCGGCTTGCGTTGCGGATTCTTCTCTGCCGTTGTGACCGGCGTCGGCTAACGGCGGCTAGAAACCGCTACGAAGAAACCGCTACGAAGAACACAGCTACGAAGAAACCCGCTACGAAGAAACACCGCTACGAAGAAGCGCACGAGAGCCGCTACGAAGACCGCTACGAAGAACCGCTACGAAGACCGCTACGAAGACCGCTACGAAGAAAGCCGCTACGAAGAACCGCTACGAAGAAGCCGCTACGAAGAAACGCTACGAAGAAGCCGCTACGAAGAAACCGCTACGGAACTGCGGTGCTGGAGTAAACGGCGGAACAAGGTCGCCTCGTTTTCTATAGGTGAAATTACTGCCCACCGCGTCCACTTTATTATTTTTTTATGCTATTATTTTTAATTTACCGTAATTACAAGGCTGTTGCATCTATTAGGCTATTTTTTAACAGATAATGACATCTAGAAACAAATGAAAACCTCCACAAGCTTTTATTGACTAAACGGCGTATGTACTTGAAGACTCTTCTGCTCGGCTCGAACAAAGTGAAACAAATGTTATTTTGACCCATATCTCAGAAGACATCATGGGACACGAGACACTGTTGACGTAAGCGAGCAACACCTGAAGCAAACACTGAACAATGTTTGACTTTGCACCGTGACGGGAATCTACTGCGAACCTTTGAATCCTCGAGGGGCCAAAGTGTGTGGCGTAAGGAGGGTAAACGACGGAAACCCAGGGCGCATCTTTTGCTGTTCCGTCTAAATTTGATCTCGACAAAGTGATTGGTCGAGTGCGGTAAAAACATTTTTTTTCTTTTTTTTGCATCAGCAGCAATAAAAAGAGACCGCATGGTTGTTTTTCCACTTTTGAGAGATGCTTATTCAAGGATTCTCAGGAGCTGTTTATGAGTGCAGTTATTCACGGTGATGGAGTTCACAATGGGAGCTGCCACTGTCTCGTTTGGAGTAATGTTGTACTAGACTTGCACTTAAAGGTCGACGGGGATGTTTCTGCATGTTTTTGATTTAATGTGACAGACATTTCGCATTTGTCTGATCATTAAAGCTCAACTTATACATTTAAAAGACACGTTTGAACACATTTCTATTGGATTGGCGTGATATCGTTATGGGAGTACTCGATATCGCCCAGCCCCAGATGCAATTTCAGCTCAGATAATGTATTATTATTATTTCAATTATTTCTTTTTTAAATAATGAAAACTACAGATGACAACCGGAGAGCGAAAATCAAACTAAAAACGCAAATAGACATCAAAAGAAATAAAATCACGGCACATTTAAATGAAAATAAAAGTCCCAAATGAAGTCCTGAATGTCATTTACTTCCATTTGCCTGATGTCTGTCTCTATGTCAGTCCAATCCTTGATCGTCTGCGATGTTTGTGTCATCCATTTCTTCCTTTTTTCCTGCCTGCCAAAACTACGTTCCAAAGGTATCCATCTGTTGTCCATGGCAGGAGTTTTGAGGCCCAAGTACACAGTTCACATGATTTTTTTGCCTCTTGTCAACAACAGTTTCTCCAACATTTAGCATTTACCTTTAAATAATGAGCACTTTTACATGGGGTTATGAAAAAAAAGCAGGATATTTTCTTCCAACAGAATCAAATCAAATATTGGGGAAATTATCCAAATCAACCCAAATCAAAAATATCGGCAGAGCTTATTTTTTGTCATAGAGGTCCATTTCTAGTCAACTTGCAACTTCTTATATTATAAATTAAATGGAATCTGATAGTCTACCATTAAAAAGTCTCAATAAGGCTCCAAAGGCTCCAAAAGTCTACATTGTCGCTTGTGCTACGTCGTTTCTGTCGTTATTCTGCTTCGTAACGATTTGCTAGCTGCGGCTCGCCGGTTGGGAGAGTTCACAGGGCGCTGCAGGGGTCAGCTGAGGCGCCCCTTCACTTTCACGGCTGGTTTTACGGCCGCTGCAGTGAACAGAAATAAGAGCACGCACTGTAGAGCCTTCTCAGCACTCAGACTCAACCCGTCCTTTGTGGTGTACACCGGACGGACAGAAGTACTGCGCAAAAATAAATAAATACAGCGGCTTGCCTTCTGTGTAGTATTTAGAAGGGTTAGACATGTCAGCAAATGTGAAGTGGCACACAAATAATGATTAGTTCGCAGTTAATTATCCAGTTGGTAATTAATATCACAAAAGGTTCTAAGAATGTGAGATTTTGACTCATTTTGACCCAGAGCAAATATTTTAATTTTGATGTACAGTTCTCTGTCTGTGTCAAACAAACTTGTGTTCTTATTTAGATTTTTGCTCTCTGGTGGTTTCGTGTTCTATGTTTATTCTTGAATTTTTTTATTTTTTATTTTTTCAATTAAAGGCGTAGTAACATTTAAGAGTAAAACAAACTAAAACTGTATTAAAACATGTGTCTTTACTGTGAAAAAACAAAACAAAACAAAAACATTGTGTATGGCTTTTTTAAATACTAATTTTAGTAATTCACATATTTTTTCAATTATTTCTGTTGAGACTTTTTAAATACTTTAGAGGTTGAAATATGCTTCTTGAATATTTACCAAAAAATCTATTATTGATGAAAATAAATGATATATATATATTTTTACACGTTGTATTGTGTTCAGTAATTTTAGTAATGCCACTGTCTTTGTCATAAAAAAATGTATTTTCATGTGTTTTAGAGTCTGTATTGTCCAGATAATTATCGAAATACGTTTATATTTTTACTTAATCGTCGCAACAAAGTTTCAATGACTAAATTACTAAAATTATTATGAAGATTATTTGAATCGCTTTGTTAAATTAATCCGATGAGTTGTTTCGGACCAAAATCGTACAATATTCTACCTAAAATAAATAATAGTAGATTAACAGTGGACAGCCAAGGAAAACATTTACAATTTTAGTAGTTAGAAAAATGTGAAATTTGTAAAAAATCAATTGTAAATCTAAACCGTGAACGCGTTTTCAGAGTAGTTATTGGATATTGTCGCCTGAAGCTTGTTGTAACGTCGACTCAGAAGATCCAAATGTTCAAATAAGTGCGTGGTTCTAATTGGTTGACTTTTTCTTGGACTGTTGCTGCAGCCTAAAGATACTAAAGTGTGTCGTCTTTGTGCAGTTTGAACTTGCCGTCGCCCGGGATAAACTTGTCTCAGTCTGTGCAGGTCAATACTGGTCCAAACAAAGCGCGGAATATTTATAGTCTCGTCTAAAGCCTCTCTTTCACACTTTGGTATAAGACGTTTAATGATTTACCACAGGACAGATGCACTAGATGGAATTAGAACAGCGCAGCACAGTTTATTTTTCACTTTCACACCAACACGACAAGTCCGCTCCCGTTAATAATGTCCAATTGTTTGAGTTCAATTATCTTAAAATGGCACATTCGAATGAAGCTGGTCATTTGGGACAATAATGGTGTAAAACTTTAATAAATATGATTCCTTAGTAAACTATAAGGCTACTTAATACTTAATACTTAACTAACATTTCGTACATGGTTTAATTCATAAGGTGTTGTAAGCCATCTGCAAATGCCAGTAAATGCCTTAGAGGTGCATAAATGAATAATTGGTGCTTAAAAATGTTTCAATAGTTTACTAAAGAATGTATTTTGAAGCGTTTCCAAAATAGTCCTCTTCCACGCCTCTTTCAAACCATTTCCTCTCTCTTTTCTGCTCAACATTTGCACCTCACTGTCTTCAAATGAGTGGTTTGTGGCTTTAAGATTTAAATTGGACAGCTGATTGTAAACCCGGATTTGAGTGCCTTCTATGTTGATCCTAACCAGATGACTGCCTTTGAAACCCTTTCTACCACCTTTTGGATTGATGAAAAATTATGAATAGTTTCACCACAGAGTAAAGTCAGTCTTTACAGTATTGGTCACATCAAATACATGATGTATGAGTAGCTTCATTGGCTTTTAAGGAAGTTTGACATTTGGAATATCGCAATATAGTTACGTTTACAGCTGCAAAGTGCGGAAGGCAATTGTGACCACTAACACTAGAGACACACGCACACTGAGGGTGGAGCTTCTGCTGGGCCTAAAAACACTCATATTGACTGTGGCGTGGAAGCAGAACTTGACTTACATTTATCGTTTATTTGTTCCTTGAGTGTGTCTGGAAAGCTAGCGTTCCCTCAGCTTGGAATCCTTTTCAAACTTAATCAAAACTTTGTGAGCTGGATCTTTTGTTTTTTAAAATAGATTTTTTAACCGGGCTAAATAAAAGTTAATGAATGAATAAAGTACCAATCAACTGAATAGTTATTAGAATATATTATAGATGCCATTTTGATTGTATCGTTATTGCAAAAACAAAAGTGGTTTGTTCCCAGTTTTGTCATAGTTTTGTCATAGTTTTAGTCTGTCTTGGCCTGTTTTAGACATGGTTTAGTTCATATGTATAGTCTAGGCTTAAATGTATTATTATTTTGATTCTGAACATTATTCCGACTGACTCCCACAAGAGCCAGAAGCACCCAGATCACTTGTTCTCTCACATTACAATCTTCCATGTATAGTAAACATATTATATTTCATTTGCCTAAGTTTGTCCCTGTGTGCTTCCCGTCAGGTGCTGGAGACCAGGCTCTGTTTACGTCCCTCTACACCACTCTGGCCCAGCAGCTTCCCCGGGAGCCCATGGAGTGGCGGAGGTGAGTCTCACACTCTCACTGGGGTTCTGATCCGGAGTAGATTAGTTTCTGCTTTCTCCTCAGATGTTTCCTCTGCTCGATGCCGATGATTTGACCCTTCTCAAACACACTGACGTCTCGCCCATGACCACGGGATTCGTCTTTCCGCACGGTTGTTTCAGAAATGCAGCCAGTCGGGTTTAAAATACCGTGTTGCAGCTGAAAGATCTTTATAAAAATTAGAAAAGACATACAATCATTAAACTCACTCCGGTGACGAGTCGAGCTGCAATCATCATCGTTATCTGGAAAGTACTGACTCAAAAACCCATGAAAACACCTTTTTATAACAAAAAGATGGCAACTTTATTAAATCAATATGTCAAAAAGGAATAAACAGTTTAAAATGTTCATCAATAATACACTTGGTTTGTAAATATTCTCTTTCTACAAGCCTTCAGTCACCATATTTGAACATTTTATATGGTTAAAATGTGTTTAAAAAGACTATACCGTAGAAATCGTCTAATCGAAAAAAATAATCGCGGGGTTGCAGCCCTAGTGTTGGTGAATTCCTTACCTGTTTCGACGTTATAAATGCCCCGCAGTCTTTTGAATCGGTCGCCCTCGGTGTCGTTTCTCGGCAGGACGTACGGCCGCGCCCCCAAAATGATCCACCTGGAGGCGAACTTTGTGCAGTTCAAAGAGGAGCTCCTGCCCAAAGACGGAAACAAGGCCCTGCTCACGTTCCCCTTCCTGCACATCTACTGGACCGACTGCTGCGTAAGTACATTATTATTTTTTCACTCCACACCAGAGGCTTTGCTCGCGGTAACGTCATTTTCAATGTGCGGTAAACTTCCATTGTCCGCGAGAGGACGCGTATACATTTTAAAAACACCCCTCGTCTTTGTGTGCGACTTTTGTTTGTATTTCCTCCATTTAAAGTCGGTGGTTCTGAAACATGGCTGTAAAACGGGACAATATTTTATGCATCTGCACTATAAGATATTACGTGCATCTGAAAAACATGAATTTATAACAATAACTATAGCAACAATATAGTTTATTTGTAGAGCACAATTCGTACCAAGGCAATTCAAAGTGCTTCACACAAGGAAAATGCATTAAAATCACAAAGACATGGCAAGAATCCAAAATAATAGTTCAAGACATAAAAGAGAAGAGTGCAAAGAAAATCATTTCAGTCATATGCACAGCCAAACAAAACAGTTTTTAGTTTAGATTTGAACATTGCCAGAGTAGCGGCCTGTCTCACATCCTCAGGAGACTGTTCCAGATTTTAGCTGCATAAAACTGAAACGCACATTCCCCATGTTTAGTCCTGACTCTGGGCACCAGCGGAGGCCGGTCCCTGAGGTCCTCAGAGTCCGAGATGGTTCATATGGCACTAACATGTCCGAGATGTACTTTGGTGCTAGGCCATGGAGAGACTTGTATACAAGCAGAGCTGCTTTGAAGTCTATTCTCTGAGCCACAGGGGCAGTGCAGAGACCTGAGCACAGGACTAATGTGATCATACTTCCTGGTTCTAGTCAGGACCGAGCAGCGGCGTTCTGGATGTACTGCAGCTGTTTTACAGCTGTTTGGAGAGGCCAGTGAGCAGGCCGTTACAGTAGTCTAATCTACTAGAGACAAACGCATGAATAAGTCTCTCCAGGTCTGGTTTAGACACTATACTTTTGATTTTGGCAATGTTTTTTAGATGGTAAAAAGCTGCTGATGTGATTGATCTGACGTGGCTGTTAAAATTCAAATCTGAGTCCATTATTACCCCCAGATTTCTAACTTGATGTGTAGGTTTTAGAGCGAGACTCTGGAGGTGACAGTTAACATACTTTCTCTTTGTTTCTGTGGCCAAAGACGATGATTTCAGTCTTGTCTGAGTTCAGCTGGAGAAAGTTGTTTTGCATCCACACACTGATCTGTTGGATGCAGTGACAGAGTGACAATATATGTAACCTCGGCTCAGTACGACAACACAAGATTTATGCCGACAAACAAGTGTCCGTTTCGACATTCTTAAATCTGCACATTCAGTGAGACTTTTGATCTATTTTCTTTTGGCGCGACGAGCCTCGTTTCCGTCCGTCAGACCCAGGGCGGCCGTGGCTGTAGCATAGAAGCGGGCTCGTCTCTATGAACGCGAGCTCGACCTGTTAATGTCGTTGTCGTTGAGGCGTATTTGTGGGAAAAAGAGTAGAAGTACGAACAGGAAGTGCAGCGTTGTCAGCGTGTGATGTGTTTAAGGAAGTGCGTGAACTTGAGTCATGAGTTTTCCAGGGAACACGCCGCGCTCTGTGTGTGTGTGTGTGTGTGTGTGTATATGTGCACGTGTGTGTGGGCAAAGTTCACTGTATCGTATAATTTTAAATATGCAGGGGATTTTTAAACATGAATGGTGAATGAGCAAATAAACTAAAACTACGCACACTTTGTTGAGGTTTGTGATAACGTTGTATCTAGATATGTCACGAGAGGCGGGAAATGTAAAGAAATTTAGACAATTTTGTGCATGTTTTTGCCAAAGATATGCCAAATTTGAATGCTGAGTAGATCATTTATCGTAAAAAACATGTACAAAAAGCTGATTTAGAAATAAAAAAAGATAAAAAAGTGATGTTTTAGCTTTGTGATGTGATATTTCTGCACTTGTGTGATACATTTTACAGATTCACATTTGTCTGATGATTAAAACCTCAATGAATGCGTTTAAAGGCATGTCTTAACACATTTCTGTTGGATTGACCTACTAGAAAGAAGTATTTCTATACAAACAAATATCATGATTTTGAAAAATGACTCAAATGTTGACATCGTGATCAAACAAAAGTGAAATCTTTCATTCACATCAAACTTTCTGGATGAAAAATTGTGACATAAACGCAAAACTGCACGTCACGTTTATTTATTTTTTGGAGCATAGATTGAACTAAAACCGCTTTGCTTCTAATGAGACTCTTAAGATTATAGTGTGATTTGAGTTATGACTATTATCGATAATCCGAATATTCTTGACATCCCGAGTTGTATCTTCATCAAAACCCGCAGTGGGGATTTGTTTCATCCAGTCTAATCCTGTATTTTCAGTCGGTCTTCTTCCTCCTCGTCCAGTCGCAATATTAAACTGTTGTTATTTAGATAAATGATGTCAAATCAATCAATTTAATGAGCTTTTAACCATATTTCAGAAGTAAATATCATAATATGTCTTCTTTAAATGTCGTCCACTTGCCGTTTGTTTCCAGTTTGTTTTTAATGTCGTTATTTGTCCGTGATGGCGCACACACAGTAAAGCACCGGCCTACACAAAAGAGGAAATGTGTTTGTTGGTCACTAATCTATTTAATGCTTTTGGTTCAACCTTGGTTCCTCGCGTCTGTGCGATGGTGAACCGCAGCCTGAAGTGAGATGATTATTATTGTGCAACGTCAGGACTTTCGAGCCCGTGGAAGATGTTACATAAGAACTCCTGCAATAAACACAGAGCAAACTTCCACTCCGTTTAAGCCACTTTCAGAAATAGTTTTAGCATAAATACAGCAATGTTTTGTATATTCATTTTCAACTATAAAGCTATCATTAACTGAGAATAATAAAGTAAGCGTGTTTGTGGTTTTTAGTGAGTTCTTTGGGATGCACAGATCGTAGTATTCGCTATCGGCTATCTTGTCAATGGCAGACAGTCTTGAAACTGTGGCCTATAACAGGATGTGGTGGTAACAACCGCATGAATACAATGTCTTAAACCACTACGCAACCAGCGAGCAGAAAAGCATGTTATAAAAGAGATTTTTTGTAGTTTGTGTCGGTGCAGGGCGTGTCAACGAGCACAGGATTGGACTCATCATCATCATAGTATACTTTTGAAGAACTGCAGAACTCACATTTCCTTTTTTTTTTTTAAAGAACTTTTTGGCCCGAAGGCTTTATTAGACAGGAAATGTCAGCGTGAAATGGGGGATGAGAGAGAAGGGAGGACATTCAGTACATTGTCGGAGACTGGATTCAAACTCACAACACTGCGGCCGGCTTGAAGCACGTGTGCTGTGCCTTAACCACTCAACCACCCGGCAGCACAGAACACACACTTCCATACGTTGTCCTATATTCACACACACAAACGCACACTTCATCCACGAGTGTTACACTGGAAGGGTTTTGTCTAGTGACGCGACAGTTTGCACTAGAGGTACTGCTGGTGTTCCTACTGGTGTTCCTACTGGTGTTCCTACTGGTGTTCCTACTGGTGTTCCTACTGGTGTTCCTACTGGTGTTCCTACTGGTGTTCCTACTGGTCTCACATCCCAGACCCGAGCAGAACCCGAAGCAGAACCCGAGCAGACCCGAGCAGACCCGAGCAGACCCGAGCAGACCCGAGCAGACCCGAGCAGACCCGCAGCCAGACCCGAGCAGACCCGAGCAGACCAGCTGGCTTGGCCTCTGATTGTCTCATTGAGAGCACTCTGAGCCTCCACCTCAGAGACGTCATTTCTAAAATGAGATTCATGTGTAAACAGTGATACATAGTTCATATGTTTCAGTCTTGTTTTAAAATAGATCAAAGTCTGTCGTTATCACCTGTCAATCACAGTCACAACATGACACGGCTCTCAAAACCATCAGCAGGAGCAAAACTCTTTTTAGCACTCTTTATTGTCTAGATCAGGCATGTCCAAACTACGGCCGGGGGCAAATGCGCGCAAAAAGTAGTACTTTTTACTGTAAATTGTAAAAAAAAAAAAAAAAAAAAAAAAAAGCAAGTTGATGTTATACCATTCTAATATTAATGTTCCAAGTCTTATTAAAGGAGGCTCATCGAAACTATGTCAAATGCAAAATCTCAAATGATTCACTTCATTGTCTGGCGTCCGTGGCCCTCTGCTCCGTATACGTTTCAAAGTACGGCCCTCGGTGAAAAAGTTTGGACGCAGTTTGGTCTAGATAACGACTAACAATAAATAAAATAGTCAATGGTTATTCACCCACATGCTCTTAATATGCATGATCAGATCCTTTACACTTGTGAGAGAACATTTATGTGCAGTGCCGAAGTTTAAAGTTCACAAATATGCCGTCTACATAAATGTTCTCTAAGCGCTCCTCCAGTGTCACCTCTTTCCGTCGTCTGTGGCAGGACACGGAGGCGTACAAAGGCTCGGTGAAGGAGGACATGATGCGGTGGCAGAACAGTCTGAGAACGCACGGTTCTGCCGACTGGGTCATCATCGTCGTGGAGAACAACGAAACCAAGAAGAAGAACAAGACCAACATCCTGCCGCGCTCCTCCATCATCGACAAGATCCGCAGCGACTTCTGTAACAAGCAGAACGACAGGTGAGCGCCTGCTTCTCTTATTAAAGTGACCGATCCTGAACTTCTCATCCAGGGGCGGTGTAGCGTGAAATGGGCTGAGAGAAGGGAGGTCATTCAGCAAATTTTTTCGGAGCCAAGAATTGAACTTATGACACCGAGGCCAGCACAGCGCTTGGCATATGTGCTGCTGGTTTAAGCACTCGGCCACTGGGCAGCACACTTCCTGTAGTTTTGCCACAGGTGCCGTTCCACCAAACGGACCCTGTTGAACGCACAGAAAACTGAAACCCACGAATACAATACTATCGCATGCTGTTGTTGTACTGTTGTTAGACTTTGAAACCATGGAGACCCCTTTATAGTCTAATTTAATAAGACGGGTTGGACCACACATTTATATTTCAGATTTGACTAAACACTTTGCCTATTTGTTTCCAGTTTGACCTTTAAAAAAAAAAAAACGGGAAAAAAAAGTTTACTTCCTGGTTGGACTGAGCAGCAAATATGACATACAGTGGGTGGAGTTAATTCCACAACTGTTACCGAGCAACCATACTGTAAACAAGCCATAATCAGTAATGCCATACGACACCTTTTTATTTTGTCAAACGACGGTTTAAACTGTCAGAAAAGCGTCTCAGATAAGTGTCAACTGTGTTTTCAACGGCACGTCGCACATTGATGACATCACAGAGGGATTCTGTTCTCAGCTCTACTTCCTTCCTGTCATTTTAAACTAAATTTTTTCCAAATTTCTTCCCAAACTGCAACTTAACGGAAGTAACACTATATGATAAATATTTACCACAGGTTCTTCACCAACAAACTAAGTCGTCATTAGAAAAATAAGAACTTTCATATGGACTTTAAATTGGTAAAACAAATGGTACTTTATGCACATACTACTGCCTTGAATCACACAGAAATACTATATTTAATCTGTGTTAATCAATGTTTTTTTTTTAAAATGTTGTTTTTCATCAATAGAGGAAATAACTGTCAACTATACTAAATGGGATTAAATAAGATTAGTGAAATATGGATTGTTTGTGCCATCATAGTCTCTGTATAAACCTGTGAAAAACGAGCAAACACCAAACTCAAAAGGACAAGTAGATAAAGCTCAAGACATTTGTCAAATATTTCCTTCTTGATCCAGATAAGACGCATGAGGAAATGACTCTGACTCGTTTCGAAGCGTTTCCTTTTCATCTCGGTTTGAGTGTTGCGTTCGTGTGTCGCGTCCTTTCACGGTGTCATCACAAGCCAGAAAGGCGGGACTCTATTGTAATGAAACGCCGCCGCCGTCTTCTTCGTCTCGTTGCAGGTGTGTGGTTTTGTCGGAGCCGCTCAAAGACTCGTCCCGCTCGCAGGAGTCGTGGAGCTCTTTGCTGCTCAAGCTCCGGACGCTGCTGCTCATGTCCTTCACCAAGAACCTGGGCCGCTTCGAAGACGACATGAGAACGCTGCGGGAGAAGAGGACGCAGCCGGGGTGGAGCTTCTGCGACTACTTCATGGTCCAGGTAAAGAGCGGTAAAAAGGGATAAACAGAGTGCTGTAAACGTCGCGCAGATGTAGGTGGAGAAGTAGTCTGGATGGAGCTTCTGCAACATCTCATGATCCAGGTTAATTCGGCTAGTTCAAGGACAGAATTCTTCAACGGTTTCATTTTATTTGGAGAAATTAAAACAGGACTCACAACTTTTTAAATGATTATTTTAGTGGGTGACTTGTTACGGGTTATTTCTATTGCACATCGAGACTTTTTGAATACATCGTAAACCAAATAAAGGTTGAAATGCAGCGAATGAACGCTTCTAGATGGAGAATATTTACTGATAAAAGGTATTCATCAGATTTTGTGCAGTTCTTTTTTGGCATTTTTTTATTCATTAATGCCACCGTCTTTGTTGTAAAAGATCTTTTCGTTTGCGTTTTAGAGTCCACAACGTCCAGATAACTGTCACGATGGTCAAAATATGATGTTGCAGCCGTGGATAAAAGTGTTCTACAACCATAACATAACACATTTTAATATTTATATCTGACATTTATATCCCGCAACATTAATATCATTCATTAATTGCAATAAATGATAAATAAATTCAGTCAATCATCATCTATTGTAGCAGAGAGTCCTTCTGCCGTCTTTTAAACATATATTTTAAAGTGAAAAGGTGATCGAGAGTTGGTGGAAAATACTAGTTTTGCTGTAGATTTTCTGAGTGTTTTTTTTTATTGCCTCGCGTTTGCGCTGGTGCAAATAAATAATGTCGTCTCGTATTTTCTGTTCAGGAGGAGCTGGCGTTTGTGTTCGAGATGCTGCAGCAGTTCGAAGACGCTCTGGTCCAGTACGACGAACTGGACGCTCTGTTCACACAATACGTCCTCAACTTCGGAGCTGGAGGTGAAAGCGCGACTAATTACCCAAGTTGCTAATCGCAGAACTATTAGAATAGTTAAATGACTCACTTGGGTGTGTCATATTTTAACAGCAAAAGCCATGAATCACCCGTTAAACAAAAGAGATTTTTTTTTATTGTAAAACTGTAATGACTTCTTTCCCCGTCTTACCTCCCAGACACTGCAAACTGGTTGGGTTCGTTCTGCGCTCCGGTGCGGTGTTGGAACGGCCTTCTGCTGCGGAGGCCGATCGACATGGAGAAGCGGGACCTGATCCAGAAAGGCGAGGCCAGTCTGCTGGACCTGAGGAGCTACCTGTTCTCCAGACAGTGCACACTGCTCATCTTCCTCCAGCGGCCGTGGGAAGTGACGCAGAGGGCGCTGGAGCTGCTGCACAACTGCGTACAAGAGCTGAGACTACTGGAGGTATGATGAAGAGCCGTGAGTCGGTCCTAAATATACATAACAACACAACAAGAAAACAGAACGACACACAGAGAGACATCACACAAATGCGTTTATCTTAAAGGGGTACCTCAAGGGTCTGTCCTTGGACCACTACTTATTTACAAGTTATATTAAACTCAATTGGGCATTAATCTAAAACACAGTAGCATCCACTTATATGCAGATGATGGGAATTCTATATGCTAAGGCGCCTTCTTGCTGCACCAAGTGATTCAAAATATTCAAGAGGATTTTCACTCCATCCAACAAAACTGAGTTCATTTAAAATAGGTTATGACTTAAAGTTAAAAAAATAAAGTAAACAAAATGTATGCTGTTCTCCACACACAAGGCCCTCCAGTGACTCAAAAAATGGATATATGCTTACATTTGATGGTAATGTGATGGAACATTAGTACATACCTGGGCATCTGGCATCATAAAATAAATAAAATAAATAAAATAAATAAAATAAATAAAATAAATAAAATAAATAAAATAAATAAAATAAATAAAATAAATAAAATGCATTGAGTAAATCAAATAAATAAACTTGTGAAAATGCTTAGTTACAAATTATCTAAATTCACCGCTTAAAAATACAAAATCCACAGCTAAATCTTTTTTTCCCCCTTACTGTTAATTTTTGACACTAAATCTGCCATTGGTTGTTCAGGTGTCTGTCCTGGAGGGGGCGCTGGACTGCTGGGTGTTCCTCAGCTGTCTGGAGGTGTTGCACAGAATCGAAGGCTGCTGTGACCCGGCTCAGCTGGCAGCCAACTGTTCACACACGGTGGGGCTGTGGGCCTATGCTACTGACAAGGTAACGCTGTGTGATCACGCTTTTCCGGTTTTGTTGCACGTTCTAAGAGAGATTCCTTGTGTTTAGTTGAAGAGTCTGGGCGAGCTGTGCGGCCTGATCTCAGAAAAGGGGCCCACGTCTGAAGACTTGAACAGGACCGTGGATCTGCTGGCCGGACTCGGAGACGAGAGGCCGGAAACTGGTACTTTAACTTTGGTCACACAGAATGTTTCTGAGTACTTTTAGTATTTTGTACGTCCATTGTCCGTTTATGTCGTTGTCGTTGTTTCATGTTTTTTTGCACACGTTTTGCTATGTGGATTTCAACCTCCAAACTACAATCACGAAAAGATGAAATCAGAAGGTTAATTTAAATAATATAACGGAGAAATGTTCTCGTTCTGTATAAAAACCCTTGCTAATCCTCCAGTCTAGACGTCTACGATCTACAATGACAATCTGAAATGCGTGAGATTCCTGTGTTCGTTTAGCAGTTTCAGCACAAGAGAAGTGCTCCTGGCCTTGTTTCAAATGTGCTCTGATGCTGATGAAGACGTTCAAGATATTTGCGCCGCATGTCTGAGCTGCGTCTGTTCTTTTTTGCAGTGAACAGCCTGCAGAGTCCTTACAAGAAACTTAAAGAAGCGTTATCGTCGGTCGAAGCCTTTGAGAGACACTATCTTGTAAGTCTGCTCCTGTTGACCTGTATTTAACATTCATCCAACAAAGTACTAAAGTAAAGGTACTGTATTTAAGTTTGTGTACTTTTACTTCGGTACATTCTTCAGTCTTGAGCTCTTTTGTGTCTCTACTCCACAAACAAAAAAGTATAAATAACAAGGGGGGGGGGGTTCTGTCGCTTCTGTTCACCAGAAATCACTGAAAACTCTGCATCAAGTTGGAGTATTTGAGTATTTAAATCGTTTTGGGTGTAGTCCCTCCCTCGTCCAGAAGGGGTGCATGGTGTAAAACGTGACTACCATTGTAACCTTGTGTACTTGAGTCTTTCTCTGGTCCTGTCTTTTCTGTTTTTATTTATTTATTTTTATCTGTTCTGTGTTTTTCTTTAATAAAATAATAATAATAATAAAAAAAAAAAAAAAGCGGTCCAGAGTAAAAAAGTGGTTTTACGTGCTACTTTTACTTAAAGGCACAGTATGTCACTTATGGAATGGACAGATACGTTTTATGCCATACCGTGGAATATTACAGCTAAAGAAACAACATTTCCACGGAACCCAGCAGGTTGTATACATTTTTAGTCCAATAAAACCACCAAAAATTAAAAACTATAATAAACAGGTCTATATTTGGGCAAAACTGTGCATACTGTGCTTTTAACGGAGTCATTTACAGCTGATGTATCCGCACAAAGTCTTTGTTAAATGCATGTTGTTTTGCAGGAGCTTTCTCACGCTGCCATGGAGATGTACCAGGCCATCAGCCGGATGAGGTCTGCGAGGCTCGTGGGGAAAAGCCTGGCCGAGTTTTACATGTAAGAAACACAGTCACAATAATGTTATCCAGCTCAAATTGTATAATCAGAGAAAAATGTAACTCGT
Source organism: Chaenogobius annularis (assembly GCA_015082035.1). NCBI lineage: Eukaryota > Metazoa > Chordata > Actinopteri > Gobiiformes > Gobiidae > Chaenogobius > Chaenogobius annularis. The sequence goes on from BJKM01000292.1 coordinate 618,075, forward strand.
TCTAATTTGCCATTGTCGTGTCACACTTTGATTTATAGACACATTATTATTATTATTATTATTATTATTATTATTATTGTTATTATTATTATTTGAATATTGGACCACTAATTTCACTAAAACGCACTTGACATGATATTTATTAGTATTTCATTTTCTCAAGTTTGACAGCTTTAGGGACGTTTAGAATTGTACTTTCCTTCATGACTGTTGCCTAGAAACCATACTGTAAACAGAGGCTCGTCTCAAGTTGCACAGTAGTTTTTATTTGACGATACAAAAACAGTTGATTAAATTTTCGTTTAAACTGTCAGAAAAACATGTTGCTCGGACTGCACAAGATAGATTTTTTATTTTTATTTTAAGCTTCTTTAAGGTGCTGTGATAATGATATTATTGTATAATCTTTGCATTTTAAAAACTAAAAAGTACATGCCATCATTTATTAGCCAAATTGAGTCAAAATTAAACTTAACAAAGACAGAACCAAGACTAAATCAAGGCTAATTAAGACTTTAGGCGAGACAACAGGCAAAACCCCCATTTAGTTTTTTAGTTTTTTAGTTTTTATTTGGTGAGTTTGACATTTCTTTATTATTTAATTGACTCCACAACATAAATAGATTTCTCTGGGACATTGTACCTTCAAAGGTCGTTTTCTTAAAATCTGTTTTCTCCCACAGAAATACCTACACACCAAACGACACAATCTTGTACTTTAACCTTAAGAGTTTGACGGAATGTACAGAAGGATTTTTGTGTTACTATATCTAATGCTTATTTTTTTGGTTTTCTTTTAAGTCTAAAAAAATGAGGTGAATTTTCAGTCGGCTCCTGTTTACTCAAAAACGAAATAATATTTACCAAATCTCCTCTGTAAAAATGGTTTGTAACTAAAAATGATCTAAGACATTTAAATCGGGCTCTGTCCATTTATTTTTTTCAGATTTAAACGTCCCAAATATGTGCAATTTTGGCAGTTTTTACACATGAAATGCCTTATTTCCACATGAAAACACGGCATGATATAAAACGAATACATTTTTTTCTTCATTCATTCATGAGAGTAAACGGCAGAAGTTTTAAATTGACATCTTTAAAGTGCCCCCTACAGGTCGGACGGCTCATTTAACTAAATTGCAGTTACGTTTTATATATTTAAAATGTTGCTAAACATTATTAAAAAAATTATCACAGAATGGTGGCACAATTTTTAGGTTTATAATTTCACTTCCTGTTTGTAATTGATGACATCACACTCGGAAATTACTCATCTAATGTCACAATGTTTTTATTTGGCCAATAAAATTATATGTGGGCGACTTTATTTTGTTGAATTCATGTTTCGAGAGTCCAAAAAAAAAAGTCATTTATTTCGTGTAAATCCTGCAAAAACTTTGACTGGATTGAGCGTACCTAGTGTGATGTCACTTCCTGTCATTTTCTACAGATTTTTCAACTTTTCTCCACAAATATTTACTCGATCGGTGTCAAACTAGCGCAGACGTCACCGCGCACCCGTGTTGTTTCTGTGTGTGCGCAGGCGGAAAGGCGAACCCGAGCGCGCCGAGTCCTTCCTGCAGGAGGCGCTGAAGTGCTACGTGTCGGAGGGCTGGGGCCTGCCTCTCACCCACACCCGGAAACAGATCGCGCAGTGTCAGAGGCTGCTCGAGCGCACCGAGGAGTATCCTAAAGACATATACCGCCTTTTTGTCCGTTTGGTCGTTGTGTCGATTAATCGGTTGATGGTTTTCCCCCCAAAATGACCATGCAACTGACCCTCGGCGCCCCCTGCAGAGTAAAATTGAAAATGGTAATAGGTTAAGACATCAAAACGCGTCAAATCAGGTTTAATATTGTTTATTTAAATAGTTTATTGTGGTATTGGACCTAATTTCACCAAAAAATATGCTATTTTATTTTTTAAAAGTATATTAAATTTAGTGTCTTAATTGTTAGTCAATTCGTTTTATTGGGATCATAGTTGTTTTTTTTTGGTCAACAGCAGAAAGGAGAAAACACACAGTGCAGTTTTAGAAGTAACCGACCCATTTATTCAGCTTTTCTGCACAGTTTTTGGTTCTTTAATTTACGCAATTTGTATGATCTTTTGTGTGTATTTTAGGTCAGTTTATGGTCAGATTATAGAGGCTCGACCAGCACTACACTCCCTTTTTAGTCGTCTGATCTGTCTTTTGCGGCTCTCTCACTGCATGACTCTGGAGCAGTGTTTTGGAGTTAAAAAAACCAACACATTTGCTTTTGGATCCTTAACGACGCTCGCAGTTACCTTCAGACCAGTGCCCTGTTGGCCGGAGACGAGAACCTGAGCGCGGAAGAGAGACAGCACTTTTGTCAAGAAATCCTCGACTTCGCGTCAAAGTCCGGAGACCAGGGTGAGTCGCACGTGGGGACGTCACGATGGCCCGTGTTGGTGTCGGGATTATTGTGAGGAAAAAAAACATCACGATTATTGATTACTGTGACCGAACAACAGTGAAGTCTTTCCTTTTCTTTCATTCCCGCGGTCTAAACATGTGACTGTTCCTCAAGTTTGTGAGCAGCTTTACGAAATGTCACGTTCTGAAAGACAAAATAAAGTGAAATGTGACAAAAACATCCAGAAAAAATAACGTTATTTACATTTACTTTACATTTACGAGAGATTGAACTAAAAATACTTCATTTTTCTTCTAAATGGTAAATTTTTTGGTTCTTACGATTATATTGTGACTTGAATCATCACAATTATCGATTAACCGAATAAACGTGACATCCCTAGTCTCACATTTGTGTTTGATTAATTGATTGATGTTGCACTAAGCTTTAAAGTCTATTCTCTGAGCCTGAAGCCAGTGCAGAGACTCAACTCAATAAACATGTGGCCCCTGCTATGGATTTTAAAACCTAAATATCAGTTTTGGCAAATGTCAGATGTTTTATCGGCTCAAAAACATCCAAATCAGACCATCCCGATAAAAAATGAACTGGAATAAATCTAGAATTTTACACAAGATTAGTTTTTTACCTTGACTTTACTGACACCGTTATATTAAAAATGACTTGTATTTTGTCTTTTTTTAATCGCGTTCAGCGCCGAAAGTCACGTTGTCACTGGGCGTCTTCGCTCATCTCACTCGACTCCAGTTCCACCCGTCCACCGCCTCCGTCCACTCCGGCGCCGACCTCCAGGTGGAGCTGGTGCTGCGCTGCCTCATGCCCGTCTCCGTGCACTTGCAGCAGCTCGTGGCCAGCATCCATTTTGACATCGAACAGAGCAGTGGGACTCTGGGGCGCTCGAAGGCGGGCCAGAGACTCGCCAACTCCGGCACCGTGGAGTTCACCCAGACCACACACTCCCCTTCCTCCAACGGGACGCCGGCGTTGGAGCTGGACGAAATCCACGACAGAAGCCCCACGGATAACTCTCTGAACTCCACGGGCGTGATCTGTAAAAACACGCACCTGCTCATCCGGAGGCACAACAGCCCGTCGCCGTCGGAAACGCCAAACGGTGCGAGTCCGCTGGTCATGAAGGAGGAGGCGCAGATGTTAAAGGTCCAGGACGTGACACTACATCCAGGAATCAACAGCATCAAGCTAAAAGCACCGGTAAGATTTAAGGGTGAATAATGCTGCAGATCTGTAAGTGTGCTGAGATCTAACTCGTGTGTCACTGTCGTGTCAGAGCGGCGCCCCGGCACGTACACTCTTCGACAGTCTTGTGCCACGCTGGGGCAGGTGCAGTTCATCCTGCCTCATGTTTATCCTTCAGTTCAGTATGAAGTCTACTCTCAGGAGCCACAGCTCACCGTGGAGACCGCTCGAAGGTTTGGACACATGCCTTTATTTTAGAGAAAACTGCCACACATTTCCTGCTGCTCGTTCAGTATTTGTTGCAGTGTTGACTGTGCAAACACGATTACTGGGTTCATTTGGTGAACAGGGAGAGCCCATGTTAAGCGGTGCTTGAAGAAAGGCTAACAATCTCTTTAATTACGACTGAAACGAAGGCCGCACTGACCGGTCGTCTCCTCTGCAGAGCCTCTGCTGGCGGCCTGCCTCAGTTTGTCAAGTTCAACGCTTGACGGGACACTACACCTGTGAAGAAGGGCGACGCTCTGCAGCTCAGCAACACAGAGTCTTATGCCCATTCTGCCCTCGGCGCCTGCACGCCAAGATCTCCAACACAGAGGAGGTAACCATGAACGAACTGATACTCAACTAAAAGATTCAACTGAAAAGCGTTTAGCGCTTTGCTTTCTTAACGCTAGAGCAGAATATCTTCGAGCTTCGTTTTAGAATTTGACTTTGAAACGTCTTAAGTCGACGATGTAATCTTTGCTTCCTGGTCTCAGAGCTTGTAGCAGAGCAGGTGTTGTCCATCCAGTCCTCGGAAGAAGGTACGAGCATCAGCCTCCGCCCGCCGCCGCGCGTACCACAGCCTGGTGTTCCGCTGGAGGTCCTGTGTCTGGATTCCCTCCGGGACGAGCGGACGCCGAACGAAGACTCACCAACGGGGAAGTCCGACACCGGCCACGGAGTACAGCACCCAGCACGCCGATGACCGCCATCGACCAGAGGGGAGCAGAAGCCCGTTTTGAGCACACCACAACATCATAGTAGCCCATCGAGGTTATTGACCGCGTGAAAATGGATCTGTTTTGTTTCTGTTGTGACGATTGGGTTCATTGTAGTAAAGCCATCACAGGACTTAGAGTTCAAGATACATGTTTTTACTGTCTTGTCTTCTCGCTCGTCGTCAGATATCATTGACTGCCCGTGGTCGATCTACTCCCCGCTGCTCGCCCTCCACCTTCTACATCCCTTCAAAACCAAGCACTGCACTTTGCCGGAAACAGGTCTGCAATAGCAGCGTTAAAAAAAAGTCTCGCCCTGAAGCGTACCCGAAAGTCTGGTGTTCTTCCCCCCCCTTTGTTACGTGACCGAACAGGAGTACGTGCAGGTGTGTGCAGAACGTGCGGACGAGGACTTCAAACTGGAGGAAGTGAGCTGTGGAGACAGAGCACTCGTCGTACAGCTGCAGTGCCTCAACAACAAAACACACAGGTGAGAGCGGGTGGTGTAGGTGATGATGGAGGTGACGGTGGTGTGACCGGTGACGGTGGTGGACGGGTACGGCTGGTGTGACGGGACGGATGTGACGGTGACGGTGTGTGACGGTGACTGGTTGAGGTGACTCGGTTGGGTGAGTGGATGGTGACGTCAGACTGGGGTGACGGTGGGGTGACGGTGGGGTGACGTGGGTGGCGGGTGGTCGTGGGGTGCGGTGGTGTGACGGTGGTGTGACGTGGTGTGACTGGTGGGGTGACGGTGGTGGGTGAACTGGTGACGTGGGGTGACTTTTGGGTGACTGGGTATGGTGCTGAGTGAGTGGACGGTGGGTGACGGTGGGAGTGTGGCGGGACGGTGGTGAGACGGCTGACGATATGGATGGTGGCGGTGGAGTAATGTTGAGATAAATCACCTCACTTGAAGCTCTTTTTAACTATATATATTAGTCATTATAATAAAGACAAGCTCACACGGTACGCTCGCTCACACCGCGGTGTGCTCCTTCCAAAACTCACTGAGAAAGCGAACAAAATAACAACTGTAGGCTCTGTGCATCTGTGTAGTGATACGTATGTTGTGTGCATTCTGTGTAGTGATACATATGTTGTGTATCTGTGGTAGTGATACATATGTTTTGTATCTGTGTAGTGATACATATGTTGTGTATCTGTGTAGTGATACATATGTTGTGTATCTGTTTAGTGATATGTATGTTGTGTGTATCTGTGTAGTGATATGTATGTTGTGTGTATCTGTGTAGTGATACGCATGTTGTGTTATCTGTGTAGTGATACACATGTTGTGTATCTGTGTAGTGATACACATGTTGTGTATCTGTGTAGTGATACACATGTTGTTGTATTGTGTAGTGATACACTATTGTGTATCTGATGTAGTGATACAACAGTGTTTGTATCTGTGTAGTGATACACATGTTGGTGTATCTGTGTAGTGATACACACCGTGAGTCAGGTCTGGACAAGAAAGTTTCATTTCAGTGTGGCAGATCGCCGTATGTCGTCGTGCTCGCTCCGTGTGTCTTTGTATTCTGCCGCGTCTACATTCACTTCCTCATTAAACTAATTTCTCCGTGAATATGAGTCTGATTGTAATCAAACACTGAGCGTTTTGAAGCTTAAGACTTGTTTATTTGAAGTAGGATTTTAATGATGGCGCTACCTAAAATATGGGATGAAGTTGAGTTTTAGGGATGGTTTATTTCCCCCCATGTCAAATCGGATGGCGGGCCATTTGATTTATCATGTTAAGGATGGCGGCCCCGCCATCCCTGTATGTACGTAGCGAGACCCCTGGTTGTGAAAATATTGTCTGAATATTGTTGAACACTCCTCCAGATTGTGTTGAAAGAAGCTACTTGATAATGATAATCTTAACCTAAATGTCCATGTCCATAACATGTTTAAACTGTCAGCGATTAAAATACTTACCTGATATTATTGTTGATCCCAGTGATTGTGGTTGTGATAATCGGGACACAAAATATCAAAATTGTTGTGAGTCTATAGTTATTTAGACAGTAAAAAGCATACAATCATAATACTTTCTTCACTTTTCTGTGTGGATTATATACTAGTTCTGATAAAACACAAGATCATCCTAAAACTGTTCCAAGAAATGTCCAATTTTGTCCCGTTTACGGGATTTTGGGACAAACCTTATTTTTGAGGTTGGTTCAATCTAATTTACTCCTGCACAACAAACTCTTTTACTGCTAAATACTTGCTGCAAGGAAAAATGCATTTAAACTGTCGACATGTTAGAAAACGGAGCAGAGCTGAGTCGTCCGTCTTCAGATGCAAAAACGTTGACGATAATGAGCTAAAAACGATCCATTTAGTTTCTCTTCCTCAGAACAAAACTGTGTGAAATCATCTGACTTTTGAGACGACTTCATTTTAAACTGGGCAATACCCGACGGATAACACACGATAATCACGACAAAAAACACACGATAATCACGTTTTAAAGAGTCAAATTCTCGTGAGACTTGATTGAACTGACCTCTTCCTCTCGCTCTCCAGACTCTGTGCTGCAAACACAGCCTGTTCTGTCTGTGGGAGGTCCGATGGAGCGACGAGCTGCCTCCGTCGCTGCAGTGTCTCTTCTCCGCACGCTTCTCGCCCCTGAACCACGAGCTCTCGGGTTCCAAGCCCTTCCACTACAGCTTCCAGCTCGACCGAGTCACTGTGAGTAACTATAATACGAGGAACCTGAATACAAGGTAATGTCTGAGCAGGATTCAACGAGTCTAAACGAGATGTTGAGCCAGTATTTGTACCTTTTAGTGTATTGGTTATTGGGTTTAATTCTCCAACAGAGGTCAATATTTAGTTTGGGCCAACCAGCATCTTAAATAATCCACATAAAGCTTTACTAAACACTTAAGGAACTGCACAAACGGTGACTACGCTGCTTTCCTTTCCGGTTTGTAGTAAAACAGGTTTGTGGATGACTTTGTTGTCATTTTTAAGTTGTATATTTAGAGGGGAAAATATTCAAAATTGCCATTGGTTTCTCTGGAACAATCGTAAGTCTAAACTAGGTCTAAAGCCAAACTAAAACCGGGATCAAATTTGTGCAAAACCAGAACTAAGATGTTTAGTGAAAAATACAATGACTGAGCAAATTTACAGTTAGTTATTGGATAGTGTTTGTCTCTAGATGTCAGTTAACCTTATATTTGTTTTTATTCCTTTTGAAATGTATTGTTATCATTACCATTCTGCCAGTGCTTTGTGAGTTTGTCCCATCGCGTGCAGGCTGCATGTGGAGGTTCAAATCGCCACCACAGTTGAGGGTTTCCTCAGAGTGGTTTGCGATCATGTCTTGTACATTAGTATAGAAAGTGACATCACTAAATACACTTCCATTAATGACTCCTTTGTGTTGAAAAACTATTCTGTTTGAAACTATTAAAGCCACTACTTCCCTGCGTTTACCCTTGTCCAGTACAACTAAATTTAGTTAATTTTTTATGTTCTTGGTAGTAAATAAATAGTGCATCAACAATAATAAATACTTTACTTGTTAGATTTGTTTATAGAAAATGTGGACCAAAACCAAACAACAAAATCCTGACTTTGTGTTGCTGTTCTCAGACACTGTACAGCGTGAGAGCGGAGATACTGCCCCCTGCTGGAGAGCCTCACTGTCGCTGCGGTCTGCTCTGTGCTCTGGAGGTTCACATCACGAGGCTCAGTGAAGCGGCCGAGGGCGAAGTGATCGACGAGGGCAAGGGCGACACAGAGGGGCCAAAGACCACCAAGCTCATGTATGAAGGTACGAGTCGCTGTTCACCAGCCGTTATGGGGGTCTTTTGGGGAGAAATCCAAGAGAAGATCCTCACGTTTCATATGAGGTTTATTCTGAAGTGATGTATTGTCTTAAAGATATAAAAACTGTTGTTGTGAAGTAGAACTGAGCAATTAATCAAACTTTTATCGAGAGTGAGTCATTTCTACTCGTCAGTTTGGGTCTTTGTAATCAAGAGGTCAGCCGCCAAACTGAGAAGTAAAAGCAGATTTCACTATTTAGAGGCGTAAATTTGGCCGTCTAAAGAGTACAACTTTAGAATAACTACACTTTAATTTAGAGTTTGGTGTTAAGGCTAGGAAGTGGGGTTAGAGTATTAGTAAATCATTCTCAATAAACTGTGAATAAGTGTGGTTATTATAAAGTAAAAGTCTCGTTTATGTTCATAAAATCAATACTGAAAGCCATTTTTATTGTGTTTTTGAAAAGAGAAAGTACAATCGAACTTAAAAATGTCAATAAGAAGGGGACTTTTTTATTTCATTTTTTATTTTTTTTATTTTAGAAAGTTAAAAATGTTCCAAAAGACTTGTTAAAAATAAAGAGAACAGGAAAAACAAAGTGATATTTCTGCACTTTTGCAGTCAATCACTTTTTGTCTAATACAGAACATTATTCAGGACAATATCTTGCATGTTTTAGCACATTACTGGGAAGAATTTAAAACATATATACTCGATCATTTACCAAAACGGATAAATGCTATTTTAAAGAGTGAATCGAATGCTTGTAGTTTACCCTTCGTAAAGTTTTGAAACGGCAAATGCATTTTACTGCAATTAAGTTATTATTCCATCCGTCCTTGATAAAATTCCCTTGATTGCATTACAGCATATATACGTGTGAATTGGCATATTTACATTAGCTTTATAAAATAAATGTATTATATATCAATTAATCGCAACTAATTGATTATTGAAGTAAATTGTCAGCTAATTAAGTAACAGAATAATTGTTCACTGGTCTGTACATGGGGTCTTAAACATGTCATGAGCCGTGAAAAGACGTTGCCTCAAATTGAGCAGCAAATGCGTGAAAATGAAGCGGAAAATGTGTAAATGGAGCGCATTTGATGAAAACGCTCTTTTGTCCGTGAAAGTTCTCCACCAGGATCATCACACGGCTTCGCTTCAGCTTCACCCGAGTCGAATTTAAAAAAAAAATAATTCACAGAAAGATTCAAAACGATCGTTAGTCGCAGCCCTAGATTATAGTTTCATTAGTAATATCTGTAGAAGACGGTCACAAAAAGAGAATTAATTAAGAAAATTAAGTGGTCTGCATTTGCAATTTGAATGAATACAGATATTAATGTTGTGTTTCGTGACATAACGTTAAACCAGTGGAGAGTTCAAAGACGCTAAACTTGGTGAACTCTCGAGTCATTTGGTCTCGCTTGTTTTTTTTGCATTACACATTTTGACGTGAACCCCCTTCTGCCCCCTCTCCTCAGTGGCGGACAGCAGCAGTAACTGGGCGGTGTGCGGCCGGAGCTCCGGGATGGTCCTGATGCCGCTGAGTCCCAACGCGACGCACAAAGTCCAGATCGAAGTCATGCCTCTGTTCGGGGGCCACCTGCCTTTCCCCAAAATCAAAGTGCTCAAATATCTGCCTCACTCCGCAGCCTCGGCCATCCAACCCGACCCCGGTGAGGCACGGGGGGGGTTCACGAGGCCGCCGCGTTGGCCTTTTAGTCTTTAAGATGTGTTTGAAATGTAGAATAAAATACATTTGCTACACCAAACTGCGCAATCTTTGGACTAAACAAGAATGTGACAGATCAGACTGAAGGATTTGTGGATATCTTACCCTGATTTATTAAAGATTTAAATGAAAAAAGAATAGGCAAAATTATAATTTTTCTACAATTTTCCGTCAGATCTAGTGTAATCAGGCGACATAAATGTAAGAAAAAAAAGTGTACAAATGGCCAAAGTTGCACATATTTGGAACATTTAAATCTGAAAAATTGACAGAACCATGTTTAAATATCATGGTTCATTTTGTTGACATAGATACAAAGAAAATTAGTGGAGAATTTGGATTTCTTAATTGGTTTTTGAGTAAACTAGATCTGACTGAACATTTGCCTAAAAATTCTAATTTCGCCTTATTTTTAGATTTAAAACTTTGACAAATCAGGATTGGAATTAGATATTGACAAATCTTTCTGCATGTTCGGTCAAAATCTTGTTCAGTCCAAGAGTGTAAAGTTTGGTGTTTGTAGATTCTACTTTAAGGGCTGATTTTATGTCTCGGTGGGAGAAAAACTCATGACTTCAAAAGCAGTTTTCTGACAATAACGTCCCAGAGAAATCTATGTATCTATGAAGTGGATTAAATGAAAGAATAAAAACAAATTAGGAGCAGATTGGACAATGTCGGTGTTTCCACATGAAAGTTTAATGTTGAGAGAGCAAACTGACCATAAACAATAACCAAAAAAAGTGTTTTTGCCTCGCTTTAAATGCTAAATAAAATATCCTCGGTCATTTTATTTATATCTGTATGAACAAAATTAAGCAAGAACATTTTTAATATTTTATTTCTTATGTTTGTCTAAGTAAATTACAAATAGATATCTTGCCTCGACTAACCTTTAAGCCTCTCTTTGTAATTCTCTTCTACAGACAGCTGTGTGGAGAACGACAGCCTCTCGCTCCTGGACAAGTCCCTGGACGACCAGGCCGACACGGCGAGCATCCGCAGCCGGGGAAGCGTTCACTCTGTGGGCAGCAGCTCCGACCCCGCCGCGCCCTCGTCCCACCAGCAGAGGGCGCTCAACATGCCGCGCCTCGAGCCTTTCAGCCCGGGACAGGTCTTCAACCACAGCCTAACGCAACAAGTGCTCGTCCTCCCCGCGTCGGACGACCACATCATGGAGGTCAACGCCACATGACACCGATGCTTCGAACTTTAGACTGTAGGACTAAACCAGGACTAAACCAGGACTCCGAAATCCTGTTCCAGTCTCCTTTTTAGGTCCACGTCGACAGGTGCTGGACTGGAAACGCAAGCCCTCGCGAAAGGTTGGACCACACAGGGGCACTACAGACCGACGGAACGGGATGGGGGGGTGGTGGATATTTAAATCGAGAGTTTCTTTGCCATATCTTGTACATAGCTCATTGAAAAGGATTTGTAGGTAATTCTAAATATATAAAGATCTATATTATGGACCGATTACGATTGCACCAAAGCCCGTGGATCATGTGTGAAGCGTCCGCACTGTGTTTGACTGAGAGCGCGCGGGCCGTCGAAAAGAGGACGATTTGAAAAGGGTTTGCGCGACATCCAAGCGACCGAAAACGAGGAAAAGTGTGTGTACGTTTGCGCTCTACTTTGGCTCTACTTCGTCTTAAAAGGGGCACTGTGTAACATTTCTGCGCGCTGGTCCGCTACCTGCGTGTCTGTGTGGATATATGTTCCTGCTTTGTCTAGAATGTTCCGCGGTATGGCGTCAATCTCGTCCGTCTTGCCGGAGAAGAGCAGGCGGCGCGGTTACGGTAGGGATAGCAACAGCTAAAGAAACGGGAACTACGTAGACCATGATCCTTTGCTCATTGTGGGGCAGACGATGAAGAAATGACAGTTATTTAGCACTTTTACATTTTAAGTCTGTGGAATATGACAGTTATGAGCCCTGTGCACATTAGCACCAGGCTGGCCCAGTGTTAGCTCAGTGTTAGCTCAGTGTTAGCTCAGTGTTAGCGTCAGTTCTTCCTGTCTCAATTCTGTCGCTGGGGTTTTTGCTAAATCGGTCTAAAATTAATAAATACTACAGTATCAGGAAGTGAACAGAGAGTTGTGGTGGATTTCTCTGACAACATAAAGACTTTAGAAAATAGATGAGTTGTGTGTTTATAAAGAGACGCGTGTGTGTCTCAATGCTAACGCTAATTCTGCTGTTGAGGCCTAAACAAATTAAAAATTAAACAAACTGAAATCATCTTAACATAAAATAACTCGACAGTCTTCATTTTGGTTGTTTATTTTAGATGGTGATAAAAGTTAGCATTAGCTGGGAGAAACGGTTAGCTTAGCCAACTTCTGCTGTGCTCAGAGCCCATTATTAACACTAAAGGCTCGTTAAGGCATTTTAAAAGGAAAAAGTATACATACATTTTAAGTATAATCAATAAACTATTGTAAACCAAATTCAACCTCTTTAAAATATCACAATAAATATACCGTGAGATGCTAATCGTTATAATAGCTTACTGAGCGGTTACGTCGCTAAGATTGTTTTTTTTTGTTTTTTTTAAAGCAATAAACACTTGAAATTAGATAAATTAGAGACCAGTCCATAGTGTATCCTCCACCACAAAAGTTACACAGTGCACCTTTTAAAATGCCACATCAAAAAATATGTCGGGATTAGCACATGCGCCGCATTGCAACAAGCTCATGTGTTCAATTCCCGGATCAGCTTTGGCTTTTCTGTTTGTGGAGTTTGCATGTTCTCCCCGTCTTCCTTTCCCCTTTAGCTCGGCAGGCTAATCCTCCGGCTAGTTTCTCCTCCTGACCAAGATCCTGGCTCAAAGTCTGGATTCGGGTCCCCGGGTGCTGCGCTCGCTGGTCGCCGACTGCTCCTGACAGGTTTAACTCCGCCCACAGACATCGAAGGACGGGTCAAATGCAGTAGTGGTGTCCAGTTAGCATAATAAGTTTGGTAGAGAGTTTATGTTCAGTGTGTCAAGGTCTCAATGGATCCAGGTCTAGGTCTACCTTAGGCCTCTTTCTGGTTGGATTCTGGCCAGAGCTAGTACTAGTAAAAGTGTTTGTTTTGTTTAGTTTTTGGTCACTTTAATCAATCATGAAAAACAAATGTGAGAGCCTCCAAACTACATTCTTTTACTCTGGACTTCTCGATTTAAAAAGACCAAAGCGCATCACCGACGGTTAGAAAAAACTGAATCTCGATCTTGCACTGCAAATTTTTATTTTTTCATAAATGTTCAAAAATAAGTAGTATTTCTCTTGTTTTGAGTATATTTCGACTGCCTTAAAGTAAGATTGCCAATGGAACAAGCATAAAACCTCTTGTTTTGCTCAAAATAAGAAAAAGACGAGCGTTTTCTCACTTGAAAAGAGAAAAAAAATGCTACTACACTTGAAAAAACAAAACTTTCTTGTTCTATTGGTGAAATATACTCAAATCAAGATAATTACTACTTATGTCAATCACTTTTGAACTCATTGTACATTTTTCCAGTGTGATTAAAATTCTATTGTCTTAATTCTTACCCAACAATATTGCACTTAAAAGAAAGCCCCTCTTTGCAGCACCATCTCATGAAGCGCTTATGATTAAATATATTTAAATGTACTTTATATGCATTTTTTTGTAAGCTTTCAACCAGGTCTTATTTATTTCTCTTCAAAAAACACACGCCTGGAGTTCTGTCATTTGCACTTTGTTTGTTTGGTCGTCTCCTCACTTCTTCTTCTTGTAATCCGGGGGTAATCCATGAAGCTCCTCTGCGTTTATAAAGCCTGTATAACGTCATCAGACTCATTCGGATCTAGAGCTGTAGTCGACAACAAACAGACACTTCAAACACCCTGAAAATACGTGCTTAACCATCACAGGGACTCTCACATCAGTGCAATAAGGTGAAAATGTTACGTACTTCTGCTTTAATTGTAAGATGTAAGTGCACATTTTTTCCTCTGCTCCATCTTTAAGACTCACAAAAACACTAAGATTTCCCAGATTTGTGACGTCAAAAGTAGATTAGATTAGCCTTTACCGTCCCCTTTACACCCCGAATGCTCTTATCACTGCTGTAGAGATCTGGAGGTGGTCTTCTGAGCATTTCTGCCTCAAATCGCCTTCATCGCAAGCTAGCTTTTGTCCGTTTCCCCCGTGGTAATTCCCTCTGCTGCCAGGAGATGGAGCGCAAACACAAATCCTGATCACTTTCCTGCAGTAGACGCATTATTTTTAGTTCTACAATGTGAGAAGCCAAAGCAAATGTCGTCATATGTGTCCTTTTAAAACGATAGAACCAGAATTCGTTTTTGTTTTATTTGTTTTGTCGTAAAATTTTGTTGACTATTGGAGTTGACGCAAACCTTTTTGAATCTCCTCCGTCGCCGGGTGTTCGCCGCGCGTCCGTCCCCGTCTTTTACGTCACAACTTTGGAAGGATAAACACTTGTCTTTTGTGTCTTTGTAAATGGATGTGTATTTATTGTGCGCGTGGGCTGCGTGTGCGTGCGCCATGACAAATCCGTGTCCGAGCAGACTATGCACGCGGCGCCCTCTGCTGGTCACACACACACACACAAACACTGGAGTAAATGGACGGCCGAATGCTCCGATCACTGCTGTACATAACTGTAAATAACGATTCAGAAATCATCTTTGGTTGCCAACTATATTAAAAAAAAAAAAATTATTGGAACTCAACGATTGTTTCTATGTTTTATTGTGCCGGTGTTTTTTTTTAATTGACTGAACTTTCATTGTAGTTTTTTGTCAAAGACTAACGCAATTGGCCTACACAACATTGCACACAAGGGCATTAAAAAAGAAACAATATGATAAATAAATATGATAAAACAGAAGTAGAAGAGGATGGAGTTGCCAAAAAGGATATTAAAAGCTGAGGGACCTGACGAAAACCAGACGAAGTTGGTATTTAAATTTGTTTAACAAGTTAATTCTCTCTCAAATCCTTTGCTTTTTCAGAAGTGGAACTCGTGCGACCGCCCCCCCAAGCACAGCCAATCAGAGTGCGGCTTTCAGCTCTTCCATTCAGATTGACAAGAAGAAATACTTTATTATGAAATGCAGAAAAGGCACGGTCTCATTTTTGTCACCAAGTGCTGGTTTTACCGTTTACTCACTGGTTTAAGTAGAGTACCCCGGCTGTAAATCTACAACCAATGATTGTTTTAGTTCGACAAATCAACTATTATTATTTTCTATTGTAGGTTAAATTCACACTTTGAACATACATGTTGGTCTAAATAAATGCACTTTGATGACTGAAGGTTTCCAGAGAATATTAACAAAAATAAAAGCGTGAAAAATATTTCATAAAGTTTATATTACAATGTCAAAGAAGAATAATGCCACAGTCTTTGTTGTTTTTTCAAAAAAGCCTTTTGTATGAGTTTTAGACTCTTTATAGTCGAGATAACGACCAAAATACATTTAATTATTCATCTAATCCAACCTTATTTGTCTTGCACATTTTATAAACAAGTTTCCTGCATATCTAAATGGGCATTTTTTGTTTGACATATTTCAAACAAACTAAACAAGGCCTAAAAATAACCAAAATAACCTATGCAGCCCTAAAGGTGAATTAAAAATGTTGTTACTTTAGTTTGACTGTGAGTAATTAATATATAGGTGTAAGGTATTTCTCACAATCCATTACTTCTAATCTATTCAAACAAGTAAACTTCAAGTTTTAATTGCTGTATTTAGTTTTCAATAGTAGGATTATTTAAATAAGGCCTATTTATTTGAGCCTTTTCATCTGATAAACTCCAAACTGAACGTATGATTTTAAGATTGGGCCTTTACCTGCGTAGACAAGGAAGCCACGCCCCTCCCCGTGTTATCAGCGGGGTCACGGGGTCAAACTCGCGCTTCTTTTGCACCTGCACGCGCACACGTTCCGCGCCATGCTTCCCGGTGTCGCCGCGTGCGTCCTGCTGGCCTCGTGGCTCCTCTCCGCGCGCCGCTGCGTCACGTCCCCGGCGCCGGAGCGGGATTTGCGCGCGCAGGAGCGGCTTTTCCTCTCGTCCCTCGGGCTGAGCTCCAGGCCGCGGCCCGCTGCGGGTGCCGCGGCCGCACCGGGAGGCAGTCGGTCCCGCCAGCCGCACCGTCACGTGCCGCCGGCGCTGTGGAAGATGTTCCGCAGCTCCGAGAGGAGGAAAGAGCCGGACAGTGACCCGTGCACCGTGGCGGAGTACGGCGTGAGGGGAAACGTCATCCGCTACGTGCAGGACCAAGGTGAGGCACGTGCCCGGACGTGGGCCCTGGTCTGAGTGACGTTTATCTGACCGGTTATTACTTCATTCAATTCAATTTATTTTTGTAACGCCCAAAATCACAACAGTAGTGGTCTCGAGGGGCGACAGTGGAAAACAAATAAACAATGTTCATAGGGACTTGGAAATGTCCAGCGTCCTGTGTCCTTAGACAGATGTCCCAAGCCCCCCCTGTCCTTAGACCCTCCTTCTCGGCCAGGAAAAACTACCAAACCTCTTTGGGAAAAAGTAGAAACCTGTAGGAGTTCCACAGTGAAGGAGAGATCCCACTCCCTCGGACGGACAGGGGGGCCGCCTCAATTTGCAGATACACGGTGGAGCAGGACCCACTAAGGAGGAGAACCAATTCTGCGAGGCCGATGAAGAACCGCACATGGAGTAGGAACCGTTCATAAAGTTCATAAAGTTCGATTGTATGAAACTGGGATTTCACTTTTGTTTTTTTTTATTCAGATGTTTTCTGTCTCAACACTTAATTCACTAATAGTTACACAAGTCCAGTACTTTTACTTATGTACTTCATTACTTTCGTGAACTAAAAACTAACATTTTTAGGTATGTGTACTTCAGTAGTTGTACCGTGGATACTTTTACTCCACTGCATTTGAACTGGACTGAAAAGTAGAAAGTACTTTTCATTTGATTTGAGGAATTATTTTGATCTTGTTTCTGACGTTCTGCCTCAAGCCAAATCCGGCCCACGACCCATCTTCCAATTGTGAAATATAAATATTTTACAGTGTAATTCTGGGTTGGCACTATATTGTACCAGGTTTGGTCTTGGTTAGTCCTCGTTTGGTCTTGGGGTTAGTCCTCGTTTGGTCTTGGGTTAGTCTCGTTTGGTCTTGGGGTCTCGTTTGGTCTGGTTGGTCCTCGTTTTGGTCTTGGGGTTGGTCCTCGTTTGGTCTTGGGGTTGGTCCTCGTTTGGTCTTGGGGTTTGGTCTTGGGTTGGTCCTTGGGGTTGTCCTCGTTTGGTCTTGGGGTTGGTCCTCGTTTGGTCTTGGGGTTGCCTCGTTTGTCTTGGTCTCGTTGGTCTTGGGTTGTCCTCGTTTGGTCTTGGGGTTGGTCTCCCTCGTTTGGTCTTGGGGTTGGTCCTCGTTTGGTCTTGGGGTTGGTCCTCGTTTGGTCTTGGGGTTAGTCCTCGTTTGGTCTTGGGGTTAGTCCTCGTTTGGTCTTGGGGTTAGTCCTGGGTCCTCGTTTGGTCTTGGGGTTAGTCCTGGGTCAAACCTGGTACTGCTCTAGTCCTCTTTAGATTCAGGTCCAGTGATGGGGACCGTGCGCAGCTCCGGCCCAAAGGTTTTGAGTTCGATCCTCAACTTTGAGCAAACCAAAACGTAAATTCACTACGTAAATTAAGACATTGAATTGAAATTGAATTGAAATTTACTTTTGTTGCCCAAAGATCAGTGCAATTATTTCCCAAAATGATAATCTTTTAACACGTAAAATGTTAAAGTAAATTTTTACTTCAAACTTAACAAGTACAAAATGATACTTTTTTGCACACGTATTTTAACATACACTTAAATAAAATGTATGACTTCTTCCACTGCTTGGACATATGTAACCCCCACAGTGGTGGTGTTGCTGTCGCCCCCTGCAGGTGGGGAGGCGTCGGGCTGGAGCGGGCTGGAGAAGCAGCTCTTCTTTAACGTGTCGGTTCTTCAGGCTGTGGAGCAGCTGACTCTGGCCCGACTCGAGCTGCGCTTCCACTGGAAACCGCTGCTCGCCTCCGACCTCCTGACCTCTAACCGGGCGCTCAGTGTCGCCCTCTACAGGGTCCTACGCGCCACACTCAAAGGTGACTCCTGCGTAGACCCTTTTTTTAAAATGTGAAAAAATACATCCTGAGGTAAAAGTGAGATTTAGCTGAAGAAACTTGTGACTCTGAAGTATGAAAATCACTGCCACACGAGCGCTTTGACGCCGCGTTAGGGTTAGCTGTTTATTCAGCTCTAACCGCCTTTATTTGGATGTTTTTCCTGTGCGTTTGCGTCACGTCCGGTTTTAAGGAGCCGACCATCAGGCAAACAGACGCCTGCTTCTCTCTCAGTCCGTGCAGCTCCAGCCCGAGTCCGCCACCGTGACCCTTGACCTCAGCTCTGTGGCCGAGTCCTGGAGGAAGCCCGGGAGGAACTATGGCCTGGTCCTGGAGATGGTTCCCCTCAGCACACACCCAGAGGAACTGCTGGCGTTTCACCCAGGTAGAGGAACTGAATAAGCTCCGGGTAACTGTGCACGGACCAGAGGAAACGTGAAATCTTAACATTTTTCACTTCTCTCTGGTTAAGGTCTCGTTGTCTGTAGCGTTAATCCTAAACTCTTGCCCTCAGGTTCGGTTCAGCCGGCCCCCTCCCTGCCCCAGGTCCAGTCCTCCCTGGTCCTGGTCTCGCTGAACCCGGAGCAGTGCCGGTCTCGTCAGAGGAGGAGCGCGCTGCATCTTCCCGTCTCGCTGTCAAACGTGTGCAAAGCTCGCAGACTCTACATCGACTTTAAGGACGTGGGCTGGCAGGACTGGATCATCGCGCCGCAGGTAACGCCGTGGTGTGGGGGGCTGAGCGCGAGTGTTGCAGCACGAGTGAAAATGAGCTTTTTTAACGTCTAAACTGCGTCCATGGCGTTCGCTGTTTCTTGGCAGTTTAAGTAAAGTAAATTTGCAGCTTTGTCAAGTACGTCACCTGAAATAATTGCTGTGGCCACTGGAGGCAGCACACACACACACACAGTTTGACACTTTTTTGTTTGTTTTTTTTAAATTCAGTTTTTATCTTTTTTTTAATTCTGCATTAAAACTGTTGAACTATAGGTCAGATCTGTACAAACATGTTCTGAAACACACGTGACTCTTGTTGCATTTGTTTGTCCGACGTATAAGCCCATTTCAGTCCTTTTTTTTTTTTTTTTTTTTTTTTCTCTCAATTCTCCGGGACACGTTTTTTACAAAATGTGAAGTTTGAAATCTGTTCCCAACCGCAATACGCGACAGAAACGTTGCGATTTCAGTATTTTTTTCCCCCAAACCGTGCAGCCTAACCACAAACACAGGTTCCTCCTCTCAACTATACAAATGGCCAGCAGAGGGCAGTCTTGTTCTGATATTTTTTTCTCTTCATTTTGTTTTAAGGTAGTTTTCAATACAGTGTTAAAACAAGTCGAGCTGGCCAGTGTTTCCTTGTGATGTGGTGACGTCTGCACCGGTCGTGATCGCAGAAGGAAATGTACAGTTTGTGTCATTTGTTTATGTCATTATTTATTACAGTAATTACATGGATTTAAATCGGATGCATTGTGTTAAGTGCTCATCTGATGCTTTTTGAAGGGTTTTAGTCCAGAAAGAATGTTAAAGTTATGTCAGTGTGCAGCTGTTCAGAGGGAAGAGGAAGAATGTGTTGGAGAATGAAGATGTGAAGTAGAATATAAAGCGTAATGTTCATTTAAAACAGTTTAAAATGACCGCAAACGAGGGTCCAATCGGCATCGGGGAATTGCATTGTCGCCATTGTCGGTGAACAAAAAAAATCACAAACTAGGATCTTGCTTTGGCCATAAGGCGCAACATGAAACGACACAAATGGCAAAAAAAAAAATACATTTACAATAATAATAAAAATAATAAACAAATAATGGGATGGATTAAAAAATAGGGTTAACAAAAATAGACTTGTACTAAATGACATGTGACTGTTCCTGTGTGTGACAAAATAAAGTTAAATACGACAAAAACAACCAGATAAAGAACATTATTTACATTTTAAGTCTATTTTTATTTTTTTTTTTACAATAGATTGAACTATAAATACTTAATTTTGCTTCTGAAATTGTCACGATTATTATTTTTTTGTTTCTTATGATAAAACTAGGACCTGATCATCGATTTAACCTAATTATCGTCCGTCGCCCTCTCACCCTCGCCACAGGGCTACATGGCGAACTACTGCCACGGCGAGTGCCCGTTCCCCCTCAGCGAGACCCTGAACGGGACCAACCACGCCATCCTGCAGACGCTGGTGCACTCGCTGGACCCGCAGGGCACGCCTCAGCCCTGCTGCGTGCCCATCCGCCTGTCGCCCATCTCCATGCTCTACTACGACAACAACGACAACGTGGTGCTGCGGCACTACCAGGACATGGTGGTGGACGAGTGCGGCTGCAGGTGACTCGGGTCGGCGGCGTTGGAGACGTGCGGCGGGACTTACCGGGCTGCGGACTGCGAGCGGACCCGCCTCGCTCCCGTTTAAAGCGAGTAACGTTGGCGATAGAGCGCCCCCTGCTGCGCTCTTGTGAAAATACAGTCAGAAAATGGACACAACACACTTTATCATAATAAGACCGTCTAATCACACACAAAAACATTTGCGTTGCCAAATATAAAAACGGAGCCAGGGTTTCTCAGAGGAGTTGATGTCGGCCAGGCTGGTTTTCCACCCAGAGACAGCAGGGGGCGACGACGGACATTTCCATTGCCTCCAAAACGCATATTTAACCATCACAGTGACTTACAAAGGCATATAATAAGGTAAAAAAGTTACGTAGTTGTGCTTTAACTGCACATGCCAGGTTTTGGTGTACGGGTTACGACTTTGTTTGGTCGTCATTGGTAAATATTCACTGTAGTTTTACATCGGTCGAGTGGCAGTTTGTGAAGAAAATGTGAAAGAGATTTGAACATTACGGGAAGTAAAGCAGAATTATAAAACGGACTCGCTCTCTGTGATGTCATCAATGTGCGACGTGCCGTCCAAAAATGCTGAGGCGCTTTGAACGATCGTTGCACAAAATAAAGGCGTTTCCGAGCATTGTTGTCAAGTCATTGAGTCATTTATATGGATTTTTGGCCCTTGTTTACAGTATGGTTGCTAGGTAACAGTTGTGGAAGTACCTCTGCTGCTCGCGACCAACCAGGAAGTGACGCCATAAACGACAACGAAATGGTCAAACTGGGTGAAAATATGAAAATCTTAAATATGAATTAAATGTGAGGTCGAACTTTCTACCAACTACGACAAAGACCGTGTTAAAGCCCTACTGCGGAGCATTCTTTCTCCTCCCCCACCTTTCCCTTTTTTTTATTTACAATTTCATTTGGATGTTTTAATACTTAAATCATATTAAATGGCTGCAAATTTATACTTGACGTAAAAGTAAAAGGTTTTGTTCGAACAATACCAGAGCGGCACGGTATTGGGAAGGATTACAATCAATACTGCAGTTTTTAAACAATACTACAAATACTTAACATGTCAGTTCAATATTTTAAAGTACAGAAAGTCTTATTTTACTAGTCAAACTGTTGAAATTAGACTTGCAGGGATGAAAGAAATGAAATCAAGGCAAACTTTGCAAAAAAACATTTCTAACACTTTAATTTTGAAAACCTTTTTTATTTTGAAAAGCATTAAAGCTGGTTTAAGTGGTTTTACACGCACATTCTCTGCACAGACGAGAATCACGTTCAGGCAACAAGGACGAGAACTGGTTTAAAAATGGACTCAGGAAAAGTGCAGTCGCCCCAAAACGTAAGTATCTGAAAGTAAAATGTTGAAAGAAGAAAATAAATAGATAAATAATATCTTTTTCAGTTAAAATTGCTTGAATATTTATTTTAGTTTCTTACTCATTTTCCCTGTGTCACGTGTTCACTGTTTGTTTGCGGTTGTCCAGCAGAGGGCGCTGTGGCCCCACTCACAGCTCTAATGAGGCTTTACTAAAGGGTTATCGAGTTCATCAGTGATTCATCCAGTAAATGCAGAGATAAAACAGGAACTTGTCCGATCAATACATTAGACGTGATTTGTAAATGTGATGAATGCAAATCGGGCTGTTTTTTTTTTTTTTTTTTTAAACTGCTGCCATGGTGATTACATCCCATAAATGATCATGAAAAGCCTGTTTTTCACGAGGAAACATTAAAACATTGTGATTGTGAGTAAAGAGAAGCTTTTGTTTGTCCCGCCGCAGAACAGACATGAAATGATGAACTACTGAAAATATACTTAAATCTCACACTAAAATATAAATATACAGTGTTATTGTGAGACTCTGTAGAGACTTGAAGAGACTTGAAAACCTGTCTCTCTCTTCTTTCGATCTCTTCCTCTTTTTGTATTCTCTCTGCTCATTTCTCTCTCACGCTTGCTTTTTCCCTCTCTTCCTCCATCTCCTTTTGTCCTCCCTTACTCCCCCCCTTTCTCCTTTCTCACTCTCTCTGATTAAAGTCCTCTCTCGTTCTCCCTCTTCCTTCCCCCTCCCCCCCTCTCTTCCTTCTCCTCCCCTCTCTTCCTTCTCCTCCCCTTCCCCCCTCTTCCTTCTCCTCCCCTCTCTTCCTTCTCCCTCCCTCTTCCCCCCTCTCTTCCCCCCCCTTCTCCCCCCCTCTCTCCTCCCTCTCTTCCTCTCCTCCCTCTCCCCCCTCTCCCCCCTCTCCCTCTCTTCCCCCTCTCTTCCCCTCTCCCTTCTCCTCCCCCGTCTCCTTCCCTCTCTCTTGGCTCGTCTCTCTGAACTCTCCTAATCATTGATAATGGTGGTGAGTGTTTTCTGCCCGGTAACACAACATCTGACATTTACAAGCTTCACTCAAACATCAAAGGATCATGAGGAAAATACTGCTGGGGGTCCCGTACTGGGGGTCTCGCACTGCAGAGAGGCCCCTCTCTCTGCTGCGGGGCCCCTCTCTCTCTCTCTGCTGCTCTCTCTCTCTGCGGGGCCCTCTCTCTCTCTCTGCTGCTGCGCGGGCCCCTCTCGCTCTCTGCTGCGGGGCCCCTCTCCTCTGCTCTCCCTCCCTCTCTGCGGGGCCCCTTGCTCTCTCTAGGGCCTCTCTCTCTCTCTGCTGCGGGGCCTCTCTCGCTCTCTGCTGCGGGGCCCCTCTCTCTCTCTCTCTGCGGGCCCCTCTGCGGGGCCCCTCTCTCTCTCTGGTTCTCTCTCTGTTCACAAATCCTTTTTCGCCCAAATATTTAAGAGATTTCACCTGCATTTTAAATTGGACGGTCTTTCTAATGGTTAAGGGGGTCCGCCAGTCCAGACGTTGGCCCAGTATCGCGGAGCAAACGCATCAAATAATAGAACGTTGTCCGCGACGCAGGCAATTTCATGTTCCGAACACCTTGTTTTGTGTCTCATAACTTGGGCCGATGGGTTCCAAGTACAAAGTGAACAAGAGGGGGGACCAAGCACCCCCCTGCCTCACCCCTCTTTCCAGAATCAATGGAAAAACATTGTCTCTTCCCTTTCCTATCTCTCTCTATCTCTCTCTATCTCTCTCCACCTACCCATCTCCCCGCACTGTGTGTAAACTGTAAATGGGGCCGGAGGACACATTAACCGGACACAGGTCAGTGAACGCGTCATGAGGCAGGTGTGGCTGATGGACTTCATTAAAATCACATTTGAGTAAAAGCGATGCAGCCGCGGCGAAAAGAAGGGATTCAGACCCAAATATGGGAGTATTTTCTGAAATGAGGAACCGTAAAAACACATCTGGGATTTGAGAGCGTCTTGCGCGCTGCAACGAGTCATCAACTGTGAGTAAGTGGACTCTGAACATGCACAGAAATACCTTTCACAAAGTGGCAGCATCAGATGTATACCGTATATACTGTATACCGTATATATTCTTCTAAACGCCCTCAATCACCAAAGTACAACCTTTATTTCAAAGGCTGAATCTACAATAGATATATTGCTCATGCGTAGTATTTCGCTCGGTGCTCATGCTTAGTATTCCGCTCGGCGCTCATGCTTAGTATTCCGCTCGGCGCTCATGCTTAGTATTCCGCTCGGCGCTCATGCTTAGTATTCCGCTCGGCGCTCATGCTAGTATTCCGCTCGGCGCTCATGCTTAGTATTCCGCTCGGCGCTCATGCTTAGTATTGCCGCTCGGCGCTCATGCTTAGTATTCCGCTCGGCGCTCATGCTTAGTATTCCGCTCGGCTCATGCTTAGTATTCGCTCGGCGCTCATGCTTAGTATTCCGCTCGGCCGCTCATGCTTAGTATTCTGCTCGAGCCAGCTAGTATTCCGCTCGCGCTCATGCTTAGTATTTCGCTCGCGCTCGCTTAGTATTCCGCTCGGCGCTCATGCTTAGTATTCCGCTCGGAGGCCATGCTTAGTATTCCGCTCGGAGCCCATGCTTAGTATTCGCTCGAGCCATGCTAGTATTCCGCTCGGAGCCCATGCTTAGTATCCGCTCGGCGCTCATGCTTAGTATTCCGCTCGGAGCCCATGCTTAGTATTTCGCTCGGCGCTCATGCTTAGTATTTTCGCTCGGCCTCATGCTTAGTATTCCGCTCGGCGCTCATGCTTAGTATTCCGCTCGGAGCCCATGCTTAGTATTTCGCTCGGAGCCCATGCTTAGTATTTCGCTCGGAGCCCATGCTTAGTATTCCGCTCGGCGCTCATGCTTAGTATTCCGCTCGCGCTCATGCTTAGTATTCCGCTCGGCGCTCATGCTTAGTATTCGCTCGGCGCTCATGTAGCTCGCGCTATGCTTAGTATTCCGCTCGGAGCTGATCATATTTGCTTGATTCGCTGGATGATGCTAATTTAATCCATCGTCTGTAAATGCGGCCGGCTGCTTACTCACGCTGGCAGGTCCCACTGGGCTTGCACACTTCAGCTGTTTGTGGATGAGGTCTCGTGGGACGCTCAGCTCTGAGGCTCAGCTCTGTGGCTCAGCTCTGAGGCTCAGCTCTGAGGCTCTGCTCTGAGGCTCTGCTCTGAGGCTCTGAGGCTCGGCTCTGAGGCTCTGCTCTGAGGCTCTGAGGCTCGGCTCTGAGGCTCAGCTCTAAGGTTCATTACAGCGCTGCCTTTTGTTTATGAAGCTCTTTTTGGCATTTTGCCTGATTCTTTCTCATGCTTGTTGCTCCTCAGGTCCAGTTGTCTCCGTTTGAGGTCTCGGGACATGTTTGTCTCACAGCATCGTGTCAACAAACGGGGAAAAAGCTTTCAGACAAAACACACTGTTTAAAATTAAATCCTTTTATGCCTTTTTATTGATTTTAAAGCTCTGGTCAAGGCCGACCCACAGTGCACTTGTTTTATCTCATTGTGTCTGTGTAAATGTGTGTATGTATTGGTTAATTTGACTGAATGTTTTATTGTGTGTTTGCTGTGTTTGTGTGTTTATTCTGTCTTTTCACATGGACTCATAAAAAACAGGATTTTTCTCTTCGGGTTTTTGCTGTTTAAATAAATTAAATTAATACATGAAGTCAGTTTTATTTATATACTTACAAACACCGCTCTCAAAAGTATCCAAAGTAAAGTGTTAGTAAAGTACAGTACTTTTGTACTTTCCACCATTGGACAGAACGAAATCAACTTTAACGTAAATGTTCTTAAAAATGTTGAACGCAGCCTTTTTATCTTAAGACAAGCGAACACAAAGAATTGGTCCAGAGAAATACTTTGTGTATAATTGTTTTGGGACCCTCTGACATGTCCCCTCCTCCTCTGTTGTCATGGGAAACCTGTAAAAGCCGGTTAATAAAGCCCAGATCAAATTCATAAGAACGTTTGTCCCGGAGGCTTTGGCTGGAGACGGATGAAGCTTCAGATTGGAAAAGGAACCAGAATAGAACGAGAAAATCCATTTACCTAGAGGGACCCTGAAGGCATCGCGGGCTCTTCTGTCGCACACCGCACATACAAACATGTAGCGCCCCCTGAAGGCAGTTTGAAACCATAACTGTATTGATTTATGGTTCGTACTGTAATAACACGGTCTGGAGTTACACGGGCTCAGAATGGAGGTCCAGGTCACACTCCGCCCCCACCTTTGAGCTAGTCACTTTAGAATATGGTTTGTAAAGAATGTAAAAGTGTTTGTTAGAGAGGAAGAATAATACAGAAAACATCGCAGTATAACGTGTTTATCATGTATTTATCCGTTTTTACAGTTCACTTTTCATTCTTCTTTTTACACTTTTGTTTCTGTCAGAAATTGTTTTTCTTTTTAATATAATTTGGTGGTCACTGTCCAGCGGAAAAGCATCAGACAATAAACAAAGTGTATTTAATCAGATTTTAGAATTCAAATTTTTAGATTTTTTGATTTTTTGAACTTTATCATTTTAGTTGTATTCTTTTAAATAATAATAATAATAATAATAATAACAACAATAGTAATAGTACAAATAATGATAGTAATAGTAGTAGTAATAATAATAATAATAATAAGCAACACTTTGTGACAAAATCAGAGCTTTGCACGAGTATTTTTTCAATTGCAAACCCAAAAGTAACAGATAAAACCCCCAAAATGAATGCATGTGAACGCAACAGGGCTGGGTACTGCCTCTAATATAAGTACTCATAATAATTGTAATCCGATACAGGGTCCACGATACGATACAAATCCTGATTCATGGATATATCGCTTAAAACCTGTGTTAAAAGTTGACTAAAATGATGTTTTGCTTCAGTAGAATAATAAAACGCATTTGAATTTCCTGTTTTTGATATCAGAATACAACTGTCCTCTGATGAAGTCACATTTTCAGCCTCTTCAGATTCGGCCTCTTCAGCAGTTTACAGTGACATAATGTTGTTTAAAAGTATCACGCTTCACATCTGTATCGATACGCGTCACGATACATCGCGACATTGACGTTTTGAGTACAGCCCCAGAACGCGAGTATCGCCCCAGCGCGTTTGACAGAACTTTAGATTTAAGTCACGTTTTCCTCCGTTCACAGCTTGGAAATCCAGTAACGCCACTTTAATCCAAATAATGTCCCCGTGCGATGAGCGGTGCACTTTTTCACGCAACAAAACTGGCACAAACCTGGACTAGAACTGGATAAAAATAGGCAAAAGGTTCAGAATTGTGCTCTCTAAAACACATCCTTTTCTTCATTTCCGTTCTCTGTGGCTCCAGGTTGTTTCCTCCAGCTCTGATCTCACCGCTCTCTCTTCACTACCCACGATGCATCACTCCTCCTCGCCCCCGTCCCCTCCAGCGCTGCCCCTCGCTTCTAAAAGATTCCGTTCTTTCACGCGACAGGAGGGTATTGTTTTGTCTGGTAGAAGGAAAGTTTGGAACGGTCTTCGGCTTTAACGCAGTTTCTCGCAGACTCTGAACTTGGAGTTAAATGTTGAAGTTGTGAGGAGCGTTGTAGGTCAGTAGTTGCCAAACGTTCTTCCTCTGAGCGGTCACAAAGGAAAAGATCATTGTTTTATAATTAAAGACGACGCAGTAGGAATTTTCAGGTATTTTGTATTAAACTCTAACGTTATTATTATACATTCTGTTCATTGTAAAACCGCAATATTGATTTAAAAATGACTTGATAATGAACAGGCACATCGAATAAGAAAATGATAAGTTAAAAAAAATTGTAAGAAAAAAAAAAAAAAAAAAAAGTGCAGTGACCAAGATATGTATGTATTTTTCTTGAGAGATGCAATTGTTTATTTATAATTATTATGAATTTTGAATTTTGAATGATGAATTATGAATTATCTATTATTTGTTATTTATTCATTCATTTATGTATTTATTTAAGTACTGTATTGATTGTGTTGGCTATGTTTAATCAGATTTTAGAATCTCTGTCATTTTAAAACACACAAAATGGAACAAACAAAAATAAACAAGCAAAACAAATTCAGTAAAATTGAAAATGAGCTGCTGAATTTTGCCTGATTGCCTGGTTTTAAAAAATTCAAACTGAAAAATTAACTTCTTAAATATACAACACCGTTCAGAAATATTAAACATATCGGACTGAGATGAACAAAGAACAAAGAAAAAGACAATTTAAAAAAATATTTGAACAGGTAGTTTTCTGTTAAGATGTTAGTTTACAATGAACAAAATGTAAAATAATTACTTATGTCATAGTTCACTCAGTCCTTGACATAAAGCGTATACATCTCCTTTAATGCAGATGTTATAGAGCAGTGATACGTCTCCTTTAATGCAGATGTTATAGAGCAGTGATATGTCTCCTTTAATGCAGATGTTATAGAGCAGTAATAAGTCTCCTTTAATACAGATGTCATAGAGCAGTAATACGTCTCCTTTAATGCAGATGTTATAGAGAGGTAATACGTCTCCTTTAATGCAGATGTTATAGAGCAGATGTTATGCAGATGTTATAGAACAGTGATACGTCTCCTTTAACGCAGATGTTATGGAGCAGTGATACGTCCCCTTTAATGCAGATGTTATTTAGAGCAGTAATACGTCTCCTTTAATGCAGATGTTATGGAGCAGTAATACATCTCCTTTAATGCAGATGTTATGGAGCAGTAATACATCTCTAATGCAGATGTTATTAGAGCAGTAATACATCTCCTTTAATGCAGATGTTATGGAGCAGTAAGACGTCTCCTTTAATGCAGATGTTATAGAGCAGATGTTATGCAGATGTTATAGAACAGTAATACGTCTCCTTTAGCGCAGATGTTATGGAGCAGCGATATGTCCCCTTTAATGCAGATGTTATGGAGCAGTAATACGTCTCCTTTAATGCAGATCTTATGGAGCAGTAAGACGTCTCCTTTAATGCAGATGTTATAGAGCAGTAATACATCTCCTTTAATGCAGATGTTATGGAGCAGTAATACATCTCTAATGCAGATGTTATAGAGCAGTAAATACATCTCCTTTAATGCAGATGTTATGGAGCAGTAATACGTCTCCTTTAATGCAGATGTTATGGAGCAGTAATACATCTCCTTTAATGCAGATGTTATGGAGCAGTAATACATCTCCTTTAATGCAGATGTTATGGAGCAGTAATACATCTCCTTTAATGCAGATGTTATGGAGCAGTAATAAACATCTCTAATGCAGATGTTATGGAGCAGTGATACGTCTCCTTTAATGCAGATGTTATGGAGCAGTAATACATCTCTAATGCAGATGTTATGGAGCAGTGATACATCTCCTTTAATGCAGATGTTATGGAGCAGTAAATACATCTCTTAATGCAGATGTTATGGAGCAGTAATACATCTCCTTTAATGCAGATGTTATGGAGCAGTAATAACATCTCTAATGCAGATGTTATGGAGCAGTGATACGTCTCTTTAATGCAGATGTTATGGAGCAGTAATACATCTCTAATGCAGATGTTATAGAGCAGTAATACATCTCTAATGCAGATGTTATGGAGCAGATAATACGTCTCCTTTAATGCAGATGTTATGGAGCAGTAATACATCTCCTTAATGCAGAGTTATGTAGCAGATACATCTCCTTTAATGCAGATGTTATTAGAGCGTAATACATCTCCTTTTAAATGCAAGATGTTATGGAGCAGAAAACATGAAATACGTTAAAGATCGATCGAGTTCAGGTTTGACGTCGCTGAGGGAAACTTCATGCAGGATTCTGACTTCCCTCAGCCGCTGTGTAAACTCCAGGTTACGACATCCAGTCTGTAACGATTTAAACCCGGATGCCCTCCCGCCTGAACCCTGTCTACGTCTAATTAAAGTCTTCCTCTGCCGTGTTTGTGCCGACAGACGGATCGATGCCTTCACTGCAGAGGAGACCAGACTCTACGTCTGAAGACCAGCCCCAAACCAGGATCTGAACCAGCTCCAAACCAGGATTAAACCAGATCCAAATCAGGACTAGACCAAGACCAAAACTGGACTAAACCAGGTGCAAATCGAAACTAAACCCAGACCAAGACAATCCAAAACAAAGTCTACTCTAAACCCAGCCAGGACTAAACCAGGTCTGAACATGATCAAAATGAGGCTCCTCTTTTCTAAACAATGCTCCTCTTTCATAAAACTCTGTCGAGCTCCTCTTTGTAAACGGCTCCTCTTTTGTAAACGAGGCTCCTCTTTTGTAAACGAGCTCTCTTTGTAAACGAGGCTCCTCTTTTGTAAACGACGCTCCTCTTTTTGTAAATGACGCTCCTCTTTTGTAAACGACGCGCCTCTTTTGTAAACGACGCTCCTCTTTTGTAAACGAGGCTCTTCTTTTGTAAACGAGGCTCTTCTTTTATAAACAATGCTCCTCTTGTAAACGAGGCTCTTCTTTTGTAAACGCCGCTCCTCTTTTGTAAACGACGCTCCTCTTTTGTAAACGACGCTCCTCTTTCTGTAAACGACGCTCCTCTTTTGTAAACGAGGCTCTTCTTTTGTTAACGCCGCTCCCCTTTGTAAACGACGCCTTCTTCTGTAAACGACGCTCCTCTTTTGTAAACGAGGCTCTTCTTTTGTAAACGATGCTCCTCTTTTGTAAACGAGGTCCTCTTTTGTAAACGACTCCTCTTTGTAAAAACGAGCTCCTCTTTTGTAAACGAGGCTCCTCTTTTGTAAACGAGCTCCTCTTTTGTAAACGAGCTCCTCTTTTGTAAACGAGGCTCCTCTTTGTAAACGAAGCCCTCTTTGTAAACGACGCTCCTCTTTGTAAACGACGCTCCTCTTTGTAAACGACGCTCCTCTTTTGTAAACGACGCTCCTCTTTTGTTAAACGACGCTCCCCTTTGTAACGACGCTCCCCTTTTGTAAACGACGCTCCCCTTTTGTAAACGACGCTCCTCTTTTGTAAACGACGCTCCTCTTTTAAACGAGGCTCCTCTTGTAAATGAGGCTCCTCTTTTGTAAACGAGGCTCCTCTTTTGTAACGAGGCTCCTCTTTTGTAAACGAAGCTCCCCTTTTGTAAACGACGCTCCCCTTTTGTAAACGACGCTCCCCTTTGTAAACGACGCTCCCCTTTTGTAAACGACGGCCCTCTGTAAAGGAGGCTCCTCTTTTGTAAACGAGGCTCCTCTTTGTAAACGAAGTCCCCTTTGTAAACGACGCTCCTCTTTGTAAACGAGGCTCCTCTTTTGTAAACGAAGCTCCCCTTTTGTAAACGAAGCTCCCCTTTTGTAAACGAAGCTCCCCTTTTGTAAACGAAGCTCCCCTTTTGTAAACGACGCTCCTCTTTTGTAAACGAGGCTCCTCTTTTGTAAACGAAGCTCCCCCTTTGTAAACGACGCTCCTCTTTGTAAACGACGCTCCCCTTTTGTAAACGACGCTCCCCTTTTGTAAACGACGCTCCCCTTTTGTAAACGACGCTCCTCTTTGTAAACGACGCTCCTCTTTTGTAAACGAGGCTCCTCTGTAAATGAGGCTCCTCTTGTAAACGAGCTCCTCTTTTGTAAACGAGGCTCCTCTTTTGTAAAAGGCTCCTCTTTTGAAGAAGCTCCCCTTTTGTAAACGACGCTCCCCTTTTGAAACGACGCTCCCCTTTTGTAAACGACGCTTCCCCTTTGTAAACTAGGCTCCTCTTGTAAAGGAGCTCCTCTTTTGCTCAACGAGGCTCCTTTTTAAACGACGCTCCTCTTTTGTAAACGAGGCTCCTCTTTTGTAAACGAAGCTCCCCTTTTGTAAACGAAGCTCCCCTTTTGTAAACGAAGCTCCCCTTTTGTAAACGAAGCTCCCCTTTTGTAAACGACGCTCCCCTTTTGTAAACGACGCTCCTCTTTTGTAAACGACGCTCCCCTTTTGTAAACGAGGCTCCTCTTGTAAAGGAGGCTCCTCTTTTGTAAAGGAGGCTCCTCTTTTGTAAACGAAGCTCCCCTTTTGTAAACGAAGCTCCCCTTTTGTAAACGACGCTCCCCTTTTGTAAACGACGCTCCTGTTTTGTAGCCGCAGACGCCACATAAATAATGCAGTTAGCGCGTTAGCCGCATGTTTAGACTCTAGTTAGCAGCGAGACTTGGCTCATAAAACTCATTAAACTCATTAAACGACGAGATGTTTGGCATTCCAGGACAAAATACTACAAAAAGGACCAGAACGTGTCGTTCTAACGCAGAAGAAACGATCATATCTTTGCCATGTTTTTTCGGGATTGTTTTGATTGTTTATGACGACTGAGATTATATACGAGGCGCGTTTTGTATTTATTTGTACAGCCTCTGGACTAAACGGGACATACGCGAAGGACAGACTGTGCCACCAAGTATTATTATTAGATTATTATCCGTTACAAACACCAAAAGTATTGCCCGAAAGGTCAAAACCAAGATCTAGAAGTGGACTTGATTCATAAGATTTTTCAGAACAGGACAAACTGCAGACGAGTCAGCTCTTTCTTTTTGAGGCGGATGAAGAGACCAAAGCATGGAGGATCATCTGGAGTTCTTTGTTAGATCCAAGCTGGAAAAACCTTGTTCTTAATGAGTTGTTTTGAATGACGTTCCGCTGACAAATCCCCATCAAAGAACTGTAGACATTGTTTATTTGCCAAACGACACGAGATGTTGTGTCATCTCAATCTGCCACACTCGTTATGCCATTATTCATCGCTTACATTATTCATTCATCTTTTCTTACGATGGATGTAAATAAAAAAACAAACTACTGCATACTCAGAAAGGCTCCTGAACATTGTGTTTTCTGCCGTTTGAGTGAGAAAAGTATTTTAAAAAATCAGATGCTAATTGAGAATAAAACTAGTATTAAAACAACTCACTCATGAACAGTTTTCGAACGATCTTCAACTGGAATGAGAAGAGAACGCACGAGAAACGCAGAGAAAACACAGATTCGTTCACACATTTTCTCTGCGGGCCCCGGGGACACGAGCCAAATGCCACTGTAATAAAAAAAAAAAAAACGTTTGCTGAACGTTCTCTGTGCGCGTGTAAAAAGGTCAGAAATGCTCCCGTGCCCCCCAGTGCGAGTCTCCGAGGGGACGTTTACTCCATCGCTGACTCCATATCACTGATTTGACTTTTGAGGAACATTTTGGAGATGAAGTGAGATGTTTCTGGACCGGGGAACGTGTTGGTAATCCATTCAGTTGTTTAGAACGTGGACATTTTGACTCAATTTCACGCGGATGAAGCTGAAGTGAAGCCGTTTGAGGACGTCCTGGTGGAGAATGTCGGGCGCTTTCATTCAAAACACTCAAGTTACACATTTGCCGTCTGGTTTTTGTGTGACTCCTGCTCCGTCTGAGCGATAAAACCTCTGCTCTCTGCTCACGGCATGTTTGGCAGTCCGTGTATTGACCAGGTGACGAACTAGTCATTTTCAACTAATCAACTCTTTCTATAGTTGATTAGTTGAAAATGACACAATAATCCCATAAAACACCTTTAATTTGTCAAACGACGGTTCAAACTGCCAGAAAAGTGTGTCAGTTAAGTGTCAACTGTCTGTGTTTTCAACGGCCCGTCGCACATCGATGACATCACAGAGGGATTCAGCTCATTTTAAAGTTATTTTTCAAAATGTCTTCACAAATTTCAACTTAACGGAAGTAAAACTATGATAAATAAATACATTTACCACAGTTTCTTTGTAGTAAGTGGAAAAACAAGAGAATTTGTCACATGGACTTTGAACGTTTGGCCTTTCGTCGCGGGGCGTTAAAGATGTTAAAAATCCCTACATTTAACCAGATGAACTACTCCTAAACCTAATCATAATGGCTCCGACCAGCTTCAGTGGAATACTATCGCTCGACATGTGACGCGAAATGGCAAAAAAACGCTTCCAAATCTGTCCGTGACTTGCTGCTAAATCACCGTTAGCATTAGCATCGAACGCCGCGTCGGGATTCATGCGAAACTGCTGCAAAAACATCTCCACGTAGAGAAGATGAAGTGGGACCTTCTTTTAGACTTTTTTTGTGCGTTTGTTTGTACTTTGGAATTGTCCTGACTGACAAACGGGGCAGATGGAGCCTGAACGCCGCTGTGGGAGATGGAAGTGTTTCTGTGGTTTATGTGGTTCATTCTCACAGTTTATGGTCCGAGAGTGACCTCAGGGCTCCTCTGCTCTAAAGGAACCTGTCGTCTCATCTCTCCGACTCCGCGGCTCACAGTTGCAGCCGTTTAGTTTAAATTGGCTTTCAGTTTTGACGTGAAAGGCCCTGGTTTAGTTTCACTTGGCGGTCCGTCCGTGGTCAGTCTGTGGTTTAGAAGGTGTGGCGCATCTGAACGTATCAAACTGCAGCGCTCGCAAAAGCCTCAAGCACTTTAGGGTTGAGTTACTATGAAGTTCACATGTGATTCTGGTGCGTTTAGAACAGTTCTTTCAGATGTATGCTCTTATTTACCTCCAAAAACACCACAGCAGTCTCCTCAAGAACATACTTTATTTAATATACAGCATGAGAGGAAAAAACAAACAAAACCAACCTTTTTTTTTGGCGCTGTTAACCCGCTGTTAATCAGACGACACAAATAATGCAGAATATTTCTCCTTTCAGCACTTCACAGGGACGTTTGCCTCAGTTAACGACCCGGTTTCAAGCCATTAACGCAGTTCTTGAGCGGCATCGGAGCGCGGAGCACTGGACTTCAAGTGTCGGTGAAGTCGACTGGCACATTCTCTAAGATCCAGCACAAAAAAAAAAACAAGCCATCGTGACAGTGTTTGGAATATAACACATCGTCTCCTTCTGGAAGTCCCTCAGTAATGTGATTTAAGTGGTCCAGAAAGCATAGAATCATTTAAGTCTGTTGTGTTCCACAGGCTTAAATCCAGGCTCTTTTGTGGATGTTTTCTTCATGTTTTTACTGTTCTATGTGAAATGAATTCATGTGTTCAGCGTAAGTGACACTCAAAATATGTTTCAAGACATGGAGAAATAGTGGGCCTGGGATTTCTTAAAATTTGGGCAAATTAAACGATTGTTGTGATAATTGAGCCGAACAGAAAGCTCACTGAACTTTCATGGAGTCGTTTCCTGTCAGTGCACGTTGATGTTTCACAGCTCTGGGTTTGGAAACGTGGACTTCAAAGAGAGTTTTGGCTTATGATTATCAAACATCTAATTAAGTCCAGTCGTTTGTCGAGTTTGTGCCGCTCGTTTCACCTCCGCACAGGGTTAACCGGGAAAACGCTCACGTTCGAGGTGTCTGCGCCTTAAGAATGTCCTGAGAACGAATACATGATCGAGGGTCAATCTTTGTTACACGAGAAGTTTCTGTATTATCTTTTAATCGTCCGTTTTTAGGACATATTTGGGTGTTTGGTGGAAGTGTGTCACTTACAAAAGGCTTGACCTCCATTACATCATATGCACAGACTAACTTTGTCTCAGAGGATGAAAGAATGTTCCACGTCGCTTTGCAAGACGCTCGAATAAACACTGATTCTACACAAAACTGAACAAAACTCTGAACTACATCAGTTCAGGGTTTTGTTCAGTTTTGTTCAAAATGAAAGTAGTTTTGCATCACTATTTCAAAGTAGATGTAGCTCCGCGCTGACGTTCTCTCAGTGTTTAATCACGTTTGTGTTCAGTTTGTTGAAGCAGACGACTCAGTGTTCACACTCACAGCCCCGGCCTCTGGGACGGCCCTGAAAAGGATTAAAAAAGCATTATGTACGGGTGCACCAATGCTAGAAGTCATTGGGATCTCCTGAGTCGGGCCCTGAGTCGGGCCCTGAGCCGGGGTCGGGCCCTGGGTCTGGCCCTTGTTCTGACCGGGCCCTGGACGTGTTAACGGACTAGTCTTCACACAAACTCCTCCCCCCGTGTGCTTTTTTATGTGGAATTTTAAGTGAGTCTTTGTGAAAAATGCCATGTTACAGGTTGAACAGCTGAAAGGTCTCTCTCCTGTGTGAATTCTTGAATGATTACGTAGAGAAGATTTACTGGAAAGTGTCTTTTTGCAGATGGAACAGCTGTGTTTTTCCCCCGAGTGCACTTTCATGTGATATTTCAATCCATTTCGTTGGGAATATTCTTTCTTACAGATGGAACAGCTGAATGGCTTTTCCCCCGTGTGCGCTCTCATGTGACACTTCAGTTTAAAGTGTTGGGTATATCCTTTTTTACAGATGGAGCAGACGAAGGGTTTCTCGCCTGTATGCATTATTTTGTGAATATTTAAATGACTTCTCTGTGAAAATGTCTTCGGACAGATTGAACAGCTGAAAGGTCTCTCTCCTGTGTGAACTCTCAAGTGTCTTTGAAAATTTGTTTTATCATATCTTAGTTTCTTTTTACAAATAGGGCACTGTTTGGTCTTTCTTTCAGCTCCTTCAGCTGTTCCTGACATAGTCTCTGGTGCAGACTTGTGTTTGGGGGCCAGATCTGCAGAGGTCGTGGCTCTGCTCGGGACTTGGTTGTCGTGGTCTTCATCGTCTGCAGGTCTTACTGGAGGTCTCCATTCTTCCTGGTCAGTGTCAGACGAGTGTTCCGTGCGTTCCTCAGTCTCAGAGTGGAAACGTGGCTCTGCGCTGACGTTCTCTCCCTGTGGTTCCTCTGCTTTGGGCTCAGTTTGTTGAGGTCTTGAGGAGGTGGCTCTTCAGTCTTCACACACGCAGCACTGGCCTCTGGGACGGACCTGAAAAGGAATGAACACAGTGTCATGAAAAGAGTCCAGTTGTATCTCTGAACATTTCGACTGTCGTCCAAGAAGAAATTCTCAATCTGTGGATCTTCCTGAAACTCAGATATTTACCTATCTGAGCTACATAAGCCCTGCCCACTGGGCGGAGCCTCCTGATAATAGCCTGTATACTATATGGTCAATTAGCTTCCCTGAGCTAATCTTCTTTGTTACCCTAACAGCCCTGTAATGTACGTGAGCTGGCCTGCTCAAATCTCCACCTCACTGTCCTTCCAACACTGGTTTGTGGCTTGAATGAAGATGCACGGCGCTCTGGGGTCCTGAACTCGAGTTGTCGTCTGTGTTGATAAAGCCTCTTTGTAGAGTGGCTGTTTAATCTCATCTGTAACCCTCTTTACAACTGTGTTTTTTTTTTCTCTCTTTAACCTGCTCTGCGCTCTCTCTCTTTCACTCTTTTGTTTTTTTTTACCGTAAGTGTAAAACACATACTTGAAGACGTACAACCACAGGAGCTAAATGCACCTTTTCAGTTGGCTGGCATTAAAAGTAACAGAAGAAGTCTCTTTTAACTTTGTTTGAGAGCCCAGCTGCGGTACTTCTTGGGCTCTGGTTGTAATGTCCTGATCACCTCCAGGTGGTGCTGTAGAGGATGGTTAAGATCAAAGAGCAGGTACTGATCCGTGTGTGTAAGTTCATATTTAGTTCTATCTGGAGCTTCCTCTGATCGTGGAACGATTAAGAAAGCCACGCGCTTCTCCTCAAGGTCTTGGCCTTTCTTGATTGTTCCCACACGAGAAGCTCTGAGACCACTGGGGGTTGTGAATTATTATTCATTGAAATGGGAAACTGCTCCAAATCGTTGTGAAAGCACTTATAAACTCATCCTGAGAAAATTTGGGGGCTCTATGCAGTAAGAAAGTGATAACTAATGAACCAGCGCTGGTAATTAACATTAAACTCGGACATCGTTAAGCACCTCCAACACTTCGTCTGAATCTGAATCCAAGACCCGGAAGTGAGAAGAACGCTTGTGGACGTTACGTAATGAACGTCACGAAGTCTTGTGAACTGGTGAATCCGACACTCAACATAAGAGTCAAAATTCTCTCTCCGTTATTTCAGGATAATTTAGAACACTTCTCTGTTATAAAACCATAATATTGTTTTTATTATTACTAATTTACTGCCATGGATTCGCGAGTCTTTTCGAGTATGACCAGGCACCAGAAACAAGAGCCGAGTGGTCCCGGAACCCGTGGGTCCGGACCCTGCCGTATCCTCACGTACCCGAGTCATCCCCATGCTCGGCTCCCAGGATCCGCTGTTGTCGCCTGTGACACCACTTTCTGTACCTGCTACTAGCATTAGCCATTAATCGGCCACGACAACGGCTACGTGGAGGCCAGGGCGTTCACATAGAGCTGGAGCAGTTACACTGCAAGGATGTTTCCTTCCTCTGCTCTACTTTATATCCTGGAAGTTCTCGGTATCTTCTTGGTCTGGACCTCTTAGTTTCAGACCTGGTCTTCAGACTCCGATCGTCCATATCCCCATTGGTCCAGACCTCGGTGTCGCAGTATCCGTTGGTCCGAGACGATCACCTTTTTGCAGAACTCCCTGGCGTTGGCACGTCTACTGGTCCACATCCATGGTGCATGACCCTGTGCAGACCTCTGTTCTAGACCCTCGTGCAGACCCTGGTTTTCAGACCTCTAGGTTCCAGCATCACTGGTGCAGACCCCTGCGTCTCAGACCCTGGTGCAGAGCCCTGGCTTAGACCTGGTGCCAAACCCCTTGGTCAGACCCTCCTGGTCCAGATCATGGTGCAGACCCTGGTCCAGCTCCAGCTCCAGACCGGGTCCAGGTCTCGTGTTCCCAGCCGCCCGGGGCAGCACGACTCTCGGGTTCAGAGCAGACTCCAGGAGCGTCTGGTTCTGGTTCTGGTTCTTGTCTTTGGATCGGCGCAGTTCCTCCTCATACTCCGCTATGGTTCTTTCAAACAGCGCACAGATGTGTTCAGCCGCCGCATTCAGCCGCTCATTCACCAAACCTCTCAGCACTTCACCTTTCGACATGTTCGCAGGTGTTTTTAGCTTTAGCTCCGCGCTAACAACACAGAACCGACAGGAACCGGAAACGCAGTGACGCTGGAAACCACGCCCTCCTTTTCTCACGCACAGATCCTCGTTTTGCGCGTTGGAGCGAACAGTGACTTTTGTCTTTTCAGTGGTGATCACGGAAGTACAATTAGATCCATGGTGATGACGGGCAAGTGAAGAACGTCTTCTTCTTCTTAGTTTCCGGCAGATTAGACACTTAGCGGCGCACTGCTGCCCCCACTCCAAACATCAAGAACTGCACGTCACAACAACGTCAGATCTTAAAATGAAGCCCAAAACCGAGGGGGAACTTTCTCTGACGTTTGTGTGGGCTCAGTAGAATGAGCCCGAGACCCAAAACTTCAGATGATGTGCCCCACAGAATACGTGACCCCATAGAATATAAATGAAAAGAAACTCAGCAGCACGTGCCCCCCAGATTATATGTGCTAATGTATGCTTAAAATGACCTAAACACACACACTTTTTGAATGACCCCTAAATTAACTAAAAGTATAAATAGAATAAAAAGATACATTCAAATAAATAATAATAAGCCCCCCCTCACCTAGAGAGACCCAGCCACCGCTTTATGGAAATACAAACATCATAATTATGTTTGAGGTGTGCCCCCCGATTGAAACAAATGCACCGAGGGTCTTGTTTGTGTGATTTAATGAGCACCAAAAATCAAGTTTGTAAAAGAGTTTATTTTGTTTTTCAAAAGAATCTGTGTAAATAGACTTTACTTCCACATCATCTCCACAAACGGACCAATCAGCAGCACATCTCCAACACTTCGTTCCCAATCTTCGTACGCCGTAATCCTCAGGCCACGCCCCCCAACACTGAGATCATACAACCAGTTTTTCAAAGCTTTCCCCGTCTAATCGTCGCAGTTACCGACGCCGGCACCTGAATGGTTTCTCTGAGATGAAGTGTCTCCTGAGAGTAGAGCGTTCTCTTCTGCTTCTTCTTCTTCTTCTTCTTCTTCTGCGCACGTAAACGTAGCAACGGTTCTGCTTTTGTTTGTACTTTCCAAACGTGTTCATTCGTAGTTTGAGTCGGTGAGAATCCACAATGTCATCAAAATAAAGATGAAAGCGTCCAACCTTTTACCGTTGGTGTGAAAAGTCAACGAAAGAGTCTTGGAACAACCCGAGTAACTACTGCTACTTTATCAAACTGTATAAAAGTATACAGTAGTACTTTAAGTATTTAAGTGAACTAATCCTCTGTAAATCAAAGGGAGACGTGTTTAAATGGTGGAGCTGACACTTTTCCTCTTGTTTCATGACACCCTTTTCCTCATGGCTCGTCTTAATCTGTGAAGTCTCGGGCCGGGACCTGGGCCCTGGACCCGGTAACGACTCGTCTCCACCACAGTGCCGTCTCCTGTGAATGTTTAACGTGTTCCTTGTGGCAAATGCCTTGTTACAGGTTGAACAGCTGGATATGTTTTCCCTGAGTGCACTTTCGTGTGACAATTCAATCCACGTTTCACGGCAATTTACTTACAGATTGAACAGCTGTAAGGTTTCTCTCCAGCGTGAGTTCTTGAATGTTGGAGTAGAGAAGCTTTAATGGCAAAGGCCTTATTGCAGATAGAACAGCTGAATGGTTTACCCCCTCTGAGTGCACTATCATATGATACTTTAATCCACTTTTAGCAGTAAATGTTTTCACACAGATGGAACAGTTGAATGGTTTTTCCCCTGAGTGCACGCTCATGTGACACTTGAGTCTACTCGCGGTGGCAAATTCTTTTTTACAGATAGAGCAGCTGAATGGTTTAATATCTGCACGTACTATTTGGTGAAGTCTTAAATAGTTTTTTCGAGAAAATGCTTTCTTACAGATGGAACAGCTGTAAGGCCTTTCTCCCGTGTGTGCACGTATGTGGATATTTAAAGTTCCCTTTCGAGTAAATATTTTCCTGACAGATTGAACATCTGTAAGGCTTCTTCTGTTTTTGCTTTCTCGTAGCTACTGAAGAGGGAAATGCCTTATTGCAGGCTGAACAGCTGAATGTTCAGTGGACGTTCATATGATTTTTCGTGGCATATTTTTGATTTTGCGTGGCATATTTTTTCTTACAGATGGATCAGCTGAATGGGTTTTCACTTGCATGTGTTTTGCGGTGAATATTTAAAGTTATTTTCCGTGAAAATGTCTTCTGACAGGTTGGACAGCTGAAAGGTCTCTCTACAGCGTGAGTTCTCATGTGTAGATTGAAATTCCTTGTAAATATATTATAAATAAATATATATATATATATTTTTACAAATAGGACATTGTTTGGTCTTTCTTTCAGCTCCTTCAGCTGTTCCTGACATAGTCTCTGGTGCAGACTTGTGTTTGGGGGCCAGATCTGCAGAGGTCGTTGTGGCTCTGCTCGTGAACACAGTGTCATGGAGCAGTTAGTGCGTTAATGTTCAACCAAGGTCAACACTCACCAAAGTTTAACCGAGTGAAAACATTTTGCCTCTTAATTGGTACGTTTTATATCTCTACACTTACAATACAGCACTTGCTCACCAGGAGGCGCTCGGTGCTCTCATTCCAGTGAGCTCTTAAAGCAGAACTGCGTAACATTTTGCCTCTGTGATGGTTTTAATATGTATTCCCGGGGTGTTTGCAGTGTGCGTCGTCGCCCCCTGCAGTCTCCGAGCAGAAAACCAGCCTTGCAACATCAACTCTTCTGAAGAAACCCTGGCTCTTTTTCTTATATTTGGCAACGTGCTAACCTGAACACTAAACCGAACACTAAACCCGAACACTAAAACCCGAACACTAAAACCCGAACACTAAACCGAGAACATTAAACCCTCAGATCTGAACATTAAACCCGAACACTAAACCCAACACTAAACGCCCAACACTAAACCCCAAACACCTAAACCCCAACACTAAACCCAAACTAAATCCCAACACTAAACCCCAAACACTAAACCCGAACACTAACCTGAACACTAAACCTGAACACTAAACCTCAGATCTGAACACTAAACCCGAAAACTAAACCCGAACACTAAACCCAACACTAAACCCAACACTAAACCCCAACACTAAACCCCAACACTAAACCCAACACTAAACCCCAACACTAAACCCAACACTAACCCAACACTAAACCCCAACACTAAACCTGAACACTAAACCCTCAGATCTGAACAACTAAACCCGAACACTAAACCCAACACTAAACCCGAACACAAAACCCGAACACTAAACCCAGAACACTAAACCTGAACACTAAACCTGAACACTAAACCCCAACACTAACCCAACACTAACCCGAACACTAAACCTGACACTAAACCGGAACACTAAACCGAACACTTAAACCCGAACACTAAACCTGAACATTAACCTGAACACTAAACCTGAACATAAACCTAAACACTAAACCCCAACACTAACCCCAACACTAAACCCCAACACTAAACACCCAACACTAACCGCAACACTAAACCGCAACCATAAACCCAACACTAAACCCCAAACTAACCCTCAGATCTGAACACTAAACCTGAACACTAAACCTGAACACTAACCTGAACACTAAACCTCAGATCTGAACACTAAACCAGAACACTAAACCCGAACACTAAACCCAACACTAAACCCCAACACTAAACCCAACACTAAACCCCAACACTAAACCCCAACACTAAACCCAACACTAACCCAACACTAAACCCAACACTAAACCGAACACTAAACCCGAACACTAAACCCCAACACTAAACCCCAACACTAAACCCAACACTAAACCCAACACTAAACCTGAAACACTACCCCAACACTAAACCCCACACTAAAACCGAACACTAAACCTAAACACACAAAACACTAAACCTGAAGTCTAAACCCGAACACTATAAACCCGAACACTAAACCCGAACACTAAACCCGAACACTAAACCCGAACACTAAACCCGAACACTAAACCCGAACACTAAACCCAACACTAAACCCCACACTAAACCCCAACACTAAACACCAACACTAAACCCAACACTAAACCCCAACACTAAACCCAACACTAAAACCCAACACTAAACCCAACACTAAACCCAACACTAAACCAACACAAACCCAACACTAAAACCCAACACTAAACCCCAACAACTAAACCCCAACACTAAACCCAACACTAAACCCCAACACTAAAACCTCAGATCTGAACACTAAACCCGAACATTAAACACCGAAACACTAAACCTGAACACTAAACCTGAACACTAAACCTGAACACTAAACCCAACACTAAACCCCCAACACTAAACCCCAACACTAACCCAACACTAAACCCCAACACTAAACCCCAACACTAAACCCAACACTAACCCCAACACTAAACCCGAACACTAAACCCGAACACTAAACCCAACACTAACCCAACACTAAACCTGAACACTAAACCCGAACACTAAACCTGAACACTAAACCCGAACACTAAACCCAACACTAAACCTGAACACTAAACCCGA
The DNA here is from genome assembly GCA_015082035.1 of Chaenogobius annularis. Taxonomy (NCBI): domain Eukaryota; kingdom Metazoa; phylum Chordata; class Actinopteri; order Gobiiformes; family Gobiidae; genus Chaenogobius; species Chaenogobius annularis. The sequence continues at coordinate 661,355 of BJKM01000292.1, forward strand.
ACACTAAACCCGAACACTAAACCGAAACACCTAAACCCGAACACTAAACCCAACACTAAACCCGAACACTAAACCTGAACACTAAGACCCGAAACACTAAACTCCTGAAACACTCAACCCGAACACTAAACCGAACACTAACCAACACTAAACCGAACACTAAACCCAACACTAAACCCCAACACTAACCCGAACACTAACCCGAACACTAAACCTGAAACGAAACACTAACAACCCGAACACTAAACCTGAACAACTAAACCCAACATCTAACAACCTGAACACTAAAACCCCAACACTAAACCTGAACACTAAACCCAACACTAAACCTGAACACTAAACCCAACACTAAACCTGAACACTAAACCCAACACTAAACCTGAACACTAAACCCATCCATCAGCTGTTTGATTATGTTGCGTCTCTGTCAGGATGAATCTAATGCAAAGCTGATGTTAATGTCGTTCTTCATGTTCGTTTAAATTGTCTCGACTGATTTCTTAAAGTTCAAGCGCTGTGTGTTTGGAGAGATTCCAGAACCAGAGCCGCACTTCCGTGAGCCCGACCCAGAACAGCTGATTGAGAGTCGAAACGAAAAGTCCGGTCTGAAACAAAGACCAAATGCTCTCCGCTGGACCGGGCCTTCACCACGTTTAACAAGATGCCGTGTGCTCGTGTAAACTGCATGAACAACACTTTCGGAGGCTAATGTTTTGGCGACACCCTTCACCATATGCTCGCCTCGCCGTCCGCGGAGTCACAGCTGCCCCCTCAGCCGTGCCAGTGCAGTCAGGGGGCCGCGTTTACCGAGTTAAAACAGGGACTAATCCGGTTACTCCCGAGCACAGAGACGCCCGCGCCAACAACTCAAGCTCTCGATCTGATCGCTCACTCGCAACCTGTTCCCGGGCGGTGCTCAACCCACTTTACGACGCCGTACTTTTACTGCGGTGTCTTACTCGAGTAAATGTCAGGAATATACCTAAAACAACCTTTTAGAATGAATTATCATCAGACGATATAAACCGAATTGGACTTGATTCATTTCTTGGACCATCACTACTTTGTGTTTCCACTTGAGTGATATTATTTTGGAATGAACGGCGCTCTCATTGGAGTGTAATACTTGCTTAATACTCTACTTTACTCCAGCGCGGGCAAAGCGCGGCGAACCAAGCCACACGTGTAAATGTTCTGGCTAATTGTACGTTCAGATCTGGCATGAACTCGACCCGAATGATTCAGGAAACGATGACTGCGTCGCGTTAATGAGCTTTAATTGAGCCGCCGTCTGTTCACATCTGCGACATTAATAAAGACTAAAGAGAGATGACGAGAGGGGCCGGGGCTGATGGGTAATGTAGTTTATGGCACACGGCATCGCTTAAGAGTACAATTCATCCTGAATAATATTACTAGAATCAAAAAGAGCAGTGGTGAAAGAGTGCTGATTACTGTTAAATGACAAAAATTACAAGTACAGCTGCACAATCTTAAGTAAAAGTTCAAATATACACACAAAAACTACTCGGAGTACCAGCTACAAGTTACTTTTTTAACATGGTTTCATTGGAGCGGGAAAGAAGCTGTTTTGGACGGTACTGAGTTACTGTCAGAACGAAAACGAGAAGGAAATGAAAGAAAGAGAAGAGAAAGTTGGAGGAAAAACAGAAAATAAAGTCACCTCAAAATAAGAACAAAATAAGAAGAAATAAGAACTATTTGGTTGGAGCGTCTTTAGCTGGCGTTCAGAGCTGTTGTAGAATCGTTTTCCTGTTTGCTCTGCTCGACGCCAATGACTCGCCCCGCCGCAAGCCCGCTGACATCGTTTCCATGACCACGGGAGTCGTCTTTTCCAGAAATTGGGCTTGAACACCGCGTCGCAGCTGAAAGATCATCGCCCTCAGCAGCGATCCAACAGGAGGAGACGACCTGTTTGCGTGTTATCCAGGTGGCAGTGCAGAGCCGTCGCGAAATTAATACAAATCAGACCAACGGGGCAAAATGCGGCAGGAATCAGGAGTCAGAACTCGTGTGAGACCGTGATGACAACAGGAGGAAAGTACCGGTATAATGTCAGTCTTTTGTACAAAACCTTGACTTACAAACAGCACTTTTTAAGTATTTGCGGTATCGAAACGGTATCGAGAACCACGCCTAAACCCTTCGTCCTTCGGGTCCTGTTTTAGCAAGAAACGGACCGACCGTTGGACGCGAACGACGCTCGTGCTTTTAGTGTTTTCTGACGTTTCAAAAGGGCCTCAACCTCGCTCTGTGGTTTGTGAGCGGCCGATCGAGCGAAAAGCGATGAGGATTAGAGGAGGGTAGAGGGTGGAAGGGTGAAAGAGGTAAGGGTGAGAGGGTGAGAGGGTTGAGGAGGGTGAGAGGGTGAGAGAGTGAGAGAAAAGCAGAGACAGGTGAAGGAGAGACGGAGCCTGGGAGCCAAACGTGACACTTTTAGACTTGTTTAGACAGTGAGGTGTTGAAAGTGTCCCTCCGGATGGACACACACTTTAAAGTCACTCCCCCCCAGACCGCCCGCAAACCCCCCCGCCCCCCCCCGTCCCCACCTCCCGCTCTCCACCCGTTCACCCTCCGGTCCCGTTCAGCCTTGTACTCGTCCTGATTTAGCCATGTTGAATTTTCCGTCTCGTACGCAGTCGTTTTCCCAGTCACAATTTTCCTCGATCTTCCGTATTTTTAAATGCCCTAGTTTGTCGTCAAGCGAAGTATAAACTCGTTTCCTTCGGCGACGTGGGTTGGGACCTGAATGTTTACGCTCTGCATGATTTATTTCAGCCGCGCGTCGCTCTTTGAGTCTAATGTCTTTTGCGGTGTAACATCATTATTTAAAAAGCTTATTTTAATGTTTCATGATTTAAGACAGTTTTCACGTGCCAAATTACGTTGAAATCTACAAGTCTGACGGCACCGTGTGATGCAATATATTCATCTTTTAGTCTTTATTTAAAAGATATCAATTTGAAACTTCTCTGTCGTTCACTCACATAAATGTAAGAAAAACAAGAATTGCAGAGTTTTATTTTTCATCATCCTTTTTATGTGTAAAACAGCCAAAATGCAGATATTTGGGACATCTAAATCTGAAACATGGATTCAATTTCTAGGTTCATTTTGTTGAATATATTAGATTTTTTTAAAAATAATACAATGTGATTTTGGATTTCTTATTTAGTTCAAAAAATAAAATCATAAAATAAATAAAATAATAAATAAAATAAATAAAATAAATAATAATAAAATAAATAAAAAAAAAAATATAAAATAAATAATAAATAAATAAAAATCATTTAAACATAAATACAAATAATACAAAATACAAAATAATAATAAATAAATAAATAAATAAATAAAACAATTAAATAGCAATTTAAAAATAAATAAAAACGCTAAATTTTTAAGTGAACAAATCCTTGTGCACGTTCTGTAAACATTTTATTCAGCCCCAGATTGAGTCAGTTTGGGCTAGGAGCCGCTTAGGCTGATCTTTCTGTCTATGGGAGAACAAATGCATTTTGAAAACTGTCTATTTGTTTTTTTCCCACATAAAATCGCTTTAATTTAAGATCAAACAGTTTGTAGTCAAATGACTGATTATTATCCCAATATTTATATATACAGTTAATATCTTGTGCATATACTGTCTCCATAATCAGATACATTTTGACTTCTGTCTACTATAAAAGCTACTATTGTCATGGTCTTCTGTTGCTAAACGCTCATATATGGCTCTCTTATATCACGCCCCCTGCTCTCTCTCTCTGCGGACCCCTTCAACATCCAAACACGTTACTCTCTTGTTGTGTTCTGAGTCTGGTTGGAAGTTTCTGGTCCAGTTCTTGCCACCAGCAGTTTTAGCCCCAGTCCTCCTGCTCTGCTCTCCGGGTCAAACTTTGAAGCTGAAGGCGCCTGCTGCTTTCTTCCCTCCTCTGCATCCTTCAGATCACTGCAGAAAACCACAAGAACGAAAGGACTTCCAAGCGCAGGCATCATCTTGGTTTGAATCCTCTCTCGATATACGAATACGATGAGGTTTGAAAGCGTTCAGTCTTGTCCGTGTCATTTGTTCTAAAAAGAAATGGAAATACTCAGAATCCTGGTGTTGTTTGTTTAGGGTGTCCAAACTTCTTTCACAGTGGGCCATCGTTTGAAACGTACAGTTGATGAGCAGAGGGATCAAAACGACACGACAAACAAGTGAGATCATTCAAAACGTGGCATTTGACGGCAGTTTTGATGGAGTCCCCCACTTCACTAATCTTGGACCAATTCGTTTCAAGGTTCATGCACATCAACATGTTATTTCGTTATCACAGTAGAACTCTTCCAATCTTCCGTAGTGGTTTTTGACAAATACGTACACTTGTAATGACTACAATACCATAATGCAAACTGCGGAACATTTCAGGCAGCGAGACGACAAGCAGCTGTGGACTTGCATCATTTCATTGATTTTAGTCATAAATTGTCTGCTCCTTCTCTAAGCCCCGTCTCCTCTTGCCCGCCTCGCCCATTAACCGCCCACTCTATCCTCACTCCACTTAGCCGCCAATTCCTTCCTTTTAGCACTGGTCGCGTAACCATACTTTGAAGACGTACACCCAGTGTGCGTAATCTTTTTCAGTTGTCCACCCCTAAGTACACAACACCAGCCTCTTAGCTCCCACCACTGCCTCTTAGCCCTTTTCCTCTAGCCGCCCTGTCTACCCCCTCATCCTACTCACCTTTCCTCTTCATCTCTCTGCTTTGGTGTAGCGTAAAACACATACTTTGAACGACGTACAACTCCAGTAGGTGGCGGTAAATGCACCTTTTTTCAGTTGGCTGCCAAGCCGCCATTAAAAGTAACACAACAACATACAACAACTAACAAACACACTAGCCTCCCTGATCTCCTATTCCGCCACCCTTGCTTCTGCCGCTCGCCTATGCCTAACCCCTGCCTCTAGCCGCCCTTCCCGCTTGCTGGCCTCTTGCGAGGAGTTAATAGAAGATGAAGCAGCTCCAGTCGACCGCTGTTTCGCGTGAATGATTTAGCAGAGTTAGTCTACATTCTGGTTCCGGGTCAGTGAGTCGAGTCGAGACCGCTGCCAGTTTGTGTCTGAAGAGACTCGGTTCACGTTTAAATATGCAAAACTACCGTTTTAAGTCATTTAAAGGGAATAAAGCCATTATGCAGCGACGGAGTTTCCACAGGTACCCCATCTGCTTGGTAAAAGCATCGGCTTTTTTTAAGGCGTCTCCGTTTTTGTGACGACATTTTAAACAGAAGCGTTGAGTTTTTACATGTTCCAAATAAAAATATTCACTTTGTAAATTAAGGACTGTGGGAAAAGTAGGTCAGAACTCGGACAGGCCTCCAAGAGACGTTCGAAGAGTCAAGTTCAAGTTCCAACTGTAGACAGCATCAAAGAGAGAGAGAGAGGGGGGGTGAGAGACTGAGCGAGAGGGGGAGTGGAGAGGAGAGGAGAGAGGAGGAGAGAGAGGTAGAGAGGAGGAGAAGAGGAGAGAGGAGAGAGAGAGAGAGAGGAGAGAGGGAAGGAGGAGAGGGAGGAGAGGAGGAGAGAGAGGGAGAGAGGAGAGGGAGGAGAGGAGAGGAAGAGAGAGGAGAGAGAGGAGAGAGAGGAAGAGAGGGAGAGAGGAGAGGAAGGAGAGGAGAGGAGAAGGAGGAGGAGAGGAAGAGGAGAGAGAGGAGAGAGAGGGAGGAGAGAGAGAGGGAGAGGAGGAGAGAGAGGAGAGAGAGGAAGAGGAGGAGAGAGGAGGAGAAAGGGAGGAGAGAGAGGAGAGAGAGGAGAGAGAGCAAGAGAGGAGAGGAGAGGGGTGAGAGAGAGAGAGAGAGGAGAGGAAGAGAGGAGAGAGAAAGGAGGAAGAGCAGGAGAGAGGTAGGACGAGGAGGAGAGCAGAGAGGAGAGAGAGGAGAGAGAGGGAAGAGGAGAGTGCAGGGAGGAGAGAGAGAGGTGGAGGATGAAGGGGAAGGGGTGAGGGTAAGAAGGGGGAGGAGGGAGAGAGGGGAGAGGAGGAGGTAAGGAGAGAGCAGAGAAGGGCCCAGACAGAGAGAAGGAGGAGAGAGAAAGAGTGGGCGAGAGGGGAGAGGAGAGAAGAGGGAGAGGAGGAGAGAAGAGACGAGAGAGAGAGGAGAGAGGGAGAGAGGAGAGGAGGAAAAGGGGATGAGAGGGGAGGAGAGAGGAGTAAGGGAGGGACTGAAGGATCGCAGGGAGGAAGGGCAAGAGAGAAAGCGAGGAGTGGGGATTGAGATTGAGGAGAGAGAGAGGAGAAAGAGGAGAGGAGGAGCGAAGGTATTAGAAGACGGAGAGACAAGCAGAAGATAGAGGAGTGAGGGTAGAGGAGAGAGAGAGGGATGTAGTATGAGGAAGAAATGTGAGAGGAGGAGAAGGTCGAGAGAGAGGGGGGGGAGGAGAGAGGAGAGGAGGAGAGAAGAACGGTGAGGAGAGAGAGAGAGAGTGAGAGAAGAAGAGAAGAGGTGAGGAAGAGAGAGAGAGAGAGAGAGAGATGAAAGTGAGTGATAAGGGAAAGAAAAGATGGAAGAAGGAGGGAAGGTTTGAGCAGAGAGTGGGAGAGAAGAGGAGAGAGGGGAGAGAAAAGGAAGAGAGAGGGGAGAGAAAAGAGAGCAAGATAGGAAGGGTGAGAGAGAAGACGTGGGGGAGAGAGAGAGATTAGAGAGGGGAGAGAAGAGAGAGAGAGAGAGAGGAGGAAGAGAGAAGACGTGGGGAGAAGAGAGATAGAGAGGGGGAGAGAAGAGAGACGAGGAGAAGGGGAGGAGTAGGGAGAGGAGAGAGAAGAGAGGATGAGAGAATCCAAAGTACTCTTTAGAGGAGATGACATCAATGACGATATAGATAATTTGCATGAAGTGCTTGTTCCAGTGTGGATTTAGAACTTCACTTCCACGACGTTCTGGTTTCACGCAGGCGAGTCTTGTTCATGAACGTCACAGCTTTAGTGTCCCGCGCCCCTCGAACGCACCAGCTTAACTTCGACTTCCAGCGCTTCTAACGACTGTGTTTGATTGAGTCCGCCGTCTTTAGCACGTACAGTCCTCCGTCCTTCCCTTCGGATGAGCAGGACGAGCGGGGGTTACTCACCAGGAATGAGTTATCGTTCAGCCCCTCCTCCCACGGAAGCACTCTGCACCTGTAACACGCAGCTTGATTTGTGCAACAACTTTAGAGAGTCGTAAAAGTGCTTGTTTTCTGTAAATTATCTAAAAGAACGAGTGCGATGTTCCTTCCCTGTCTTTCTGCAGAATCTTTCAACGTTTCCTCACAATATATCATTTAATACAAGTACAAAAATTATAAATCGATCAAGTGCAGAAATCAGAAGACACTTTAAAAACCTGCATAAACGTCACGTAAAGACGTATTCACCGCTTCATTTCATCCAAAACTCAGGCTCGTTGGGAGTCGTGCAATCGGGAGTCAAAACCAAACAACAACCTCCTCCTTTCCTCTCCTCTTATCCTCCTCCTCCTTCTCCTCCTCTTCTCCTCTCTCCTCCTTTCCTCCTCCTCTCTTCCCTCCTCACGACCGACGGGAGGACGTGCGCACGCCATAAAATCGCCTCCGCGTCTGGAACAAACAACGAAAAGGGGTGTGTGAACGCGCAATCAGGAGGACGGCGGCACGTCTGGGTCCGAGTCGTAAATCCCGACTTCCAACGTCCAGAGTGTGAACAACGACGATGACAGACGCGGTTATTTCTGTTATCATCTTTCATCGACTGAGCGGCGTCCAGACAGGTTTGAGGAACAGCGTCTGGGAGGAACAAACTCTGGGAGGAACACTCTGGGGGAACACTCTGGGAGGAACACTCTCGCTGTGGTCGGTATCCATCAGAAGTGTTTTAGTCCGTGGTTTTAGATCTGAGTTTTGTTCCAGGGGTCGGACCAGTTTTAAGTGCTGCTTCTCATTCATTAAAGGCGTACCTCTTCGTTTTCCCCCGCCGGATTGTGATTGGCGTGTCCTGTAGAATGGCGTAAAGTGGCCCGAGAGTTGAAAGAATCGGCCGGAGAATTTGTTTCCCGACCCGGAAGACGTGAACCCGGAGACCTTGCGACCGTTGCGCGTCCCAGTCCTGGTCCCGTCCGGTCCGCTCGTAGGAGTCGTGTGCTTCTCATGACGTATGGCCAAGATGACGAGATGTCAGGTGTGATGAATCATTTTCCGCAGTACGGCATTAAAGTTCATTTTAAAAGTGCAGTTTCCGTGGCGGACAAGCGTGTGACTCACCTGGGCCAAGTTACAGGTCTCACCGCTTTCAGGCAAAAAACCAAACTGAATAAATGCAAGGTAGATGTGTTAGTGCCGGTACTGTGGGACATTCCAGACAAAAGCAATCAACGTCTCCGTGAAGACCCTCCACCGGAAAAGTTACAGAGTGCACCTTTAAATCCATTATCACCCTGTTGTGTTGGTTTATCTTGTAAAACTAATGAAAAACAGCAGTCTGAATTTCCATTTTCCAGTGCTGTCCAGGTGAAAAACGAGTGCAACTCAGAATTTCCCACAATGCACCTTTGAAAAGTAATGTCCAGCATCGGTCACTAGAATGGTCGGTGTCGACCACAATGCATTGCGAGAGACAGAAATACGACAGCGGACGGCGATAGGTCTTTAACGACATGACTTAATGAAAGCAGTAAACTTAAACTGTAAAGTCGCTAACGCTAGCCACTTAGCTTAGCCGTGAAGCTGTTAAAAGGCTTGAGAGCTCGGACAAAATAGTCCCCTGACTCTGGCACCAGCAGGAGGCCGGTCCAGGTTTAGTTCTGACTCTGGCACCAGCAGGGCAGGCCGGTCCAGGTTAAGTTCTGACTCTGGCACCAGCAGGATCAAGTTTAGCCTGACTCTGGGCACCAGCAGCGAGGCCGGTCCATGGTTAAGTCCTGACTCTGGGCACCAGCAGGAGGCCGGTCCAGGTTTAGTCCTGACTCTGGCACCAGCACGAGGCCGGTCCACGGTTTTAGTCCTGACTCTGGGCACCAGCACGAGGCACGGTCCACGTTTAGGTCATGATCTGGGCACAAGCAGGAGGCCGGTCCAGTTAGTCCTGACTGGGCACCAGCACGAAGGCCGGTCCACGTTAAGTCCTGACTCTGCACCAGCAGGAGGCCGTCCAGGTTTAGTCCTGACTCTGGGCACCAGCACAGAGGCCGGTCCACGTTTAGTCCTGACTCTGGCACCAGCAGGAGGCCGGTCCAGGTTTTAGTCCTGTACTCTGGCACCAGCACGATGCCGGTCAGTTAAGTCCAGACTCTGGCCGCCAGCAGAGGTCGGTCCAGTTTAGTCCTGACTCTGGGCACCAGCACGAGGCCGGATCCCACGTTTTAAGTCCTGACTCTGGGCACCAGCAGGAGGCCGGTCCAAGGTTTAAGTCCTGACTCTGGGCACCAGCACGAGGCCGTCCACGTTAAGTCTGACTTCCTGGGCACCAGCAGGAGGCCGTCCAGGTTTAGTCTGACTCTGGCACCACATGAGGCCCGATCCAGGCCGATCCAGGTTAGTCCTGACTCTGGGCACCAGCAGGAGGCGGTCCCATGTTTAGTCCTGTAAAGTGTGTAAGTTACGATTTTCTAATTTTGACTTTATTTGGTGCATTTTATATCCTGTTGTACATATAAATGACAGTTTTACACCGATCGAGCAGCGTATTTGTTGGAGAAAATGTTGAAAATTGTGGAAAATGACAAGGAAGTGACAATCACACTACGGATCACTCAATCCAGTCAAAAGTTTATGCAGGAATTTACAAACAAAGAACTACTATTTTAAACGTTAATTCAACCAAATCAAGTCTGCTCTCATATATTTGTATTCGTAACATCAGACGAGTTTTGCCCCAGTTTTTTGCTGATAATTTCCGTAGTGTGGATGTCATCAATTACAAACAGGAAGTGAAAAACCTAAAACATGTGCTGTTCCGGGAATTTAACATTTTTATAACATAGCTGGGAATTCAATATTGTCTTAACTACATTTTTAGGTCAGTGAGTCGTCTCGAACCTGTAGGGGGCGCTTATTTTGTATCCTTAAAATACAAAAATCAACCTTTTATACATAATCACCATCATTATCAGCCTTTTTGAAGTGATTGATTAAGATGTTTGAAAAGTGGTGCAAGTCTCCCCCTCGTGAGCTGCGCGCCCGAGTCTCTCCGTGAACCCTAACATCGAGTCCGCTGGGTGGGGGGGGGGGGGGGCTTCGGCGAACGAGAGTGCGGAGCTGTAAAAAAAGCCAAAACGGCGTCCCTCCGTCGATAAGCGCGTCTCTCTTCCTGTTGGCACGGCGCGATGAGCCGGCACCAGCTGGATAAAAGCTGCAGAGGCACATCTAATTTTAATGAGGCTCGTGTATCCGCCCTGAGTGTTTACTGTTTACAAAGAGTGCATTTCAGACAAAGACGCTCAGGATGTGAACGTGCGAGAGATATTCACGTTTTCATTTGGTTTGAAGTGGATTATATGAGACTTTATTCATTCACGTGGGGATTTTGTTGACACAGAAGCTAAAAATACAACATACCACAAAAACGAAGATAAATAGGACTCTGAATAATGGAATAGTGGCAAATAATTTAGGCCAAAACAGCGCAAAAAAGGAGTTTAAAACGAACTGACAACCTGTGAATGCAGAGTATCACGTTTATTTAGAAATAAGACTATTTGCAGCTTAAACTAGAAAAACCAATCCAAAAACAAACAAAAAACAATAAAATAAACTGACCATGTGTTTAGGGACTTATGGCATTTTCAAGTGTCTGCGAGATAAAAACATGAATTTTAACACATGATTATTGTTCATATTTGGCAACGAGGAATAAAAGTCGACTTAATTTATCGTTTGTGCTTTTCTGTTATTTTTTTCTTTCTTTTCTTGTCATCTCCTGGCAAGTGAAAAAAACTGTTGCTTGTTAAAATTTTAATAAAAAACGAAATAAAAGTGTCATTGGTTCCTCGCGCAGACCTTCAGCGTGTCATGGTTCCTCACGCAGACCTTCAGCGTTCATGGTCCTCACGCAGACCTTCAGCGTGTCATTGTTCCTCACGCAGACCTTCAGCGTGTCATTGTTCCTCACGTGTCAGACCTCACGTGTCATTGTTCCTCACGCAGACCTTCATCGTGTCATTTTCCTCACGCAGATTCTTCAGCGTGTTCATGGTTCTCACGCAGACCTTCAGCGTGTCATCGTGTTCCTCACGCAGATCTTCAGCGTGTCATGGTTCCTCGCGCAGATCTTCAGCGTGTCATTGTTCCTCACGCAGATCTTCAGCGTGTCATTGTTCCTCACGCAGATTTCAGCGTTCATTGTTCCTGTGTCATTGTTCCTCACGCAGTTCCGTTTCACACGACCTTCAGCGTGTCATTGTTCCTCACACAGATCTTGTGTTGATGATGGAGAGAGTGAGGGGAGAGAAATGCCTCAGCCGGGTTTAATACTGTGATGCAGCTGCAGCAGTCATCCAGCAGGGGCAAACAACCTGCTGTATTTGCTTGTGGACAGTGTATTTATGTAGTTATATATTTATAGTATTTGCACACTGTCATATACAACTCGGGCCCTGAATATAATAGCAGAAGAAGCAGGAAAAAAGCCTTTTAAGGGCGTGAAAACGACTGTCTGCAGGTCTTGCCAGAGCCATTTCCCATGTAAATTGTCTTGTTTTTAGAACATTTCCCAATACAAATTCGACGAGGCGGACAGGTCCTCAGGGTTTCCGGGGCGATGGCCTGCTCCTGACAGAGTTTACCACGGCGAACATCGCGTCAAAAGGCAGAGGAAAGAACTGTCTTAACTCCTGCTTTATTGTTTTTCAAAAGCTTTAATATCCTTATAAAGATCCATTACATAAACTATAAACTCTTTACTCAGAAGTGCGCAGACAGTCGGACTCCTCTAATGGACTGGGCGGATCGATACGAGCACCAGAGAACACACGAGGAGACAGAGAACAGGCAGAAGGGAAGAGGATGGGCATCAGGTTTAATGCTAAAACGGTGGAAAGTTTTGAGTTGCAGAATAGAAGTGCTAACGTGTGAAAAGAGTTCTGGATTCGGTCTCGTGGCGATACAGCAAAGAACGAAAACACGTTACCGCGCGGACTCAGCTTCGGACGAGGGGAAAACCGGCGCCAAGCGTGATTATAAAACATCGGAAAAGCAAACTCGTCTTCCGCAAACTCGCGCCATCGCATTTCCCCCCCGTAATTGAATAATACTCTCCCCCTGTTCGCCCGCGCTCATTAAAGAGCTCCTGTTTGTCCCGCGTATGAAGCTATCGCGGCGGTAACGGATGGAAGCTATTAGCGTGACTGATGAGTTTACACAGCGGTTCTGCACGGATCGAGCGGCGGGAACAGACCAAACAAAACCGTCGCTGGGCGGAATGCGGGGCCGGCGCGGACCGTTCCCCCGGCGCGCGGCGTTCGAGGAAGGCCAAAAAAAAGGCATGACAAACTGAGAGGAGTTCGTTTTGTCACGCGGCAGTTTTAATACAAACAACTGAACAAAATTAAAGTCCACGTGACAGATTCTCCTGTTTTTCTAATTATGGCTTAATTTGGTGGTAAAAAAAACGGTGGTAAATATTAATCGTACATTTAGTTCCGTTACGTTGCAGTTTGTGAAGAAAGTTTGACAAAAAAGAGAGTTTAATATGACAGTAAGTAGAGCTGAATCCCTCTGTGATGTCATCAGCGTGCGACACAGAGACAGTTGACGCTTCACTGACGCACTTTTCTGACAGTTTAAGCAAAATGAAGGTGTTCTATGGTATTATTGTGTGTCAAGTCAGAACTGTTGTGTCGTTTATGTGGATTTTGGCTCTTGTTTACGGTCTGGTTGCTAGGTAACAGTTGTGGAATTTACCTCTACCTGTGTCATATTTGTGCGCATGTCCAACCAGGAAGTACAACTTTACTAAAAACATGGTCAAAGTGGGGACGAACGGGCAAAATGTTCAGTCAGATCTGAAATATAATTGTGTTTAACTGTTTTTGGTGAAATGTGTCGTTTGAACTGTCATATGGGCTTTAAAGGACACATTATGCACGTTATAACTATTGTTTTCTCATCAAAAACATGAGTGGAGTTGTATTTTGCTTCATTCGCGCTGGTTTCATGAATTTTGTGTTTACAGTCCTGTTTATGCTCGGAGCGTTCAGAAATCACCCGTAACGGATCAGAAACCTGAAGGTCTCTTAAGGTCTTTTGAAGGCCCTGGATCTTCACTGGACTCTGGGTTTCTGCTGCTAAAGGAGCATGTGACCTCTTAGACTATCGTGAACATGATTATGACAAATTCGGGACAATTTTAGTGACGTTTATAATCCGTATGCTTTGGAATATAGAGCAGACATGAGTCTTAAGGCGATCCCTCATCAGGATTGGTGTTAGCGCGCCATCTACTGATGACAAACGCTAGTGGGCCGGCCCTGATTAGCCCCTGAAGAGCGGCTCAAATACAGAGGATTAATTCATAAAGTATATTTTACCTTAATCTATGAAAGCCTGTGTCTGTCAGCAGGGGGAGCGCTAACACAAATGATGTTTTTTTTATCCGATCGAATCAAAAATCACTGGTATCGGCTGTCACTATTGTCAATATTATTAATATAACTGTTTAATTGACTAAAATCACATTACATCAAAATAAAAACAACACTTTTAATGAAAAAATGGTCTCTACACTAGGACTAAAACAGGTTTTGTCCTATTTTAATCCAGATTTTTGTCCTATTTGGTCCTGGTTTTGTCCTATTTTATTCCAGATTTAGTCCTGGTTTTCGGCCCATTTTGGTCCTGTTTTGTCCTATTTTAATCCTGGTTTTATCCTATTATAGTCCAGGTTTAGTCCTGTTTTTTGTCCCATTTTGGTCCTGGTTTTGTCCTATTATAGTCCAGGTTTAGTCCTGGTTTTTGTCCCATTTTGGTCCTGGTTTTGTCGTATTTGAGTCCAGGTCTAGTGTTATGTTTCATCCTGTTTTGGTCCGGTCTTTGTCCCTTTTCCGCCCCGGTTCAGCCCTCGTTTGGCAGGAGGACACGATGCTCCTTGAGGACTTTGTTTTTACACTCGGTGGTCCTCGTCGGGACCGTCTCTGCGTGCGTCCCGTTTACGCTCGGCTTCGCTGCAGAATTTGGGCAGCTCTTGTTGAATAATTCAGGGTCAGACTCTCCTGCAAGACCACCTCACGCAGAGCGGAGCAGGTTTGGGGTTAGACCCCGGGCGGGAGGGGGGGGCGGGGGGTCTCACGGGACGGGTACGGGGCAGACAGGAACGCTGTGTACTACTGAGCGTTTGTGGAAGCGGTCGCGACACACCTCAACACCATTCCATAAACCACAATGTGAATCTCAGAAAACGGTCTATTTTAAGTCCGAGTTTAAGTCCGAGTTTAAGTCCGAGTTTAAGTCCGAGTTCAAGTCTGAGGGCAAAACGCGTATTAGTGATTAAAATTTGAAGCTATTTCATATTTTTTTTTATAAATGCTGCTTTCTTTGCTATAAAACACACGCAAAACCTTTTTTTTTAGAGTCTGTATAATCCAGATAACGACCGTCTAAATTAGTCTAAAAACGGAGTGACAAAAAACTGGTCATTGATGATTCGTTTTTGTGATTATTTGCGTCTATTCTTTGGAAAAACCCGTGAGTCCGATTACATTCATTCATCCATCGTTCAGTTGCACTTCATGAATTAAACCCAGAAAAGGAAAATGGAACAGAAACAGACAGAAACAGAAATTAATACGAAATACCGAAAATTACAAAAATCGGAGAGAAAAAAAATTACATTTAATTTTAAAAAAAAATTCAGTACAGTAAAAAATACTTCTAAATGTTTTTTTTAATACTCTCACTTGCGTAATATTATTTTAAAGTAACGTTGCTCTTATTGAGTGCACGTTGTGGCACACTTTGGCTTCTCTACCACTCTGAACAGCCGAAAGGTCTCACGCTGCAGGTCATAAATCACAATTTCCATTATTTTCACAGATTTTTTCCAGTGTATGAGCTAAATGTTCATGGTTATATCAGGCGCGGTTATTAAAAATGACTATATAGCTTACACAAACTGACATAGTGATCTGCCCGCGGTGACGCTCGCGGTTTCTGACGCGCCCGTCGTCGCCGCTCACGCCGCTGTCTCTTCGTATACGTTTCATCGTCTCGCCGAGCTCCTCCCTCCTCCTTTTCCTCCTCTTTATCCTGTTATTTTAGCGCCGCTTCTTCCCCTCGGGCCGTTCTCATCAGACGCGGCCCGAGTCTGAGGCGACGAGCAGCAGGTGACGAGCAGCGGGGCCCCGACACCCGCGGACACAAGTTTATGAAAGAATAACTGCCAGATCTTTTATGGATTCATAAGTGTGGCCGCCGTTTGTGCTTTTGTATTCATCATGGTTTCTGATTCAAGTTTAGACCCGGTTTTGACCTGGATTTGTTCTTGTTTAGTTCAAGTTTAGTCCTGATTTAGACCTGGCTTTGACCTGGTTTAGTTCAAGTTTGGTTCAAGTTTAGTTCAAGTTTAGTCCTGATTTAGACCCGGTTTCGATCTGGTTTAGTCCAAGTTTAGTCCAAGTTTTGTCTTGATTTAGACCCGGTTTCAACCTGGTTTAGTCCAAGTTTAGTCCTGATTTAGACCTGGTTTTGACCTGGTTTCGACCTGGTTTAGTCCAAGTTTAGTCCTGATTCAGACCTGGTTTCGACCTGGTTTAGTCCTGATTCAGTCCTGATTCAGACCTGGTTTCGACTTGGTTTCGACCTGGTTTAGTCCTGATTCAGTCCTGATTCAGACCTGGTTTCGACTTGGTTTCGACCTGGTTTAGTCCTGATTCAGTCCTGATTCAGACCTGGTTTCGACCTGGTTTAGTCCAAGCTTAGTCCTGATTCAGACCTGGTTTCGACCTGGTTTAGTCCAAGCTTAGTCCTGATTTCAGACCTGTTCGACTTGGTTTTGAACCTGATTCAGTCCTGATTCAGACCTGGTTTCGACCTGGTTTAGTCCAGATTCAGTCCTGATTCAGACCTGGTTTTGACCTGGTTTAGTCCTGATTCAGTCCTGATTCAGACCTGGTTTCGACCTGGTTTAGTCCAGATTCAGTCCTGATTCAGACCTGGTTTCGACCTGGTTTAGTCCAGATTCAGTCCTGATTCAGACCTGGTTTTGACCTGGTTTAGTCCAGATTCAGTCCTGATTCAGACCTGGTTTCGACCTGGTTTAGTCCAGATTCAGTCCTGATTCAGACCTGGTTTTGACCTGGTTTAGTCCAGATTCAGTCCTGATTCAGACCTGGTTTCGACCTGGTTTAGTCCAGATTCAGTCCTGATTCAGACCTGGTTTCTGGTTGCCCTCCACCATATCGGTTGTTACTTGTGCCACACACTTTCTTCTAATATTGGAGGAACTCGCTCAAATAATCGTCTTGTCCGTTAAATTGGTCGGCCATCTTGACAGCGACGCGGATCTGGCAGCCTGGAGAGCATCACAGCAGGCTGGCTAATATCTAACCCGCCGGAACAGATGTGACCGCTGGGCTAATGGAAACGCAGGCCGCCAGACTGAAGCGAGATATAATTACAGCCAAGCAAATGTGAGGCCGAAGAAGTGGTGCGACAGCCTCCTGCGGTGAGGAGCGGGGGGAGCGGGGGGAGCGGGGGAGGAGCGGGAGGAGGGAGGGGAGGAGCGGGAGGAGGAGCGGGGGGAGCGGGAGGAGCGGGAGGAAGCGGGGAGCGTGGGGGGGGGAGGAGCGCGGGAAGCGGGAGGAGCGGGAGGAGCGGGGGAGGAGCGAGCGGGAGGGAGCGGGAGGGAGAGGGAGGAGCGGGAGGAGGAGGAGCGGGGGAGCGGGAGGAGGAGGGGAGGAGCGGGAGGAGCGGGGGAGAGCGGGGGAGGAGCGGGGAGGAGGGAGGAGCGGGAGGAGGAGCGGGGGAAGCGAGGAGCGGGGAGCGAGGAGGGAGAGGAGGAGCGGGAGGAGCGGGAGGAGAGGAGGAGCCGGGGAATGAGGAGCGGGGGAGCGGGGGGAGTGGGAGGAAGCGGGAGGAGCGGGAGGGAAGCGGGGAGGGAGGGGAGCGGGAGGAGCGGGAGGAGGAGGGGAGCGGGGAGCGGAGGAGGAGCGGGAAGGAGGAGCGGGAGGAGCGGGGAAGGAGGGGAGCGGGAGAGGAGGAGCGGGAGGAGGAGCGGGGGGAGTGGGGAAGGAGGAGCGGGGAGGAGGAGCGGGGAGGAGGAGGAGCGGAAGGAGCGGGAAGGAGCGGGGAGGAGCGGGGGGAGCGGGGGGAGCGGGAGGAGCGGGGAGGAGGAGCGGGGGAGAGCGGGGGAGCGGGGGCGGAGGGGGAGAGGAGGAGCGGGAAGGAGGAGCGGGAGAGCGGGGGAGCGGGAGCGGAAGGAGGAGCGGGAGGAGCGGGGGAAGCGGGGGAGCGGGGGGAAGCGGGGGAGGAGCGGAGGAGCGGGGAAAGAGGAGCGGGGAGAGAGGGGAAGGAGCGGGAAGGGGAGGAGGAGCGGGGGGAGCGGGGGAGCGGGAGGAGCGGGGAGAGGAGAGCGGGGGAGCGGGGGAGCGGGGAAGCGGGAGAGGAGCGGGAGGAGCGGGAGGAGCGGAGGGAGCGGGGGAGCGGGAGGAGCGGGGAGGAGCGGGAGGGAGTGGGAAGGAGGAGCGGGAAAGGAGCGGGAGGAGCGGGAAGGAGCGGGAAGGAAGGGAGCGGGAGGAGCGGGAGGAGCGGGGAAGGAGGAGTGGGAGGAGCGGGGGGAGGGAGGAGCGGGGGAGGGGAGGAGCGGGAGAGCGGGAGGAGCGGGAGGAGCGGGGAAGGAGGAGCGGGAGCAGCGGGGGAGCGGGAGAGCGGGAGGAGCGGAGGAGCGGGGGGAGCGGGGAGGAGCGGGGGAGCGGGAGGAGCGGGAGGAGGCGGGAGGAGCGGGGGGAGTGGGGAAGGAGGAGCGGGAGGAGCGGGGGGGAAGCGGGGGGAGGAGCGGGAGGAGCGGGGGGAGTGGGGGAAGGAAGGAGCGGGGAGGAGCGGGAGGGGGAGCGGGGAGCGCGGGGGAGAGTGGGGGAGCGGAAGGGAGCGGGAGGAGCGGGAGGAGCGGGGAAGGAGGAGTGGGAGGAGCGGGGGGGAGCGGGGGAGCGGGAGGAGCGGGAGGAGCGGGGGGAGCGGGAGGAGCGGGGAAGGAGGAGGGGGAGCGGGGCAGCGGGGAGCGGGAGGAGCGGGAGGAGCGAGCGGGAGGCGGGGAGGAGCGGAAGAGCGGGAGGAGCGGGGGAGGGGGAGGAGCGGGAGGAGCGGGGGACGGGGGGAGCGGGGGGAGTGGGGAAGGAGAGCGGGAGAGCGGGAGCGGGAGGAGCGGGGGAGCGGGGAGGAGTGGGGGGGAGCGGGGGAGCGGGAGGAGCGGGGAGCGGGGGAGCGGGAGAGCGTGGGGGAGAGCGGGGAAGCGGGGAGAGCGGGAGGAGCGGGGGAGCGGGAGAAGGAGGAGTGGGGGAGCGGGGGAGCGGGGGAGCGGGGGAGCGGGAAGGAGAGCGGGAGGAGCAGGAGGAGCGGGAAGGAGGAGTGGGAGGAGCGGGGGGAGGAGAAAAGGAGGAGAAGATGAGCTACATTCACTTCATATTATAAATCCGATGTCGCGTCTGGACAGTTACACTTACTGAATAAAAACACTCTTTATGTTCAGATCAGTTGGAAGATTGTTCATTATTATATTATTATTATTATTATGTTTTTAATTATTATTTTTTATGACGCACTTGGACTATTGCAGCTCCTTGTTTCCTGACTTGATGCCTCCTCCATTCGTCGCCCCCCAGAATTCTGCTGAAGCTGCTGCGGTGGTCTCGTTATCATCACGAAATATAGTTTTTTTGTATTTCAAATCTGCTTTATAAATGAACCTTGAACCTTTGCGGTGCGTTTAAAGGGCTGCGTGATCGTCGGGCAACGAACGCTTTCAAATCTTGGCTACCGTTTTCTATTGTGGCTAAAGCGAGTGTTGGAGCTCCTGCAAATGTCACAAATCCAGCCTCAATCGATCTGCAACGTTCCCGCCGCCGCCGCCGCCGCCATCAAAGCGAGGAACGGGAAGACGAGAGAGACAGGAGGTGTGGGAGGCGGCAGGGCACTGGGACCGCCTGAGTGTGTGTGTGTGTGTGTGTGTGTGCGTGTGTGTGTGTGTGTGTGTGTGCGGACGGACAGCAGAGTGAGGAGGAGTGAGGAGGAGGGAGGAGGAGTGGGACGAGACAGACTGAGAGGAGGATTCTGGAGCTTTAACACACATTTGGGAAAGACGATGGACTACAAGGGATAAAATGACCTTAAATGTCTCTTCTTTTTTTTTTTCTTCTTTCTGCAAACTTTAGAAACTGTTACTAAAAAGCGCTGGAAATGTATTGAGCTTTTCCCCCCGTTATATTTATATATTTCCAAATATATAATATGTTTTAAATCGGTGATCGCAATTGCAACGCATCGAAAATGACCCGCCGATATGTGGTCGTTTCTCGCAGTTTGTTTGTTTTGTCTTGGAGCTCCGTTAGCCGTTAGCCGTTAGCCGTTAGCCGTTAGCCGTTAGCCGTTAGCCGTTAGCCGTTAGCCGTGTACATCTGCATACGGTTTCGGTCAAATCTCTTTAAAAGCCTCCATATTTGCCGTGTTTTAAGACCTTCGCGCCTCTGAACACAACAGTTCTGTGTCCGGTCGTCGCGGTGCCGTAAAACGATTGTGAACCGCGTGTTGAGTGTCATACCTGTGCGGGACACCAGGGCGGCGAGCATATTACAGCTATTATTTATTTATATATTAATGTATTATCTATTATTTTCTCAAGGTTATCTAAGGTTCTGTACGAAAAGTGTATTCTTAGTTGTTTCTTGTCGGGCTGAACATTATAACGCAAATGTGCAGCAGTTTTGTCTCAATAATCAATTTAGAGACAATAATCAACCCAAAGGTCCTGCATCTGACAGGTTTTTAAATGAGAACATGAGAAAAGGCCGATTTTTATTCAGGATTTTTCATATTCAGTCTGAATCTACCCTTGATTTAGTCTTTTGTTTTGTCTCTGTTACGTTTTCATTTTGACATTAATTTTGAGTTTGTTTGACTAATACAATACTAATCCATTATCATTATTATTATTATTATTATTATTATTATTATCATTATTATTATTATTATTATTATTATTATTATTATTAATACTCGACTGAGTGATGAGAGGGTGAACGACTGAGCGATGAGAGGGTGAACGACTGAACGACTGAGCGATGAGAGGGTGAACGACTGAGCGATGAGAGGGTGAACGACTGAGCGATCAGAGGGTAACGACTGAGCTATGAGGAGGGGAACGACTGAGCGATGAGAGGGTGAAACGACTGAGCGAGAAGAGGGTGAACGACTGAGCTATGAGATGGCAGGTGAAGGACGGCGGTAGCTGAGCGATGAGAGGAGTGAACGGCTGAGCGATGAGAGGGTAACGACTGAGCGATGAGAGGGTGAACGACTGAGCGATGAGAGAGTGAACGACTGAGCGATGAGAGGATGAACGACTGAGCGATGAGCGGTCGTTGAACGATGACGGGTGAACGATGAAGCGATGAGCGTGAACGACTGAGCGATGAGAGAGGTGAAATGGACTGAGCGATGAGAGGTGGACGACAGCAATGGGAGGGTGAATGAGCGATGAGAGGGAAAACAACTGAGCGATGAGAGGGTGAACGGACAAGCAATGGGACGGGTGAACGACTGAGTGATGAGAGGGCGAACGACTGAGCGATGAGAGGGTGAACGATCATGAGTCGATGAGGGCGTGAAGAAGCATGGGTGAACGACTTGAGCGATGAGAGGGTGAACGACAGCGATGAGAGGGTGAAGACTGAGTGAGAGAAGGGGAACGAACTGAGCCAGATAGGGTGAATGACTAGCGATGCGAGGGTGAACGACAGCGATGAGAGGGTGAATGACTGAGCGATGCGAGGGTGAACGACAGCGATGAGAGGGTGAATGACTGAGCGATGAGAGGGTGAATGACTGAGCGATGAGAGGGTGAACAACTGCAATGGGAGGGTGAACGACTGAGTGATGAGAGGGCGAACGACTGAGCGATGAGCGGGTGAACGACAGCGATGAGAGGGTGAATGCTTTAGTTTACTTCACATTTTTACTTGACAGCAGTTTACTTTTTATTATCAAAGTCTGAAAACATAAAAATGAACAAATAACAACATGTCAAGACTTTAAGTGTTCAAAAGTTGTTATAAACTCAGAATATGTAGATCTTCCAATTATAGGTTCTCCCATGACGGGACCCTCCTCCAGGAGTGACCCCTCGGAGTCTTCCCCGAAACATGACATCATCTTTGAATAAAACATGCCCCCCAACAGGTCTGTAAGCCCAATGAGCTCATCGTTTTACAAGAAAAATCACTTCCACTGCAGGCTGTCGCACCATCAAATCACGCCAGCACTAAAAATACACGCTTACGTCGTTTTCATGAAAGAGTCTGAGCAGTGAGTCACGTGCATCAGATCTCAGAGATACAGCAGCGCGAATGGAGTAGATCTGGGTTTTGAGGGGAGAAACCTCGAGGAGAACCACAGTGAAGGAGAGACCCCCCTTATGGAGACGGAAGATGTGACTGAAGGACAAACCCACGTCTACAGTCTGAGAGAGTTCACATTTACCTTTCAGATCCAGCTCTGTTGCTGTGCCCGTGGGCAACACACTGCCCTTTGCCCGTGAAGACTGGGCCATAAAGTCTTTTGGAAGCTGCTCATGGTTTGATTATTTTCTCCAGGTCAAAACGACTTTTTTCCCAGTAATCTAAGAGCCACTGCTCCTCCTTGTGGAGAGGAGCAGCTGAGGTGACGCCTCAGGATCCTCCTGGAGGAGCTGGAGGAAGTGTCTGGGGTGGGGAAGTCTGGGAGTCCCTGCTCAGACTGTTGCCCCCGCGACCCGGCCCCTGATTCCGATGGCAAGAGACCCCTCTGCACATGTGTAAGAAAACATTCATTTGAATGTAGAAGAGCTGCTCTGTGACCCACAGATCATTAACTCTAGTTATAGTGTACCATGTGCAGCCCAAATAAAACTCCTGGAATGCTAACGGTCGCTGTGGGCTAAATGCGGCCGCGATAAGACCTTAGGATTCAGTTGTGGTTAAAATACACACAAAAAGGGAGAGAGTAGGGAGAGAAGAGGAAGAGGGAGTGAGGAGAAACATGGAGGATGAGGAGGAGAACAACAGAGAATGAAGGAGAGAACATGAGGTGAAGTGAAAGAGGAGAAACAGGAGAAAGACAGAAAGGGAAGGAGAACGAGGAGGGAGCAGCTGTGCCCTCGTTAGATTCAAGGACAGTGCTTGAGAGAGAAGTATAAAGAGAGAGAGACAGAGGAAGAGGAGGAAGAGGAGGAGGAAAAGAGGAGAGAGAGAGAGAGCGAGGAGGCTGTTTATGTCAGTGGAAAACAGAGAGAAGAGTTTTCAAAGGATGAATCGAAACGGGATGAAACGTGAAGGCTTTGTGCCGCTTTTAATTAGCTAAAACGTTCATTCCTGAAGCATAAGAGGATTAATAGACTCTGCAAGACATGATCTGTGTTCTTAAGAATGAAGAATGGTTCAACACGAAGCAGAACTGACCACGCCTCGTTTGTTTGTTTCGTTTTTGCCAAATGACACTGTTGTCTCTTCGGCCAAAACGCGCCCGGAGTTGCGTGTTTTGCTTTCGATCGGCGCGTTTGAGTCGTTGTTTCTCGTCTTTTTTCTCTCCTTCGCCGAGCTCAAAAGTCGCGGTTTTCCTCCTTCTGTGTTTCCCCACATTTGGTGAGGTCAAAGGTGAAGCTCCGGAGGTTTCTGAGTCCATAAATCATCAAATCACGTTCTTTCGTCAGGTTCTCTACGTTTTTACCCATGGGTTTTTGTCGATTTTCTTCGCCCGAGAAGGAGGGTCACAGGCTTCCTCACACGGACACAGGGGGGCGCTCTTCCTTCTTGTGAACAGTGGTTAATGTTCTTGTCTATCGTTGACCCATGACCCGGGGAAACCGCTGTCGTGATTCAAATTGAATTGAAATAGCACGTCGGGGCAAGCTAGCGTTTGTCTATTTCACCCACGGTAATTCCCTCTGCTGCCAGTAGATGGAGCGCAAACACCAAATGAGGGGTTTTCAGTACATATATGTAAATCTTATTTTAAGTTCTAAAAGGCAAGGCAAGGCAAGGAAGTTATTTGTAGAGCACAATTCGTACACAAGGCAATTCAAAGTGCTTCACACAACAGGAAAAAATGCATTAAAATCACAAAGACATGGCAGAAATCACAAACTTAGTTCAAGACATAAAAGAGAAGAGTGCAAAGAAAAGCATTTCAGTCATATGCACAGCCAAACAAAACAGTTTTTAGTTTAGATTTGAACATTTGCCAGAGTAGAACCTGTCTCACATCCTCTGGAAGACTGTTCCAGATTTTAGCTGCATAAAACTGAAATGCAGATTCCCCATGTTTAGTCCAGACTCTGGGCACCAGCAGGAGGCCGGTCCCTGAGGTCCTCAGAGTCCGAGATGGTTTCATATGGCACTAAACATGTCCGAGATGTACTTTGGTGCTAGGCCATGGAGAGACTTGATAACAAGCAGAGCTGCTTTGAAGTCTATTCTCTGAGCCACAGGGGGCAGTGCAGAGGACCTGAGCACAGGACTAAATGTGATCATACCTTCCTGGTTTCTAGTCAGGACCCGAGCAGCAGCGTTCTGGATGTACTGCAGCTGTTTTACAGCTCGTTTGGAGAGGGCCAGTGAGCAGGCCGTTACAGTAGTCTAATCTACTAGAGACAAACGCATGGATAAGTCCTCTCCAGGTCTGGGTTTAGGAAAACTATACTTTTGATTTTGGCAATGTTATTTATATGGTAAAAAGCTTGCTGATGTGATGGATCTGACGTGGCTGTTAAAATTCAAATCTGGGTCCATTATTACCCCCAGATTTCTAACTTGATGTGTAGGTTTTAGAGCGAGACTCTGGGAGGTGACGGTTTAACACTTTCTCTTTGTTTCTGTGGCCAAGACGATGATTTCAGTCTTGTCTGAGTTCAGCTGGAGAAAGTTGTTTTGCATCCACACACTGATCTGTTGGATGCAGTGACAGAGTGAATCCACTGGTCCATATTCACCTGCCGTCAGTGAAAACATAGATCTAGTGTCGTCTGCGTAATTGTGATAGGACACATTCTCGCTGCGTATACAACTGACCTAACGGCAGCATGTAGAGGTTGAACAGAAGGGGTCCCAGGATTGACCCTTGGGGCACCCCACAGGTCAGGGGCATCTGGTCTGAGACACAGTTACCAATTTCGATAAAGAATTTCCTGTCTTCCAGATAGAACATGAGATGCCAAGGCAAAGGAATGTTTATAAAGGCTGATAAATATACAAATAATGCATAATATGTGTCCTTTAATGTCCGTAAGCTGGATCAATTTCCACTTTTACCACATTTCAACATGGGCCCGGGGGCAAAATCAGGCCCTCCAAGTGATGAATCTGGCCCTCGACCCGTCCTCCAAATATGAAAATAATATTATTGACTGGTTTAATCCTGGGTTAGCGCTAGTTTTGACCTGGTTTGGTCTTGGTTTTGTCCTTGTTTAATCCCGCTTCAGACCTGTTTTGATTCCGGGTCAGTCCCGGTTCAGACCTGGTTGGTCCCAATCTCGTCCTAGTTTAGTTGTGGTTCAGTTCTGTTGGTTTTGTCATTTTCTATGTTATTTCTCGAAGTTATTTTATTGTATTAACGCAATTCATTGGAACAGTGTCAGTTCATTTCGGGAAAATGAAGACTCGTAAAGACGGAGGAAGAGCGCGACGAGACAAAGCGAGAGGCTGCTGAACGCTGGCTGATTCCTCAAAGTGATTCAGAGCCCACAAACGAGGCAAACGTTCGGCAGATTAATGATGAAAATGACATTCTAATTGGTCCGCGCGAAGGAGGAGCAGTAACGGGGATAAATAATGTCCGCGGGGATTCGATTTGTGTTGATACAGTTTGTACATGATTCAATTAGTCAAGACGCAAATAGAGGCATGAAATATGTTGTTTGTTGCGTTTCTGGAAATAATAATGCCATTAGTGAGATTTATCGTTGTTTGCCCGCTGCGTTTGACCCGTCCGTCCGTTTTTTTACTCGTTAGCTGACGCGTTTGTTTTGTCATGAAGTCTTGCTGGTCTGAAAAACCTAAAAAATATGCATAATATGAGCAAAATCCTCCAATTAATGACATATAAATGACAAAACCTTTATTTTCTTAACACTAATTTCATGTCATTTGCTTTTTTTCTCCTAATTAAATTTTTTTAATCAACTTTTCTTCACAAAATGCCACTTGACTGATGTAAAACTATGATAGAACGCACGTAATAACTAATAATAAATAGAATTAAAAGGACATATATTCTGCTAAATTGTCTTTTTTGTCCCAGTAATGGAAAGCGTCTTTGTGTCTCTTGAAAAGCGCTACATAAAACAGATTATTATTCATATTTTTTTTTAAAGATTTTCACCGTGTTTCAACTTTGAGTCGTAATTTACACTTAAATATCCAGGATTTTTTTTTTTTTTGAGTTTAAAAGGCATTTATTATATTTCTACCTGGAGTTGTATTTAGCTTCATTCACGCTGTTTACGACCTCATCTTCTCTGTTCCATAAATCCATAAATCATTCTCGTTCTGCGCATTTCCGTCTCAAATGTTGGACGTGTTGGAGGTTAAAGCGCCCCCTACAGGTCGGACGACTCATTCAACTAAAACGCACTTTTAGATCAATATACTTTGAATTTTGCTAGAAAAATGTAAAAATGTTATCACAGAATTGCAAATGTTTTTGTTTTATAATTTCACTTCCTGTTTTGATTGATGACATCACACTAGAAAATGATCTAATGTCACCTTTTATTTTCTTATTTGACAAATAAAATATATGAGAGCGACTTTATTTTGGTGAATTAATGTTTAAAGAGTCAAAAAAGTGTAAATAATGCATACATTTTGACTAGTGTGATGTCACTTCCTGTCATTTACTACAGATTTTTCAACATTTTCTCCAAAAATACCGACTCGATTGGCGTAAAACTATAATTTATATGTACAACAGGTATAAACGCAGCAAATAAAGTCAAATTAGAAAATCATAAAAACCCGCCATACGTCACTTTAAAGGACAATGACGGTACACATAATGCAGAATATGTGTCCTTTAATCTGAGTAATATGTGTGTGTCTGAGTACAGCTGTGAATGGAGGGGGATGACATCGTTCTGGGCATGCTCAGTGACGTCCCGCCGCTCACACGCCCAGACCACACGCTGAGAGAAGAAGAGGGTCGCATGTTGCTGCAAGTTTGACGAGTGCAAAATTTAAATTAAATTAAAAAAATAATAATAATAAACTGAAAATAAAATGAAATAAATGAATAAAATGAAATAAAAATGAAATAAAATGAAATAAATGAAAAGAAAAGAAAAAAAGAAAAAATAAAATGAAATAAAAATGAATAAAATGAAATAAAATGAAACTAACAATGAAATAAAATGAGAATAAAATTAAAATAAAATGAAATAAATGAAAAAAATAAAAGTGAAAAAAAATGAAAATAAATAAATAAAATTAAAAAATTAAAAAAAAAAATTTAAATGAAAAAATATATAACATTTTAAAAAAAAGAAATAAAATGAAATAAAAATTAAAAAAAGAAATAAAAGAAATAAAATGAATAAAATAGAAAAAAAGAAAAAAAGAAAATGAATAAAATGAAATAAAATGAAATAAAATGAATAAAATGAAATAATAATAAATGAAAAAAAATTGGGAAAAAGAAAAAAATAAATAAAAAAATAAAAAAGAAAAAAATAAATAAAAAGAAATAAAATGAAATAAAATGAAATAAAATGAAATAAATGAAATAAAATAAAAAAAATATATAAAATGAAATAAAATGAAATAAAATGAAATAAAATAGAAATAAAATGAAATAAAATAAAAATGAAAAAAATAAAAGAAATAAAATGAAATAAAACAAAATAAATTAATACAATTTGCAAAATTAAATCAATTAAGTAAAATAAAATAAATAAATATATAAAATAAATAACAAAAGTCTACATAACGGAGTTGAATTCATCGACTGTTTCTGGTTCAGCGCCAGGTTTTCTTTAGTACTTGTCTTGATTTGGCTCGGACCATCAGCAGAAGCGGCAACACAAACACGACATGACACAGGACAAACCAAACTTACATGGATCGTAAAGCCTTGGTAACCTGTAGTAACCGACGTCCAGTTCCAGCTCCGTGTTGAGGTGGCGAAACGGACAAACTAACGACAACGGCATGTCTCACGGCTGCATTTCAATGGCCTTCATTCTTGCTAATAATACAAATAAAAAGTGCATTAGCAAAAGTGGACGGCACTCACTGTAATAGAGTAGATTTTTGCTGTTATTGTACTTTTATTTGTAGATTTTCAAACCTTTACTTGTGCAGCTCAGGCTCAAAATGGCAGTTTAAACTGAGCTGGCTAAAGCCGTAACGTTGTCATCTGAATAAATAGCAATAAATAAATATGTAATGCATAAAATGTATGTAAATTGACACATAAACATACCCATCTTGTCTTTTAAAAATATGTTATAAGGGTTTTGTCATTTCTTTGTTCATTAGTTTTGTTAAAAGTGCACATGAACATGACGTGCTCTGTGTGCTAATGTGTACTAACGTGACTTCATTTCCTGTCAGTCGACCTGCAGAGCGGCGCAACACCAAGAGATGCAGGAAGTGTGCAGACCAGAGAACGACTGACACGACACGGACAACGCTGACACACGTGTGTTAGACGGATCGGTGCTTTAAAACACGATTAAACTGTTGTTACTGGGCGTATTGTCACGAAAACCCGAAAAACTCTCCAAATAGAAAAACAAAGCGACGGCTCAAGCGAGAGAGAGTCTGCGGAGGGGTCTGGGCCTATTTTCCGCCTCTGCAACTTTAATACAAGCACATCGTCAGGGCTAATCACCAGCGCGCTAATGCCGTGCGTAATCTGCTGTAAATTGAATATGTTTGACACAATTACCTGATAATGAATTCTCTCTGCAAATCCAAATGAAGAGATTTATGCAGATGTGACAGTCTGAGAGCGAGGCCTGGGGCGAAGGGCCCCGGTGATGTCGCTGGAAAATCACACTTGTGAATGGTTAACACGCAAACACATTTAAGTGACGTATGTTTCCGTGGCAGAGTGGTTATCCTGTGCTCAGTAATGTGCAGTAAAGTATCATTAAAGCTTGAATAATGCCCAATACTCAGGCTCGAAGGCCCAGCTCGGGCCTCAGTAACACAAGGCTGCACATTTATCACGCTCCATCCCTGGGGCCAGTGATGTTCCCGTACGCGCTCCTGTTGTGGCTATAATGATATGCTTATGAATGATGGGGGTGTGTGCATGTAAAAGCATCCATTACAAGGCCCTTAGCGACAAGCTCTGCGACATGAAGGGAGGAGGGGCGGACAGCTTTGTTTTACAGCTTCATGAGGAAAGTGATGTCTCTGTGGGGTTTGAGACACGCCAGAGCTCCTCCTCCCGTCGTCTCCTCGGCGGCCACATGGGGAGTGGGTGTAGTTTTCTCCGTCTTGGTCGCTTCGTTTGCGGTCGCTTGTCAATTTAATAAAGTTTTGTTTTCGTGCGTCACAGAAATCATTGAGAACACATAAAGTCAACACATGACAATCGATGCATGTGGAATGGAAAACCAACCCTTCCGGCTTTGTTCAGAATTGTTAAGCACACACATCCTGGTACTGATGTAAACCTTCTCTCGCATTCATTTGAACAAAGCAGCAAAATAAAACCACGCATTTCGAAGTCTGTGGACTAATTGTCGTCGTTTATAAGGGGTCAATATCTGCGAGTCCGGTCACCGTTTTCACCTTCCCATGTTCAGACGGGCGTGATCGACAGGTGGGTTAGCGAATCAGGGTCAAGCGCATCACGGGGACTGGGAAACATTGCGTGTTTCTGCGGGAATCAACGAGCGAAGCGCAGAACTCTCGCCAGATGACCGGTGACCTCAGGATCCCAGGCGGTCAAGCTCAACGTTCTAAGGTCCGCTATCGTTTGCAGGAACGTCTTCACGCGCACGCCTGTTTGGGAAAGACGAGGACCTTTAGCGCGTTAGCGTGAAACCCGGCGCACATTTCGACCTCTGCGCTGAACCCACGGGCTGTTGTTGAAGCTGAAACATCTCTCGTCTTCTACCACTCGCTGTAGGACCTCGAGGCAGGTTTTTTCCTTTATTGCTAAAACGCAGGAAGCACAATTAGCCTCAGAATAGTTTTGACCCTGGATGGCTCCCTTAGCTGCAGGATAGACTATATTACTCTTTACGACGTTATTAAAAATGTTACACAGAAGAGGAGGAGGAGGAAGAGGAGGAGGAGGAGGAGGAGGAAGATAGTAAATATAACTATGATTGTGATATGGGGGGAGGGGCGTTTTGTATGTATAGCAATATAGACTTTCAAGTTATTGCTTTGGAGCGCCAGGCGGAGGTGTATTTTGTACTGCTACTGCATCTGATTACTTCTGAGGTTTGAGGAAAATATTGGGTGTAATATTGGTTTTATTTGGGGGTCTTATGCCCTCTCCTAAGATTGCGCTCCAGTGACGTGTCGACACATTTCATTATCCGGGAGAAAAACCAAAACAAGCCCCCAAAAAAATCCTCCAGACGCAAATGATGATATTCACCGAACTCTGCTCACCTCTGAAGTATCCGTGGACCCAGACAAGCCCCCGGGCCGATCGTTTCCGTTTATGTACTTTGTAAAAATATATACCAAAGCCACTCTCTCGACCTGGTCTGCCAACGCACCAAGAGAGAACAGCCACACAGAGAGAACAGCCGCACAGAGAGAACAGCCACATTGAGAGAACAGCCACACAAAGAGGACAGCCGCACAGAGAGAACAGCCACATTGAGAGAACAGCCACACAAAGAGAACAGCCACACAGAGAGAACAGCCACACCGGGAGAACAGCCACACAGAGAGGACAGCCGCACAGAGAGAACAGCCACACAGAGAGAACAGCCACACAGAGAGAACAGCCACACAGAGAGAACAGCCGCATTGAGAGAACAGCCGCACAGAGAACAGCCGCACAGAGAGAACAGCCACATCGAGAGAACAGCCACACAAAGAGAACAGCCACACAGAGAGAACAGCCACAGTAGAGAGTACAGCCGCATATCAGAGACGCCAGCTCACAGAGAAGGCGCCGCACATGACGAGAACAGCCAACGTGAGAACAGCCACACCAGGAGAACAGCCACAAGAGAGAACAGCCGCAATTGAGAGAAACAGCCGCACAAGAGAGGATCAGCCGCACAGAGAGACAGCCGCATGAGAGAGAACCAGCCACACCGGGAGAACAGCCGCAGCAGAGAGAACAGCCGCACAGAGAGACAGTCGCATTGAAGAGAACAGCCAGATATCGAGCGGACAGCACATAGAGAGAACGCACATAGAAGAAAGCGCACAGAGAGGGCAGCCCCACAAGAGACATGCCACAACTGGGAGAAAGCCACACCGGGAGAACAGCGCGTCAGAGAGAACAGCCGCACAGAGAGAACAGCCGCACAGAGAGAACAGCCGCACAGAGAGAACAGCCGCACAGAGAGAACAGCCGCACAGAGAGAACAGCCGCACCGCTGATTTATTCTTGATGACATGAACATGTGACATGATGGCCACATTGCTTGTAATTTGGTGAATTTGGTGAGACACTGTCTCTATGGAGACGTGGAGGCTCTGGCAACACAGGTTCAGTTGTACTTCCTTGTTTCCTTGTCTTTTAGATTAGATTTGTCCTTTGCATTTGACCCATCCTTTGATGCCACTGGTTTAACCTGTCAGGGGCAGTGCAGATCCAGGACTGGGTCAGGACAACCTTTGCTGGAGGAAACCCACCCAGACACGGGGAGAACAAGGAAACTCCACACAGAAAGACAGTTAGCATCAGCAGCAGCATGAGCAGCACCAGCAGCACCAGCAGCAGCATGAGCAGCACCAGCAGCACCAGCAGCACCAGCAGCATCAGCAGCATGAGCAGCATCAGCAGCATGAGCAGCACGAGCACTTGGAGAGCTTCATTTAGTTTTATTAAGCCTGTTTATGAGATTCTCTTCTCTGCTCCTTTACTGAGCCTCAAAAACACCCAGGTTCCAGTTACCCAGCTTTAGCCCTCACCCAGAGGGAGAGCTCCTGTGGCATCGTGTGGTTTTGAGTCCATAAACCCAGAGTCGCTCAGGTCAGATTTAGATGCAGCAGAAGACCACATGCTCCTCCAGTGGCTCCTGGTTGGACAGTGCCTGAGTGATGTGTATCGTTGCCGGAGTAGACAGCATCGTCCCGGCGACAGCGCTCAGAGCAGACAGCATCGTCCTGGCGACAGCATTCGGAGACAGGTGTGAGAAAAACCACCCAGTCCCTGGCACTCGAACGCAACACTCCTGTTCCCCCACAGGAAAATATGAACACAACAAGACAGCAGACGAGTGTGTGCGTGTGTGCGTGTGTGCGTGTGTGGTGTGTGTGTGTGTGTGTGTGTGTGTGTGTGCGTGCGTGCGTGTGTGTGTGTGTGCGTGTGTGTGTGTGTGCGTGCGTGCGTGCGTGTGTGTGTGCGTGTGTGTGTGTGTGTCGTGTGTGTGTGTGTGCGTGTGTGCGCGTGTGTGCGTGTGTTGTGTGTGGTGTGTGTGCGTGCGCGTGTGTGTGCGTGTGTGTGTGTGTGTGTGTGCGTGTGTGTGTGTGTGTGCGTGTGTGTGTGTGTGTGTGTGTGCGTGTGTGTGTGTGTGTGTGTGTGTGCGTGTGTGTGCGTGTGTGTGCGTGTGTGTGGCATGTGTGTGTGTGTGTGTGCGCGTGTGTTGTGCGCGTGTGTCTGTGTGTGTGGTATCTGTGGAGGAGGAGGAGGAGGAGGAAGTGGAGGAGGAGGAGGAAGAGTAGGAGGAGGAGGAAGGAGGGAGGAGGAGGAGAGGAAGAGGAGGAGGAAGAGTAGGAGGAGGAAGTGGAGGAGGAGGAGGAGGAAGTGGAGGAGGAAGAGTAGGAAGGAGAGGAAGAGGAGAAGGAGGAAGGGAAGGAGGAGAGAGGAGAGAGGAGGAGGAGGAAGTGGAGGAGGAGGAGGAAAAGGAGGAGGAGGAGGAGGAGGAGGAGGAAGTGGAGAAGAGGAGGAAGGGAGGGGGAGAGAGGAAGAGAAGGAGGAGGAAGTGAGGAGAAGAGGAGGAGGAGGAAGTGAGGAGGAGGTGGAGGAGGAGGAGAGTAGGAGGAGGAGGAGGAGGAAGTGAGGAGGAGGAAGGGAGGAGGAGAGGAGGAGGAGGAGGAGGAGGAGGAGGAGGAAGAGGCAGAGGTGATGACAAACAGAACCTCAGTGCCCCAAAAGAACTCATCTCATGTAACGTGTGTGATGAAGCTCTGGATCAGCAGCAAATGCACAAGGTCCAGACAAACTGACCCCAAAGACTGGTCAGACAACTGACCCAAACCGACCCAAAGACTGGACCAGACAAAACTGACCCAAACGACTGGTCGAGACAAACTGACCAAAACCAAACTGGACCAGACAAACTGACCCAAAGACTGGACAGACAAACTGACCCAAACAAACGACCAAAAGACTGGACCAGACAAACTGACCCAAACTGACTGGACCGACCCAAAGACTGGACCAGACAAACCAACTGACCCAAACCCCAAAGACTGGACAGACAAAACTGACCCAAACCGACCCAAGACTGGACCAGACAAACTGACCAAAGACTGAACAAATGACAAACTGACCCAAAGCTGGACCAGACAAACTGACCCAAACCGACCCAAAAGACTGGATCAGACAAAACTGACCCAAACCGACCCAAAGACTGGACCAGACAAACTGACCCAAAGACTGAACCAGACAAACTGACCCAAAGACTGGTCCAGACAAACTGACCAAACCGACCCAAACTGGACCAGAACAAACTGACCCAAACCGACCAAAGACTTGGACCAGACAAACTGACCAAGATGGACCAGACAAACTGACCCAACCTGACCCAAACTGGACCAGACAAACTGACCAAAGACTGGACCAGACAAACTGACCCAAACTGACCAGACCAAGACTGGACCAGACAAAACCCAAACCGACCCAAACGACCCAAAAGACTGGACAGACAAACTGACCCAAACCGACCCAAAGACTGGACCAGACAAACTGACCCAAAGACGCCACAAACTGACCAGACTGGAAACTGACCCAAACCGACTGGACCGCAACCAACTGACCCAAAACACCAAAGACTGGACCAGACAAACTGACCAAAGACTGGACCAGACAAACTGAACCAAACTGACCCAAAGACTGGACAGACAAACTGGACTGGACCAGACAAACTGACCCAAACGACCCAAAGACTGGACCAGTATTCAAACTGACCCAAACCGACCCAAAGACTGGACACAGACAAACTGACCCAAAGGACTGGACCAGACAAAATGACACAACACCCAAAGACTGGACAGACAAACTGACGCCAAAGACTGGACAGAACAAACTGACCCAATGACAAAGTGGACCACGAAAGCTGACCCAAACCGACCCAAAGACTGGACCAGACAAACTGACCAAACCGACCCAAGACTGGACCAGACAAAACTGACCCAAAGACCTGGACCAGACAAACTGACCCAAAGACTGGTCCAACGAAACTGACCAAACCGACCTAAAGACTGAGACAGACAACTGACCAACGACGCCCAAAGACTGGACCAGACAAACTGACCGACCCAAAGACTGACCCAAACCTGACAAAGCTGGACCAGACAAACTGGACAGACACTGACCCAAGACAAACTGACCCAAACCGACTGACCAGACAAACTGACCAAACCGACCAAAGACGTGGACAGACAAACTGACCAAAGACTGGACCAGACAAACTGACAACTGACCCAAAGACTGGACCAGACAAACTGACCCAAACCGACCAAAGACTGGAAGACAAACTGACCCCAAAGACTGACAGACAAAACTGACCCAAACTGACCAAAGACTGGGACCAGACAAAACTGACCAAAGACTGACCCAAACTGACCCAAGACTGGACAAAGACTGGACCAGACAAAACTCACAAGATCTGGACAGACAAACTGACCAAACTGACCAAAGACTGGACCAGACAAACCTGACCAAAGACTGGACAGCAAAATGACCCAAACTGAACCCAAAGACTGCCAGACAAACTGACCCAACTGACCCAATAAGACCGGACAGACAAACTGACCCAAAGACTGGACAGACAAACTGACCCAAACTGACCCAAAGACTGGACCAGACAAACTACCTACAAAGACTGGACCAGACACAACTGACCAAAGGACGGGACCAGACAAATGACCAAACTGACCCAAAGACTGGACCAGACAAACTGACCAAAGACCAGACAAACTGACCCAAACTGACCCAAAGACTGGACCAGACAAACCGACCCAAAGACTGGACCAGACAAACTGACCCAAAGACTGGACTTTTGAATTGACCTTCAGAATTTGAACACTTTGAAAATGACGTGTTTGGGACGTTGTAAATAGTTGTTTTGTTCCTGTGTTTATTTTCGTTGTATTAAATACATAAATAAATAAACACATAAATAAACGTATTATTCAAACAAAGGTTGAGTAAGACTCAAAAATCAGAATAGTAATAATAAATATGGCTTTTATTATTAATTCCATGAACATTTACAAGTCTTTTGCCTGGAATGTTTTTGTAGTAGATCAAGTATATATTTAAATATATATATATTAGGAAAAAAACAACATATTTTTAATTGTATTTCCTACTTTACTGTAATAGAGTCTTTGCTCTCATTAAAGTGATTTGTATCTATGAAAAGTGCATAAAAGACAAAGTCCCAATTGGATTGTTTTAGTCATATGAGTATGTCGAGGTGCACATGTGTTTGGCATGTACAAATATACAAATATACAAATGTACAAATGTACAATGTACAAATGTACAAATGTACAAATATACAAATATACAAATGTATAAATGTACAAATGTACAAATGTACAAATATACAAATATACAAATGTATAAATGTATAAATGTACAAATGTATAAATGTGCAAATGTATAAATATACAAATATACAAATATACAAATGTACAAATATACAAATGTATAAATGTATAAATGTATAAATGTACAAATGTACAAATGTACAAATGTACAAATGTAAAATGTATAAATGTATAAATGTATAATCAGAATCAGAATCAGAAAGAGTTTATTTCCATTGTCAATGAACAAAATTCACAAACAGGAACTTGTCTCGGCCTTAAGGTGCAACATAAAACACTGAGTAATAATAACACAACATATATTCAATCAAAAAGGGCATGAATTAAGAAACAATTTAAAATGACTATACAATAAAAATAAAAATTTCTATGTACACAAGAGTTACAGTTACATTTACAGTTTCAGTGCAGAAAGTGACAGTGAGTGATGAAGAGTTGCAGTTAAATTGACAGGTGTTTAGAAGTGTTCATGAGTCCAACAGCAGAGGGAAAGAAACTATTCTTGTGGCGAGAGGTTCTGGTCCGGATGGACCGCAGCCTCCTGCCTGAGGGGAGTGGCCTCCTGCCTGAGGGGAGTGGCCTCCTGCCTGAGGGGAGTGGCCTCCTGCCTGAGGGGAGTGGTTCAAATAGACCATGTCCAGGGTGAGAAGGGTCAGCTGTGATCCGACCTGCTCGTCCCAGAGCCCTGGAGACGTACAGGTCCTGCAGAGATGGAAGTCTGCAGCGATCACCTTCTCAGCAGAACACACAATGCGCTGTAGTCTCTGTTTGACCCTGGCTGTGGCTCCAGCAGAGGGCGCTGTAGTCTCTGTTTGACCCTGGCTGTGGCTCCAGCAGAGGACGCTGTAGTCTGTTTGACCCTGGCTGTGGCTCCAGCAGAGGGCGCTGTAGTCTCTGTTTGACTGGCTGTGGCTCCAGCAGAGGACGCTGTAGTCTGTTTGACCCTGGCTGTGGCTCCAGCAGAGGGCGCTGTAGTCTCTGTTTGACCCTGGCTGTGGCTCCAGCAGAGGCGCTGTAGTCTCTGTTTGACCCTGGCTGTGGCTCCAGCAGAGGGCGCTGTAGTCTCTGTTTGTCCCTGGCTGTGGCTCCAGCAGAGGGCGCTGTAGTCTCTTTTGTTTGTCCCTGGCTGTGGCTCCAGCAGAGGGCGCTGTAGTCTCCTGTTTGTCCCTGGCTGTGGCTCCAGCAGAGGGCGCTGTAGTCTCTGTTTGTCCCTGGCTGTGGCTCCAGCAGAGGGCGCTGTAGTCTCTGTTTGTCCCTGGCTGTGGCTCCAGCAGAGGGCGCTGTAGTCTCTGTTTGTCCTGGTGTCGCTAGCAGAGGGCGCTGTAGTCTCTGTTTGTCCCTGGCTGTGGCTCCAGCAGAGGGCGCTGTAGTCTCTGTTTGTCCCTGCTTTGGCTCCAGCAGAGGGCGCTGTAGTCTCTGTTTGTCCCTGGCTGTGGCTCCAGCAGAGGGCGCTGTAGTCTCTGTTTGTCCCTGGCTGTCGCTCCAGCAGAGGGCGCTGTAGTCTCTGTTTGTCCCTGGCTGTGGCTCCAGCAGAGGGCGCTGTAGTCTCTGTTTGTCCCCTGGCTTTGGCTCCAGCAGAGGGCGCTGTAGTCTCTGTTTGTCCCTCTGGCTGTGGCTCTCCAGAGGGGCTGTAGTCTCTGTTTGTCCCTGGCTGTGGCTCCAGCAGAGGGCGCTGTAGTCTCTGTTTGTCCCTGGCTGTGGCTCCAGCAGAGGGCCGCTGTAGTCTCTGTTTGTCCTGGCTGTGGCTCCAGCAGAGGGCGCTGTAGTCTCTGTTTGTCCCTGGCTGTGGCTCCAGCAGAGGGCGCTGTAGTACACACGGTGATGGAGGAGGTGAGGATGGACTCAATGATGGCCGTGTAGAACTGCACCATCATCTGCGCTGGCAGCTTGGCTTTCCTCAGCTGCCGCAGGAAGAACATCCTCTGCTGGGCCTTCTTGATGAGGGAGCTGATGGTGGTCTCCCACTTGAGGTCCTGTGTGATGGTGGTGCCCAGGAAGCGGAAGGAGTCCACGGTGGTGATGGGGGAGTCTGTCATGATGAGGGGGGGCTGGGGGGCTGTGGCTTTCCTGAAGTTCACGATCATTCCACTGTCTTCTGGGCGTCTCCAGCTGGTCACCTCCCTCTTGTAGACAGACTCGTCCCCGTCCGAGATGAGCCTGATTGAGGGTGGTCTCAGCCGCAAACTTTATCAGTTTTACGGCGTCGTGGCTGGAGGTGCAGCAGTTTGTGTACAGGGAGAAGAGCAGAGGAGAAAGTACACAGCCCTGAGGAGCTCCTGTGGCTGATGGTCCGAGTGTCTGAGACGTTCTTCCCCAGCCGCACGCACTGCCTCAGATCCGTCAGGAAGTCAGTGCGCCCCCTGCAGGTGGAGTCGGGCACGTTGAGCTGGGAGAGCTTGTCCTGGAGCAGAGCAGGGAGGATGGTGTTGATGAAGAGCTGAAGTCCACAAACAGGATCCTGGCGTAGGTTAAATGTACAAATGTATAAATGTATGCATGAAAGTATAAATGAATGTCTGCATATTTATTTATTTTTAAAGGCCTCTCTCTCCCCTCTCTCCCCTTCTCCCCTCTCCCCCTCCCTCTCTCCCCTCTCCTCTCCCCCCTCTCTCCTCTCTCCCCCTCTCTCCCCCTCTCTCTCCCTCTCCTCTCTCCCCTCCTCTCCCTCTCTCCCCTCTCTCCCCCCTCTCCCCTCTCTCCCCTCTCCGCTCCTCTCCTCTCTCCCCCTCTCTCCCCTCTCCTTCCCTCTCCCCCTCTCTCCCTCTCTCTCCCCTCCTCCCCCTCTCCCTCTCTCCTTCCTCTCCCCTCTCTCCCCTCTCTCTCCCCTTCTCCCCTCCTCTCTCCCCCTCTCCTTCCCTCTCCCCCCTCTCTCCCCTCTCCTCTCCTCTCTCCCCTCTCCCCCTTCTCCCCTCTCCCTCTCTCCCCTCTCTCCCCTCCTCTCCCTCCTCTCTCCCCCTCTCTCCCCTCTCTCCCCTCTCTCCCCCCTCTCCCCTCATCCTTCTCCCCTCTCTCCCTCTCTCCCCTCTCTCCCCCCTCCTCTCCCCTCTCTCTCCCTCTCTCCCCTCTCTCCCCCCTCTCTCCCTCCTCTCCCTCTCTCCCCTCTCTCCCCCTCTCCCCTCTCTCCCCCTCTCCCTCTTCTCCCCCTCTCCCCCTCTCCCTCTCCCCTCTCCCCTCTCCCCCCTCTCCTCCCTCTCTCCCCCCTCTCCCCTCTCTCCCCCTCTCCCCCCTCTCCCCTCTCTCTCCCCCCTCTCCCCTCTCCCCCTCTCTCTCCCCTCTCCCCTCTCCCCCTCTCCCCCCTCTCCCCCTCTCTCCCCTCTCCCCCCTCTCCCCCTCTCCCCTCTCCCTCCTCCCCCTCTCCCCTCTCTCTCCCCTCTCTCCCCCTCTCCCTCTCCCCTCTCCCCCTCTCCCCCTCCCCCTCTCCCCTCCTCCCCCTCTCCCCCTCTCCCCCTCTCCCCCCTCTCCCCCTCTCCCCCCTCTCCTTCTTCTCCCCCTCTCCCCCCTCTCCTCTCTCTCTCTCTCTCCTCCTCTCCCCCCTCTCCCCTCTCCCCTCTCTCCCCCCCTCTCCCCCCTCTCTCCCCTCTCTCTCCCCCTCTCTCCCCCTCTCCCCCCTCTCCCCCTCTCCCTCTCCCTCTCTCCCCCTCTCCCCTCTCTCCCCCCTCTCCGCCTCTCCCCTCTCTCTCCCCCACTCCCTTCTCCCCCCTCTCCCTCTCTCTCCCCTCTCTCTCCCCTCTCTCCCCCCACTCCCTCTCTCCTCTCTCCCTCTCTCCCTCTCTCCCTCTCTCCCCTCCCTCCCTTGCTTTCTCCTCCATTATCCCTTCGTTCTCGGACTTCTGGCCCTAAACCACATTTCACACAGCTCTAATTCCACTCTTTTTCATTTGAAATTGTTTGTTTGTTTTTCTTTGGCTAATCCTCTTGTGCTTTTTGAAGCAGCTGTAATTCCGTTCATTTTATTGTTTTTTGAGCTGTTTTTGGATCAGAAGCAAAGAAAGAGCGAAACACAAAGTGGAGCTGCACAGAAGAGGAACCGTAACGTTTGAAGCAAAAACTAAGCCGAAAATGAAAATGTTCTTTAATGTAATTAAAGGTGCTTCTTTGTGGTTGAGGGTCTTTGCTCGGGAAAGTTCAGCACAACACCAAAGTTACAAGTCAGATCTGTAGAAAGGCGTGTCACTTACAGTCACGTTTTGAAGAAGAGGGGGGAGGAGGAGGAGGGGGAGGAGAGAAGAGAAGGAAGAGAGAGAGGAAGAGGAGAGGAAGGAGACAGGGAGGCCATCGGAAGAGTGGAGGAGAGA
Organism: Chaenogobius annularis; assembly: GCA_015082035.1. Taxonomy (NCBI): domain Eukaryota; kingdom Metazoa; phylum Chordata; class Actinopteri; order Gobiiformes; family Gobiidae; genus Chaenogobius; species Chaenogobius annularis. Next base: position 700,817 of record BJKM01000292.1, read on the forward strand.
GGAGGAGGGGGAGGGAAGAAGGGGGGAGGAAGAGAGGACGAGTGGAGGAGGAAAAGAGGTGGAGGAGGAGACGGGGGAGAGGGGAGATGGAGAGAGGAGGAGAAGGACGTCCTGTATCATGATGATTTGTTGACTCAGCTGAAGAGCTCTGAGTTTGTCCTGAGGAAACGAGGAGCCGCACCGTGAGGACGATCTCGGTACTGCATCTGCCGGGTCACTGTGGCACTGGTGGGTCAAATGCAGAGGGTCAAATACAGTGGGTCAAATGCAGAGGGTCAAATGCAGAGGGCCAAATGCAGAGGGTCAAATGCAGAGGGTCAAATGCAGAGGGTCGATGCAGAGGGTCAAATTCAGTGGGTCAAATGCAGATGGTCAAATTCAAATTCAGTGGGTCAAAGTCAGAGGGTCAAATGTAGAGGGTCAAATGCAGAGGGTCAAATGCAGAGGGTCAAATTCAGAGGGTCAAATTCAGTGGGTCAAATGCAGCGGGTCAAATTCAGTGGGTCAAATGCAGATGGTCAAATTCAGTGGGTCAAATGCAGAGGGTCAAATGCAGAGGACACATTTTCCCCACGAGGACAATAGTGCCTCAACTTTTCTTTTTATGATTTTTTTAAATACTTCACATTTTAAATCCTAACAAACACAAGAAACAGAACGAGAGGAAGTAAATGTAATGGAAAAAAAGAAAGTTTAACAAAACAAATTTAGACCAACATTTCTAAATTAACGTGTCCAGTCCTTGATCGTTGGTGATGTTTGTGTCAGTCATTTTCCTTGTGAGGGTCTTTTTTCCCACAGCCAAAAGCACGTTCCAGAGGTATCCATCTGCGGTGTCCATGGCAGGAGTTCTGAGGCCCAAGTACACAGTTCTACAGTTCAGAGGGATGGAAATGTCAAAAGAGAATCTGCAGTGCTTTGTGAACGTCCCAGAACACGTGATCGTGGTTCGTCTCCTGGCAACCAAAGTTCCTCCAACATGTACGGCACTTCCCTGTGATTAATGAGCGTGACACGTTATGACACATGTTTCCTGCAGACATGTGACTTTGTGGTCAGTAACTCGACTTTTCAAACTCTAGTTATCAAGTCAAAACCGATGAAGACGACGTCATTAATTTGTTATATTTATGGTGTAAGTAAATAAATAAGTAAATAGATATTATATAACAGATTTTCTAAAAGCAGTGGGTGAAATATAAACCTTTTTTGTCCCTTTTTGTTCAATCATTTCTTTAACACTTCATTAAGAACAATTGACTTTCTTTTTTGTTTGCATTAGTCATTTGGCAGAACGCTCATAATCATTCAAATACATGATTAAAACAGTAGTTTCACCCTTTTAATGCATTTCTTACCCGTTCCACTTCTCTCACATCTCCTCCTCCTCTCTCCTCCTTCTCCCCCTCTTCCTCCTCCCTCTCTCCTCCTCTCCTCCTCTCTCCCATCTCCTCTCCTCCCCTCCTCCTCTCTCATCTCCCCCTCAGTCCTCTTCTCTCCCTTTCCTCCTTCTCTCTCCTCCTCCTCCTCCTCCCCTCTTCCACCTATCTCCTCAACCTCTCCCTCCACCCCTCCTTCCTCCGCCCTCTACTTCCTCCATCCTCCTCTCTCCTCCTCATCTCCCTCCTCTCTCCCTCCTCCTCTCTCCCCCTCCTCCTCTCCCTTCCCCCTCTTCTTCCTCCCTCTTCCTCCTCTATCCCCCCTCTCCCCCTCCTCTCTCCTCCTCCTCCTCCTCCCCTCCCTCTTCCTCCTCCACCCCTTCCTCCTCTCTCCCCTCCCCTCCCTCTCCTACTCCTCCCTCCACCTCCTCTCTCCCCCTCCTCCTCTCCCTCCCCCTCTTCCTCCTCTCTCCCCCTCCCCTCTCCTACTCCTCCTCACCTCTCCACTCCCTCTTCCTCCTCCCCCTCTTCCCCTCTCTCCCCCTCCCCTCTCCTACTCTTCCTCCTCGTCCTCTCCCCCTCTCTCCCCTCCTCCTCTCCCCTCCACCTCTTCTCCTCTCTCCCCCTCCTCCCACCTCCTCCTCTTCCCTCCACCTCTTCCTCCTCTCTCCCCTCCTCCCCTCCTCTCTCCTCCTCCACCATCTCCCCTCCCTCTTCCTCCTCCCCCTCCTCCTCCTTTCTCCCCCTCCCCTCTACTACTCTTCCTCCTCGTCCTCTCCTCCTCTCCTCCTCTCCTCCTCCTCCTCTCTCCCCCGCCTTCCTCTCCCCTCCCTCTTCCTCCTCTCTCTCCCTCATCTCCCCTCCTCTCTCCCCCTCCTCTCTCCCCCTCCTCCTCTCCCTTCCCCTTCTTCCTCCCCTCTTCCTCCTCTCTCCCCCTCCTCTCTCCTCCTCCTCCTCTCCCCCCCTCTTCCTCCTCCACCCCTTCCTCCTCTCTCCTCCTCCCCTCTCCTACTCCTCTCTCCCTCCTCCCCCTCCTCTCTCCTCCTCTCTTCTCCTCCTCCCCCTCCTCTCTCCTCCTCACCTCTCCCCTCCCTCTTCCTCTCCCCCCTCTTCCCTCCTCTCTCCCCTCCTCTACTACTCTTCCTCCTCGTCCTCTCCTCCTCGTCCTCTCCTCCTCTCCTCCTCCTCTCTCTCCCCATCTTCCTCCTCTCTCCCCTCCCTCCTACTACTCTTCCTCCTCCTCCTCTCCTCCTCGTCCTCTCCTCCTCTCCTCCTCGTCCTCTCCTCCTCGTCCTCTCCTCCTCTCCTCCTCTCCTCCTCTCTCCCCCTCCCACCTCTCCCCTCCCCTCTTCCTCCTCTCTCCCCTCCCTCCTCTCCTCCTCCTCCTCTCTCCCCCTCCTCGCTCTCCCCTCCCCCTCCCCCTCCTCTCTCCTCCCTCCTGTTTCTCTTTAACACGTTTAGTTTCGTACATTTAGAGTATTAATATTAAGTTCGCAAATAAATTGTGATTAAGACAAAAGTGATGTTTCCTTTTTCCCTCGTACTTTGGAGACTTCAGAACTCCTCAGATCGCCGCGCTCTTCAAGCAGCACCGCGAGTCTCCAACAACGAACGCCGATACGTCTGATGTGTGGGCGGTCCGATCCGTCCCGTGCCCGCCCCGTGCCCGCCCCGCTGCCCGCCCCGTGCCCGCCCCGTGCCCTCCCGTCCGCCCCGTGCCCGCCCCTGCCCGCCCCGTGCCCGTCCGTCTGTGCCGTCCGGACCGTTTACAAACCCGCTCGTACTGTGCGGTTGTAAAACTGTACACGTCAACATGGCGCTCGGGGCATTGTTTGTTTGTTCTTTTCATGTTCTAGTTTGAATGTTTTATTTGACTCATGAGATGTCGGCACGAGGGGCTCTCTCGCCTCACAGCAACACGGTTCTGCATTTGTCGGTGTCTCGTCTAGCGTCTGGATGGTTTCATTCGGGCTCCGATTTCCATCAACTCAACAGGGGGGTCCAGAGGCAGTGGAGGATGGTCAATTGGTCAGATGGGTCAAATGTAGAAGACCCGTTTTCCTTTCCAGGGACATGTTACATCAGAAGTAAAAAGAAGAAAAAACCCCTACACTAGTTTGATGAATCCTGGTTAGAAGGTCCTCTTCCTCCGAGCCTCAAAAACACACCGTTCTGAATCTCCTCGATCTGTGACGTTTTCTCAATCTGTGACATCACTCTGAGAATCTTCTGCTGTTTTCAACTCCAGAAATCACCTCCAGACTCGTTCTGAACATTTCCGTGAACATTTTCCAGTTTTTTGTTAACCTGTGTAATTCACGCTGCGGCCAGTAAATGGGGCCAAAATCTCAGTAAAATCCAAATGCCCAATGTTCTTTTTTTTTTCTTTTTTTTTTTTTTTTAAAACATGAGATGCCAAACTAAAGGTTCTCACGAGCATGTTTAAAGGCTGATGATAATAAATAAATAATGCATAATATTTGTCCTTTAAAGATCTACGTCACCACTTTTTCTTTTCGTTTTTGCAGGTAACGACCAGAACTGCCCAAACCTGGAGGACATCACATGACCAGAGAAACATGCCGATATTGGATGTAAGTCTTTAGCCGTGCTGCTGCTGATGTTGTTGTTATGGCAATAGAGCAGGACGCAGGACTCTGTCAGAGCCTCGGATCTGATTTGTGAAATCTGATCCTTTAAAAGCTTTTATGGGGGAAGCTCTGAGCCGACACACGTCTGCGGAGAGGCGACGGAGGAGACTCTCTAAAGGCGCACTGTGTACTTTTCCACCACCTGCTTGTCTCCGTCGACGTGTGATCGCTCTGCCCGGGAAGTTCCACAGTACGGCATTAAACGTATCCGCAGAGACGAGCAGGTGGCGCCATCAGGGCAAGTCAGTGGCCCGGTGTGTATAAGGGCGACGCCATACTGCGAAACATTTCAGGTGACGCAATAACATCTCCATGGTGACAAGCAGGCCCCGCACACGTGGCCAGGCGATCCCAGCACGCACCACCAGGGGAGCCAGACCGAAACTAACGGCGCCGGCAGCATCAAAACTGTTCAAACTCTTTATTAAGATTGTGTATCGGTGATTCTAATAATTATGAAATTATTAACTAAGCGAGGGATTTTGCAGAAAGAGAATCAGATTTTGCAGATTCACGGCTCAATCCACTCGGTCTATAAACTCTTTTACATTTTTTTTGCTTTATAAATGAGGCAATAAAGTGACAATGACCAGACGACAGACATTTATTACATTTATCACAACATTTTCAACTGACATCAGATGTAAATACTGATGGTTTACGTCTATATAACACACGTTTCCAGAGTATATAAATGTTCGTTGGAAAAGGATGGACAATTATGTGTATTTGGGTTTAATTAATAATAAGGACAATTTGTGTAGATGGAATGAAAAACTATTATGAGAGTATTTGAGCTGAAGTCTGGATTTTGCCTTTTGAAACAAACACACATAAATAAGGCACAACACAACCAGGATCTACCATGACTAAATGTGGTTTCATATTTCATGTTTTGGTAATATTCCACAGTCAATCCCCGCCCCTCCATCACCGGCGCCACCTCACGCGCCACACATGTATTTGTTTTCAGACTTTTAAATGCTCTATGTTTACATCAAAAGCCAAACAACAACAACAACAACAACAACAACACCCTGGACAGTCATGGGTTTCTCTGGTTGTTATGAACAGGTGGGCGGATGGACCGGTCTCCAGACACCGCCGCATGGAAACCGCATCCCGCTCCTCTCCTCCCGCAAACGCCACGCACTGCTTCTCTTTCTCTCTCCCTTTTTTATTTATTTTTTATTGCGAACGCGTCTCCTTCTTCTTCTTCTCCTCCTCCTTCCTCTTCTTCCCACTTTCTACCACGCTTCTGCCACTTTCACGCGCTCCTCTCCACGCGTCCGCTCTCCTCTCGCGCGCGGCCCAAACTGACGACTCGTCTTCTGCGCGGCGCTTTTATATAGCCTTCTAAAAATAACTCACAGCCCGGCCCCGCCCACCTTTCGCACCGACACCGCCTTCCGGCCAATCAGATCCGCGCTGTCCCCCGGGCGCTCCGCCCACCCCTTTGCTCCGCGCGCCGCCCTAATTGGCCCCTCGCTGACATCATCAACCCTATTTACCGTATTTGGCCACGCGTGGAAGTGATTGGCGCGTGTCTCCGCCCCCTTCCCCCCCTCCTCCTCGTCCCCCTCCTCCTCGTCAACCCCCCGCCCGCCTCACCCGGGTCCGTCCCCTTTGCGCGCCGGTCGCCTGTTTTGCAGCGGGGTCCTGCGCTGCGCTTCTTGCTGCTGCTGCTGATGCGGTAGAAGCGGAAAAAACAACGCGAGCGGCAGACCACGGAAACGGGGCGCACGGAGAACGGGGGGAGGCGTGACTCGTGGCGCGCGTTGGATCGTAGCGTGAAAACAAACAAGAACTTACAACTGTGCGCACGTTTTTGCACCTTTTACATTTTTTTTTTCCTTCCCATTTTGGCCAAACTAAAAAGCAGGAGACGCATCTGGAGCGAGAAGTGCGGGTTTTTTCTTTTACGCTTTTGTTTTGTTGTTGTTGGGATTGTTCCTTGCGCGTCGAGATGGATGTGCTGGCGAATTACAGTATTTTCCAAGAACTACAAAACTCGTGCATGACACCGGCTACTTCTCCGCGATGCCCTCCCTGGAGGAGAACTGGCAGCAGGTGAGGGACGCCCGTGCGCTTTTCGGCACAAACTCACACACTCGGTGCCATTTTGCCGCGGATTCAGAAGTGCGCGTGGCTTCAGAAGCGCGCGTGGAGTCTGAAGCACGCGTGGAGTCTGAAGCACGCGTGGAGTCTGAAGCGCGCGTGGGAGTCTTGAAGCACGCGTGGGTTCAGAAGCACGCGTAAAGCCGCATAGTAGTTTTTTTTCCGTCTGCGATCACATGGAACACGGCGCGGTGCGCTGACAGCCAGAGCGCGCAGACATGGAAGAGGAGAGAAGGGGGGAGAGAGGAGAGAGAGGAGGAGCGAGGAGGCGAGGAGGAGAGAGGAGGAGAGGAGGAGAGAGAGGAGAGAGAAGAGGAGAGAGGAGAGAGAAGAGGAGAGAGAGAGGAGAGAGAGGAGAGAGGAGAGAGAGGATGCACGCTGCTGGTTCACGGAGAAGAAGCGTGCAGAGACGCGCTGAATACTCAAATACACATGTCTGGTTTTGTACTGATTTAGACCTGGTTTAGACTTGATTTAGACCTGGGTTTGTCCCTGTTTAGACCTGGTTTAGCCCCTGTTTAGACCTGGTTCTCCCCTGTTAGTCTGGTTTTGTACCTGTTTAGTCCTGGTTTTGTCCCTGTTAGACCTTGGTTTTGTACTGTTACTGGTTTTGTCCCTGTTTAGACCTGGTTTGTCCCTGTTTAGCCTGGTTCTGTCCCTGTTCAGTCCTGTTCTGTCCCTTAGACCTGTTTGTCCTGTTTAGCCTGGTTGTGGTTCCCTGTTTAGACCTGGTCCCTGTCCTTTTTGTCCCTGTTTAGTCCCTGTTTAGACCTGTTAGACCTGGGTTGTTTACCTGGGTTAGACCTGGTTTTGTCCCGCAGTCCTGTTTTGTCCTGTTTAGACCTGGTTAGTCCTTGTTTAGACCTGTTTGTCCCTGTTTAGACCTGGTTTAGTCCCTGTTTAGACCTGTTTGACCCTGTTTAGTCCTGTTTAGTCCTTGTTTAGTCCTGGTTTTTCCTGTTAGTTTAGTCCCTGTTTAGTCCTGGTTTTGTCCCTGTTTATCCCTGGTTTAGTCCCTGTTTAGTCCTGGTTTTGTCCCTGTTTAGACCTGTTTAGTCCTTGTTTAGACCTGGTTTAGTCCCTGTTTAGACCTGGTTTGTCCCTGTTTAGACCTGGTTTAGTCCTGTTTAGACCTGGTTTAGTCCTTCCTGTTAGTCCTGTTTTTTTCCCTGTTAGACCTGGTTTAGTCCCTGTTTAGTCCTGTTTAGACCTGTCCCTGTTTAACCTGGTTTTAGTCCTGGTTGTCCCTGTTTAGTCCTGGTTTTGTCCCTCCCTGGTTTAGTCCCTGTTTAGACCTGTTTTGTCCCTGTTTAGTCCTGTTTAGTCCTTGTTTAGTCCTGGTTTTGTCCCTGTTTAGACCCTGGTTTTGTCCCGTTTAGTCCTGGTTTTGTCCCTGTTTTAGACCTGGTTTGTCCTGGTTGTCTGTTTAGTCCTGGTTTTGTCCCTGTTTAGACCTGTTTTGTCCTTGTTTAGACCTGGTTTTGTCCCTGTTTAGACCTGGTTTTGTCCCTGTTTAGTCCTGGTTTTGTCCCTGTTTAGTCCTGGTTTAGTCCTTGTTTAGACCTGGTTTTGGACAGATTCAGACCTGGTTTTGGACGAGTTAAAGTCCTGGTTTAGTCTAGACTTCATCTCACCTTTAGATCTAGACCTAGTTTAGGTTTAGGTTTGGTTCAGATTAAGATCCAGTCCATTTATGGGTTTGTAGTTTGTGGACCGTTTTGGACAAATACATTCTTGTTTAGTTTTACTTTTAGTTTAATTGAACATTATGCCTTTTACCGTTTTAGACCTGGTTTAGTCATGGACCGGTTTAGATTTAGTTTAGACCTTGTGTTTAGACTGATGCTCTGCTTTTAGGATTAACCAGTGGTTAAGTCCTAGTTTGGACAAACCACTGGTTAATCCTGGGTTCATCAAAGTTTAGATCTGGTTTAGATCTAGTCTTGGTGAATGTTTCTGGTTCAAACTGATGTATTCCTGTTTTAGTAGAGGTCAGATTGAGTTTAGTTTAGGTTCAAACCAGGTTTGTCGACCTTTGTGGGACAAATATAACATGGACTTGTTTCTTATTACACCTTTTTAGACCTGATTTAGTCATAAACGGGTTCAGAACTTGTTTAGTCCTTGTGCTGTTTTTGTCCACTGGTTAGTCCTGGGCTATAACCTTGTTTAGACCTGGTTTAATGTGAGTTTGTTTAACCATAGTTTAGACATGGTTTAGACCTGGTTTTGTCCTTGTTTGTCCTTGTTTGGACCTGGTTTAGAGTGAGTTGTTTAACCATAGTTTAGTCCTGGTTTAGACCTGGTTTAGACCTGGTTTTGTCCTTGTTTAGACCTGGTTTAGTGTGAGTTGTTTAACTATAGTTTAGTCCTGGTTTAGACCTGGTTTGACCTGGTTTTGTCCTGGTTTAGACCTGGTTTAGACCTGGTTTTGTCCTTGTTTAAACCTGGTTTAGAGTGAGTTGTTTAACCATAGTTTAGTCCTGTTTAGACCTGGTTTTGTCCTTGTTTAGACCTGGTTTAGACCTGGTTTTGTCCTTGTTTAGACCTGGTTTAGTGTGAGTGAGTTGTTTAACTATAGTTTAGTCCTGGTTTAGACCTGGTTTAGACCTGGTTTTGTCCTGGTTTAGACCTGGTTTGGACCTGGTTTTGTCCTTGTTTTAGACCTGGTTTAGAGTGAGTTGTTTAACTATAGTTTAGTCCTGGTTTAGACCTGGTTTATTCCTGGTTTAGCTCTAGTCTCGGTGTAGGTTTTCGCCCATAGTTTAGTGTCAGTTTAGACCCATGACCTGTTGACCATGATCTAGTCCTGGTTTGGTCCTCAGATCCACCGCTCACAGATTTAGTCTTTTTTAATCACCATTTTTTGCTCAGCACATTTTCTGCTCGTGATTTTCCCATTTGGAGTAAAACATGTTTTTGCTTTTCGAACACGGAACAGGCCACCAGCCATGGGTAGTAATTATAACTAAATGATTTGTGTGTGACGAGGCGGCGTGGGCACGTTTGGATTAAATTAGCCATTTTAATTATGACGCTCCACAATAGTTGCTCATTTGATTCTGTGCATGATTAATGTTAATGACTTTTAAATGAGAATTAAATGAGGATTGGTCCGTGTTTGCTTCATGAAGCGTCCACAATCCATTTGCACATGTGATGAAAGAGCCATGTATCATAATGCAGTGTTTTTATGACTAGTTTAGAGCCGACTGAGTCCTGGTTTAGGCTCGACTGAGTCCTGGTTTAGGCTCGACTGAGTCCTGGTTTAGGCTCGACTGAGTCCTGGTTTAGGCTCGACTGAGTCCTGGTTTAGGCTCGACTGAGTCCTGGTTTAGGCTCGATTTAGTTCTTGATTGTGGTGTAATGATATAGTCCTGATATAGTCCTAGTTTAGTCCTGGTTAAGTCATGTTTAGTCCTGAAATAGATCTGGTTTAGTCTGGTTAAATCAGTGTTAAATCCTGGTTTAGTCCTGATATAGTCCTGGTTTATTCCTGGTTTAGACCTTGTTTAGTGCTGGTTTAGTCCTGGTTTATTCCTGGTTTAGACCTTGTTTAGTCCTGGTTTAGTCCTGGTTTAGTCCCGGTTAATCCTGGTTAAATCAGTGTTAAATCTTGTTTAGTCCCGGTTTAATCCTGGTTGAATCAGTGTTAAAATCTTGGTTTAGTCCCGGTTTAGTCAGTGTTAAATCTTGGTTTAGTCCTGATATTCTAGATTGTTTAGTGGTTTAGTCCTGTTTATTCCTGTTTAGACCTGCTGTTTAGTCCTGGTTTATTCCTGGTTTAGACCTTGTTTAGTCTGGTTTAGTCCTGGTTTAGACCTTGTTTAGTCCTGGTTTAGTCCTGGTTTAGTCCCGGTTTAATCCTGGTTTAGACCTTGTTTATTCCTGTTTAGTCCTGGTTTAGACCTTGTTTATTCCTGGTTTAGTCCTGTTTATTTCCTGGTTTCGTCCTTGTTTATTCCTGGTTTAGACTTTATTTAGTCCTGGTTCAGTGCTGGTTTAGTGCTGGTTTAGTCCTGGTTTAGTGCTGGTTTAGTCCTGGTTTATTCCTGGTTTAGACCTTGTTTAGTCCTGGTTTAGTCCTGGTTTAGTCCCGGTTTAATCCTGGTTTAGAACTTGTTTAGTCTTGGCTTAATCCTGTTTATTCCTGGTTTAGCCCCGGTTTAGTCCTGGTTTAGACCTTTAGTTTATTCCTGTTTAGTGCTGGTTTAGTCCTGCTTTATTCCTGGTTTAGACCTTGTTTAGTCCTGGTTTAGTGCTGGTTTAGTGCTTGTTTAGTCCCGGTTTATTCCTGGTTTAGATCTTGTTTAGTCCTGGTTATTCCTGGTTAAGATCTTGTTTAGTGCTGGTTTATTCCTGGGTTAGACCTTGTTTAGTCCTGGTTTAGTGCTGGTTTAGTCTCGGTTTATTCCTGGTTTAGACCTTGTTTAGACCTTGTTTAGACCTGGTTTAGTGCTGGTTTATTCCTGGGTTTAGTCCTGGTTTATTCCTGGTTAGACCTTGGTTTAGTCCTGGTTTAGTCCTGGTTTATTCCTGGGTTAGACCTTGTTTAGTCCTGGTTTAGTCCTGGTTTAGTGCTGGTTTAGTCCTGCTGGTTTAGTCCTGGTTTAGTCCTGGTTTAGTCCTGGTTTAGTCCTGGTTTAGGTGCCTGGTTTAGTCCTGTTTAGTGCTGGTTCAGTGCTGGTTAGTGCTGGTTTAGTCCTGTTTAGTCCTGGTTTAGTTCCTGGTTTAGTGCTGGTTTAGTCCTTGTTTAGTGCTGGTTAGTCCTTTTTTAGTGCTGGTTTAGTGCTGGTTTAGTCCTGGTTTAGTCCTGGTTCAGTCCTGGTTTAGTGCTGGTTTAGCCCTTGTTTAGTGCTGGTTTAGTCCTGGTTTGGTGCTGGTTTTAGTCCTTTTTTAGTGCTGGTTTAGTGCTGGTTTAGTCCTGGTTCAGTCCTGGTCCTGGTTTAGTCCTGTTTAGTGCTGGTTTTCTTCTGGTTTAGTCCTTGTTTAGTGCTGGTTTAGTGCTGGTTTAATCTTGTTAGTGCTGGTTTAGTGGTTTAGTGCCAGTTTAGTCCGGTTTATGCTAGTTTAGTGCTGGTTTAGTCCTGTGATGTCTTGTTTAGTGCTGGTTTAGACCTTGTTTAGTCCTGGTTTAGTCCTTGATTAGTCCTGGTTTAGTCCTG